>CAUDMG010002080.1:1880000-2000000 GCA_958450375.1 Homarus gammarus | reverse complement strand
GAGAGTATAAAGAGCGTGTGTGAGGCAGAGGAGAGAAGGTTTCTATCACACGGGGTGGAGGAGCACAGTGTGTGTGTGGGGGGATCAGGCCAGACGACGCTCTCACCTATAAAACACAGGTCGTGGTAATGCCCCCTTCCTACCCAGAATCAGAAACTTTTACTCAGAAATGGGAGGTACAAATGTAGAATTCTGAATATAGTTTGCCAAGTGTAGTTCTCACGTATATTAACTTATTCTAGATATATAAATACTAGTGTAACATTGAGAAGAAAGTACATGTGATATAATACTCGCTTTAACGGAAGTAGTACATGTGGGAAAGTACTGAACGTAGATTGAATGTTTATATCGAGATTCCTACTGAATACAAGACTACAGGAATGAGTCACTCGGGGGCGATAGTGTATGTGATGTACTGATCTTCCTCCCAATACTTCCACAGTACACGGGTCTCTACTTCATGTGAGGTACTGATCTTCCTCCCAGTACTTCCACAGTACACGGGTCTCTACTTCATGTGAGGTACCGATCTTCCTCCCAATACTTCCACAGTACACGGGTCTCTACTTCGTGTGAGGTACCGATCTTCCTCCCAGTACTTCCACAGTACACGGGTCTCTACTTCATGTGAGGTACCGATCTTCCTCCCAATACTTCCACAGTACACGGGTCTCTACTTCATGTGAGGTACCGATCTTCCTCCCAATACTTCCACAGTACACGGGTCTCTACTTCATGTGAGGTACCGATCTTCCTCCCAGTACTTCCACAGTACACGGGTCTCTACTTCACCTATAACACGCAACAAAGTCCCCCATCGGCTTGTTATAGGGAGTTGTGACTCCCCTGTGTGTGATGGGTGACTGGTGAGTTTTATAGGCTGTGTGGGACCTTCCCTCAACTAACATCTCTAACTACAGGTAAATTAACTCACTATAATCCAGGAGTAATTCATTTTTACCTGTCAGCACCAGATATAAACTCAGTAACGCCAAACAATTCACAGACACAAACAAAGCTGCTGAATTGGACGAGAAAATTCCCTGTTTATCAAAGTGTTCCGCCCTGATCGTGTCCAGGTGAGGTAAACTAGATTGCCTCGTTAATAGAGAGTACCTGTCCTTGCTCCCACCTGCTCTTGGTCATAAAAGAGAGCCGCTACAGGCGATCGAACGTTCATCTGGCGTATTGTACATTATGAGTGTGTAATGTTCTTGTGTTGGCGCTGGTGTGTTCTCGTGTTGGTGCTGGTGTGTTCTCGTGGTGACGTTGCTGTGTTCTCGTGTTGGCGCTGGTGTGTTCTCTTGTTGGCGTTGGTGTGTTCTCGTGTTGGCGCTGGTGTGTTCTCTTGTTGGCGTTGGTGTGTTCTCGTGTTGGCGCTGGTGTGTTCTCTTGTTGGCGTTGGTGTGTTCTCGTGGTGACGCTGATATAACAGGAAGAACTCAAGACACTTAACCTGATGGATTGTGAAACAGGATATCTCTCGACCTCTTCTCTTCTCTCCTCTCCTCTCCTCTCCTCTTCCAGGGTCCTGAGAGACATGACTTGATGGATTGTGAAAAAAGATATCTCGAGTCCTCTCCTACCTCCTCCTCTTCCTCCTCTCAATATCACTTCTTCTTCTTCTTCTTCTCCCCCTCAGCTCTCTCTCTCTCTCTCTCTCTCTCTCTCTCTCTCTCTCTCTCTCTCTCTCTCTCTCTCTCTCTCTATCAGACACAGCTGTTCACTACTACTAAAAATCTCCTTTGACTCGTGCCATCAAAGATAACGCCAATGCAGGCAGATAGCGAGCTAACCTTCGCCTGGGTGTAGAGTGTCATTGTGAGCGTTGACGTACGCCGGGCGCTGCTGATTGCTAGTACCGGCGATGTTTTCAAGGGGCGTCTGTTAAAACCGGTAGTCTGTTTCATGTTTCAAATATGTCTGGTAAGAATCTTGTGTTCGCTTCAACGGTGTGTCTTAGGCGTCACTGTTTCATCTGTTTCAACGGTCGTCAAGTAAACCCTTTACCGTTTCATGTTTCAACGGTCCCTCAAATAGACCCCCCCCCCACCGTTTCATCTGTTTCAACGGTATATAACAGAACCGTTGGCTGTACCATGTGTCAAAATCCTTCCTCTCTTTTACCAGTTTCGTTTCAGATCTGTATAACTATTGGATATTGATTCTTAGTGTTTTACTTTACGCGTCTGGAGAGAGAGAGAGAGAGAGAGAGTGTGTGTGTGTGTGTGTGTGTGTGTGTGTGTGTGTGTGTGTGTGTGTGTGCGTGCGCGCGCGCGTGTGTGTGTGTGTGTGTGTGTGTGTGTGTGTGTGCGTGCGTGTGTAAATAATAATATAATAAACGGTTTATTAATAGAGTTGCAGCCACTGGCTTAAAATATACAAACTTACGTGAGATTTAGACATAATGATATGCATTCAATACATTTACAGGGCTGTACAGTACATAAATCAGGAGTTGTTTATTATTTTAACAATAGATGGGATGGTGCTATTCTTATATCTATCGGTGCGGGCTCTTATGGGCTGAATTTTGTTGTAGTGGCGGACTGCGCGAGGTGGGGGGGGGGGGACTGCCGGTGGCAGGAGGTGGCGATGACGAGGATGGTGCAGTAGTCCACTGCCAAACCTTGCTAGTGCGTGGTGGTGGAGGTCGCTGAAGGATGGCATTTCCAGGGTGGAGAGAGCGTTCTTGTAGCCAGAGTAGTCCGCGCCGAGCATGATTCTGCAGGCCCTTTTCTGTACCTTCTCTAGCTGACGTTGTTGGGTGGAGTTGAGAGAAGACGACTAGGCTGGTGACGCATACGTTAATTTGGGGAGAATAAAGGCGTTGTAGATAGTCCTCAGCTCTGGCATTGGTGCCCCGAGTGACCTGAGTCGTCGTAGCATGTAGAGTCGGTACGAGGCTGCCTTGATTGTGTTGTTCACATGGGCCTTCCAGTCCAGTTTGTGGTCTATAGTTGCACCCAGGAGTTTGGCAGACTGCACTAACTGGAGAGGATGGGCACCCACTGTGACTGCTGGAGCTTGCACTGGAGTGGTGGCGGTATTGATGTGCATGACTACGGTTTTGGTGTGGTTGATGGTGACCTTGTTCTCCGTAGTCTATGCCTGTAGCCTGTCCAAGGTGCCTTGTAGCGGTGAGTAGTCTGGTGAGGTGTTGTCCACTGTAACCCCCACAGTGCAGTCATCCACGTACTTCCACCTGTGAGGAGTGTCCGACAGAGCGCCGTTGATCAGGATTAGGAAGCACAGTGGTTCCATCTTGGTCCCCTGAGGAACACCGCAGGTGAGGTGTTGGAATATGGAGACAGAACCCTGGTACATGTGTATGTGTGTGTGTGTGTGTGCACGAAAGGCGTTAGGTGTGTGTGTGTGTGTGTGTGTGTGTGTGTGTGTGTGTGTGTGTGTGTGTGTGTGTGTGTAGAACTCTTATGGGTGGAAAGTTACAGTGATCCTTTTTTCCCAAACTGATCCAGCGTATTGTCTGTCGAGCACGGACTGGATCACTCCCTCTCTCTCTCTCTCCCTCTCACACACCCTCTCTCTCCCCCTCATTCCCTCTTCAAGGCGTCCTCTCTCTATCTTACACACACACACACACACACATACACATGCACACTTTTACACATTCAAACATATGCACAAACACACACAAAACATTGTCACACAAACAAACACATGCACACAAAGCAATGACACAAACATTCAAACACAGGTTGTGAATTGAATAAGAATCTTTTTTGTGTTGTGGTGGACAGTTGACAGTAGTGGGAGTGAGGATTATGTGTTTACAGCATTAGTGGCTTGTTGACATAACGCTCCGGGTGTTGACACGTGACAATCAGTGAACGTGTGCAATAATTCTCGCTGGCGCCTCTACCACCCCTGTGACGTCACGAGGAGGGGAGGCCTGGCCGTTCCCAGTCGGTCAATCCCCACCCCTCACCCATCCCCCATTATTATTATTATTAGTAGTAGTAGTAGCCATTTTTTTATTATTAGTAAAAGTAGTAAGTAGGATTTTTTATCCCATGGCCGCATGTCACCGTAACTTAGCTCTCGATGCTGCACACAGGCGGAACGACAACGACTAGATAAGTGCATATGGGGAGAGAATTCAGAACGTTGATCAAGGCAGCTTCACTTCTCTGGTGTTCACAACCTCTGGTGGGATGGGACCATGTGCAAGATGCATCTATGCCAGACTCGTGGAGGTGCTATTCGAACGGAAGCAGCAGCCCAGAAAATTATGTTACAGCCTGGATGAGATGTCGACTGTCCTTCTCTCTCCTTAGGTCTGCTTTGCTCTGCCTCAGGGGAACGAGAGCATCGGCCCCAAAGCCAGCCAACAACAGTTGCAGATATTGACTATGAGGCTACAGTCACTGAATGCCCATAGATATGCGGCTCAACTAACTCAACACAGCTAGGGTAGCTACTTATGTATTAGGATATTTAATTTTAAGGTAATACAATGGCGGCGATGGTATGCCTATTGGGGGAGGCTGGAGGCCACGTGAAAAAAAATAATAGTAGTAATAGTAGTCATAGTAGTAAGTAGTAGTAGTAAGTAGTAGTAGTAAGTAGTAGTAGTAGTGGTGTTATTTTTATCATATTATTATTATTATTATTATTACCATCATCATCATCATCATCATCATTATCATCATCATCATCATCATCATCATCCTCATTATTATTATTAATATTAATATTATAATTGACTCAGTGGGTGTAAAATAAATGGACTCTTCCACCTTATTTAAATACATCATAATTATTCATTGTCATTATGAAATTAATATTATCCCGGAGCCGCAGTGCGACAACCATGGCAGCTGCTGTCCCACACCCCCACCACGCTGTGTCCCTCCTGAGTGTACATGTAATACTGGGTGTAAGTAGTGTGGTCATTTGTCTTCCTCCGTGACCTCTGACCTGTCTTTGACCTAGATTTTTCGAGGTCAGTGGAGTAAGGAGTGAGGTGGTGAGGGTTGAGGTGATGAGGGGTGAGGTGGTGAGGAGTGAGGTGGTGAGGGGTGAGGTGGTCAGAAGTGAGGTAGTGAGGAGTGGAGTGGTGAGGAGTGAGGGGTAGTGAGGAGTAGAGTGGTGAGGAGTAGAATGGTGAGGGGTGGAGGTGCTTAAGGATAAGATGGTCAGACGGGACAGAACTTGATCAACCACCACACACACACACACAGAACCATGCTCGGCGCAGACTACTCCGGCTACTTCAACGCTCTCTCCACCCTGGAAATGCCATCCCTCAGTGACCTCCACCACCACCAAGCACTAGCAAGCTTTGGCAGTGGACTGTGCTTCCCCCATCTGAATCCTGCCCTGAATTAATCTGCCGCCCTATTTTGGTGTCATCAGCAAACTTGCTTATGTCACTGCTGATCGCAGTATCTAGATCGTTTATGTAGATTATGAACACAACACTGGATGAGAAGCCGAGAAAGACTCCAAACTACATCAGGAGAGAAATGAGGACTCCCTCCTCCACCCAGGTGAAGATATATGAATTCCTAACTACATCACAAGAGGAACAAGAACCATCTCAAACACCCTGTGTGAGCTGAAGGACCTACCCGGACCACGTGGTGGATGTACTAAACATCTGCAGCTGTAGTGAGGGAGCAGCTTAGCACCCAGGTACGACGGCCATCCAAACAGTGGGAAGGACTTTGTTGGCGCCAATATCAGGTCACAAGAATGTCTACAGATCAGCTCCCACAGTACCAGATCTATAGCTAATCTATATGTTGACTATGTTTCTTATATATTTGTATTGAAAGCTTTTGTCAATCAAGTGACCCACTCCCCGATTTCACCATATGTAACTTATCATCTCTCTTCATTGCATATTTTCAGCCTTCGGGCTGCCATGTTATCTTAATAAACCGTTAATTATTATTATTATTATTATTATTATTATTATTATTCTTATTATTGTTATTATTATTACACACACACTAGCCTATTGACGTGTTATAAATAAGAATTGTTCATTTGAAAGTGTGTAATAATAATAATAATAATAATAATAATAATAATTAACGGTTTATTGAAAAAAGTTCTGCAGTCTGAAGGCTGAAAATATACATTGGACATAAATGCCTTATTACATACATTGGTGGTTTAACAAAAGCCTTCATTAGAGAAAGGTAAAGGAACATACAGTGAACATACAGATTAATGTAGGTGTTGAACAGCAAACACGTAGTGTAGTAACTCCCTCCCAGATGGTGTTATGAGGGACCTCACGTGGTGTAGTAATTACCTCACAGATGGTGTTATGAGGGACCTCACGTGGTGTAGTAACTCCCTCACAGATGGTATTATGAGGGACCTGACGTGGTGTAGTAATTCCCTCACAGATGGTGCTATGAGGGACCTGACGTGGTGTAGTAATTCCCTCACAGATGGTGTTATGAGGGACCTCACGTGGCGTAGTAATTCCCTCCCAGATGGTGTTATGAGGGACCTCACGTGGTGTAGTAACTCCCTCACAGATGGTGTTATGAGGGACCTGACGTGGTGTAGTAATTCCCTACCAGATGGTGTTATGAGGGACCTCACGTGGTGTAGTAACTCCCTCACAGATGGTGTTATGAGGGATCTGACGTGGTGTAGTAATTCCCTACCAGATGGTGTTATGAGGGACCTCACGTAGTGTAGTAACTCCCTCACAGATGGTGTTAGGAGGGACCTGACGTGGTGTAGTAATTCCCTCACAGATGGTGTTATGAGGGACCTCACGTGGTGTGTGTGTGTGTGTGTGTGTGTGTGTGTGTGTGTGTGTGTGTGTGTGTGTGTGAAAAACAGTGTATAGCCCACATACCTGAAATATCAACCCTATTTAGATCACCAATTTATAAAAAGTTATAAAATCTAGTTATTTTTGTTATCGAGTTAAAACGAAACACAACATTTATGACAGGTCACACCGTCACAAAACACACGAGTGAGGGGCACTGGTATGAGTGGCTGTGAGTGTCCTTCAACCCAAACATACCTGTGCCTGTAGCGTGAGTTTGTTCAATGTTTTGGGATCAGGTAGCCTCTCGTCCTCCCTGGCTGGCTCATGTTCCTCTAAATCTCTGTACCGATTGTGTGTGTGTGTGTGTGTGTAATAATAATAATAATAATAATAATAATAATTAACGGTTTATTGAAAGAGCTTGGCAGCCAGAAGGCTGAAAATATACAGTTACATATTTGGGGAATGGGTTACGAATTACAAATAATATACAAGTAACATAAGTGACACAAATAAGACATATAATAACTTAGATGGGGAAAAGCTCAAACTACAGTTCAATTCAACGTAGTGACAGTGTTACAGTATTACAAGTTATTGATAATTTTTACAATGGTTGGGACTGTGTGTGTGTGTGTGTGTGTGTGTGTGTGTGTGTGTGTGTGTGTGTGTGTGTACCCTACCAAAATACAACAAATCAAATGATGGTTCACAAGCCAAGGCCAGACGAACGGACATACTGTACACTCCTTTGTGTACCATAATTATCATGTCAGTGTTTGGAATCATATTTAATACCTGTGTGTGTGTTGTTGTGTGATGGGGTGTTGTGTGGTGGGGTGTGGTGTTGTGTTATGTGGTGTTGTGTTGTGTCATGTGGTGTTGTGTTGTGTCATGTGGTGTTGTGTTATGTGGGTCTTGTGTTGTGTGGTGATGTGCTGTGTCATCACCAAACTACAGAACGGTGTGTATGTCCGATTGTCTGGTCTTACTTCAACCTTGGCTGCTCCTTCCCTCCAACATAAACTTTGGATTGCCACTGTTCACATACGTCACCGTTCACTGCCTATAACAACCCAATCACACACACACACACACACACACACACACACACACACGACCCACAAGAACAGTACACGCCAGATATTGTAGAAGTGTCCAGGTAATATTGAACACAACTCTACAGCCTCATTACAATATTATTATTATTATTTTGTTTCATTGCCCAACAATTTTTCAGGATAAAATTGAGTTTGATCTTATTCATTGTGTTCAGTGTGTACATTGCCGTGTGTGTGTGTGTGTGTGTGTGTGTGTGTGTGTGTGTGTGTGTGTGTGTGCTATTCCCATTTATAATGTAATTTTGAAGCATGTGTTTGATGTTGTGTTTTTTTAGAGAAGAATATGCAGAAGCCATTGATGTTTGTGTAAATGTGTTTATTTGCAGCGAATGTATACTGTTTCATATTGAATCTACACACACACACACACGCGCACACACACACACACACACACACACACACACACACACACACAAGCACACACACGCGCGCACACACTCACTCACACACTCACACACACACTCACATACACACCAGCCCTCCACATTTTTCAAGTATGGTAATTCTAAACGCATTTTTTTTTTTGGTTACAGTTTTATGTTAATTTCCATTTATGTCATCCACAGTTTGTAAGAAAAAATAAACTGAGAACAATTTGAATAGAGAGTTTGTTAAAAGGTTGTGATGTGTTGTATAAGTCAGTCTTGTCATTTTTGATGTAAAGAAGAATATTTGTAACTTTATTTGTTCTTAGATTATAACTTGGTGGCGTTTTATTGTTGATTTTGTTCATATTGTTCATGCGTTATTTGGTTCATATTGTTATTGTTATTTTTAGTTCCTTTAGTCCTTCCTTCCTTCCTTCCGTCCTTCCACCGTCACCGTATGTCTGGTCACCACTCTGCTGTACCTCTCGCATTACAGTACTCTCCGCCTCTGTATTTGTGACTGTAATGCGAAAATTCAACCAAGATTTCTGTAATTTAACTGTAACTGACCTAATAAACAGTGGGTACAGTATCCTCAAAACCCATATTTCATGACTGTATCAGACAGGTGTGATGTAACGTTACAGGTGTGATGTAACGTTACAGGTGTGATGTAACGTTACAGGTGTGATGTAACGTTACAGGGTTGTCAAAATGCTTCGTCCTTTGTGTCATAATTTCTCAACACAAAATCGTAAAGATATTTTTGGGGGAGGTGAGTTTCATGCAGTTTAATTATACTGTATTGGTAGTTAGAGATGTTCAGAAAAATTAAGTTTATATACTCGTACAGGTATAGGTTAATAAGCGGCTTTGGAGGGTATTAGTGGAAATGTGAAAATTATGTTTTGTGAATCATTCTTTGTGGGTGTTGTGTTTTGTGGAATTCATTATATTTTTATAGGGATTTTTTTTTTATTATCTTCCAATGATTCGTCCCCAAAGTTTTTTTTCGCCTGAAGATTATAGTCATTATTATTATTATTATTATTATTATTATTTTTGTTTACCAGAATTTTAGCATTATATAGACGTAATTTGGCTGAATCAAACATTTTTATTTGTGTATAACATAAAAGCCAGGGAGAGAGAGAGAGAGAGAGAGACCAGACAAGTGCTGTTATCTGTATACTGAGGGAGGCAGGTGTAGTGTGAGTATACTGACGGAGGGAAACGCTGTAAGAACAGAAGAACATAAGAATGGAGGAAACTACAGCGGGTCTATTGACCATACTGCGTAGTCCCATTTACACCCAAACCCTATCGCTCATATATCCATCCAACGTATGTTTGAAGCTATCCAGCGTATTCGAGTTAATAGTGATGTTTGGTAACTTGTTTCAGTCATCCACTACTCTATTACCAAACCAGTTTTTACCTATTTCGCGCCTAAATCTAAATTTGTCTAATTTAAAACCATTTTTACGAGTTCGCTCCTGGTTGGATAGTTTGAGTACCTTTGTAATGTCCCCTTTGTTCAGCCCTGACTTCCATTTATCGTGTCGTGTCGCCCCTCACTCTACGTCTCTCGAGGGAGTGCAAATTAAGATGCTTTAACCTGTCTCTGTACTCAAGATTCCTAATGCCCGGGATTAGTCTCGTCATTCTCCTCTGAATTCTTTCTAAGAATTCTATATCCATTCTGTAGTAAGGTGACCAGAATTGAACTGCGTAATCCAAGTGAGGTCTCCCAGCGCAAGATATAGTTTTAGGATGACCTCGCGAGTCTTGTAACTAACACCCCATTGTAGGAACCCAAGTACTTTATTAGCCTTGTTTCGAGCAAATGCACATTGTTTACTTGGTTTAAGATTCCTACTTATCATTACTATGTGGCAGGGGGTCCCACACAGTGTTACTCCAGGGTATAAAGCGTGTGAAGGTGAATCAAGGGTTCTCTCTGATGCCCTCGTGAGCCAGTTGAGGGTACCTGGTGATGAGAGAGCAGGTGAGGGTATTATTATTATTAATTAGCTGATTAGTTCTTTTAAAGGGGACGAAGCGCAGGTAATCAGGACCTGGTACCTCGCCTGGGTTCAAGATCACTTTTGGTACGAGAGCTTTAAGTGGTGGAGTGGTTGTGACGCTTGAATGGTGATATTTAAGGCCCGGGGTTCGAATCAGCCTGAAAGAGGTGTGACTGATGTCTTCTTTGTGGTAGTGTCAGCTGTATGACCTGACCCCCGCACTGTCAGTTGTGAGACCTGACTTCCCACTGGCTGGTTGTAATCACTCACTCGATTCATAAATATTTTCGACGAAAGCCTAAGAAAGTTGTCCCTTATTTCAACTCTCTCCAACTCCACACCCCTTTCCCTTCTTCCCACCCATTTCTTTCCTCCTGCTTATCCTCCTCCTCCTAACCCCCTCCTCCTCCTCTTCCTCACTTCCCACATCCTCATTTCTCTATTTCCTGAGTAGAAGAAAAGATAGAGTAAAAATAGAAGCATACCGCGGGGCCCACACGACTTACATGTTTAGACGAGTAAAGGATTTTTGAGGTGACGGGAAGGTGGGGGGGGGGGTGAGGGGAAGGTGGGGGGGTGAGGGGATGGTGTGTGTGTGTGTCCTCCTATTTACACAGAAGCCACTGGGAGTCAACAGCCTCACCCAAACACTCTAGCCTGAAGAGATTGGCCAAAGAGGAGATGAGATATAAAAAAAAAAATTAATTAAACAACTGATTTAATCTTGTGGTTTAATATATGTTTGGTTTACTAGGTTTTCTTAGTTGAGGTTTACTTAAAGAATTCCTTTGGTTTTGCTGAATTTGTTTTAATGGTTTTACTTTTTTTTTTCTAAGTAAATGTTCTTGAAGTGAAAAAGAATGAGTTTTATTCTGTTAATAGGGAATTAGAAAGTGTTTTAATTCTTGGTTTATCGTGTTATAAAAGCCTTAACCTGTGTTTTACCTGATTTAATTAGTACGCTAGGAAGTGTTTTAATTCTTGGTTTATCATGTTAGAGTTACCTGAGCTAATTAGTACCTGAGGGGGAGAGGTGTTTTAACTCTTGGTTTATCGTGTTATAAAGTCCTTACCTGTGTTTTACCTGAGTTAATTAATACGTGAGGAGGAGATATTTTACCCATTGGTTTATCAAGTTACCGGGTCTTATTGATAATTTCACCTATGTAGTCTCTGAGGTCATTAGCATGTGAGGTAATGGTTAGTTTACCTGTGTCGATTCTCATTGATTAATGCTGGACAGAACACAACACTCACTCAGGTGGGATATGCTACTACTGAACCTACCTTCCCGAATCCCGAACCTTGAACCCTAAACGTTGAATTCTGAACCTTGTATTCCGAACCCTGTAAATTGAACCAGAATTTTTCAACACTTACTTCCGAACCCTGTAACTTGAACCTCCCAAACATTGAATCTTGAACCAAAAAACTGAACCTTGAACCTTAAAGTCTCAGCATTGGTAATTATTATACAGAATTACAAAAACATAACTGATATTGTCGAGGTTCTACTAGAGACTGTAATACTATTCTCTGTATCCGGCTTATGAATGCTACAGTTGAATCCGGCCCCTGGTGTGTAACTCAGTATCCGGCTTAACCCTGATAGAGCCAGTGAGTCCGGCTTTGTCTGGGACCACACACACACACACACACACACACACTGCCTCTGATCCCTGCCTGGCTTGTGTTGTGTCTGTCCTTTCCTAATTTTCCTCATCCTCCTCCTTATCCCTCCCCATCCATCCCCATCCTTCCCCATCCCCCCTCATCCTTCCTATCCCCCATCCCTGCATTCTGGACGGATCGGACACAGGCTCTACCATTCTGTCATCAGTGGACGGCCGGGTAGCTGGTAGGCCTTGGAGAGAGAGAGAGAGAGAGAGAGAGAGAGAGAGAGAGAGTATAGAACGTATTGGCCATTACAGTATTTCTTATGTATCACAACAATTCCACAACCTACTGTAGATGGTGTTCTGTATTTGACGTAGATTACAAAAAAAAAAAGGAATTTCTGAATTTCTTAAGTCATCAGGCAGGTCTAAGAGGCTCGGTGAGAAGGAAGTGGGAGATGATAAGATGGTCCTGGGGGAGAGATACGAGTTATCAGCTGGTGGTGGTGTTTGGAGGTGTTGTTATGTCTTCTTCTTCTTCTTCTTCTTCTTCTTCTTCTTCGTCTTCGTCTTCGTCTTCTTCTTCTTCTTCTTCTTCGTCTTCTTCTTCTTCTTCTTCTTCTTTTTATCTTCTTTTTTTCTTTTTCTTTTTCTTTTTTTTCTCCTCTGTATCCCCCCTCATCATCTTCTTCCTGTACCTCTTCCTCCCCCTCATCATCTTCTTCCACTCTTTCTCCCATCCCTTCTTCTTCTTCCTCTTCTTCCTCCTCCTATTCGCCTGGCAGCTAGTGAATAGACCGTAAACAATCTCTTCTTCTTCCTCCTCCTCCTCCTACCTTCTGCAAGACCTTATTGGACTCATGATTCTTCCTCCTCTTCCTCTTCCTCTTCCTCCTCCTCCTCCTGTCCTCCTCCTCCTTCTTCTCCTGCCCTTCCTCCTCTTCTTCCTCTTCCAGTCTCTCCTACTACCCTACCTCCCTCCTCCTCCTACAGAGACAGACATACGTAGGCAGACAGACAAACAGACAGACAGACAGACAGACAGACAGACATGCGTAGACAGACAGACAGAAGGTGGCAAGCTGTTACCTGAAGAGTGAGAAGTGGGAAGCTGGGAGAGTGGGAGAGAGAGAGAGAGAGGTGAGTGGTTGGGGGGGAGTGAGTGGGGAGGGGAGAGTGGGGAGTGGTTGGGGGAGGGGAGAGTGGGGAGTGAGTAGGGGAGGGGAGAGTGGGGAGTGGTTGGGGGGGAGTGAGTGGGGAGGGGAGAGTGGGAGAGAGAGAGAGAGAGGTGAGTGGTTGGGGGGGAGGGGAGAGTGGGTGGTGAGTGGGGGAGGGGAGAGTGGGGAGTGAGTGGGGGAGTGAGGGAGAGTGGGGAGTGGTTGGGGGGGGGAGAGGAGAGTGGGGAGTGTTCCGGACGTGTCTGAGAATTTGTTACGAAGAGAGTGGGAAATAGATGCACTTAACTGAGCAAAGAAAATGGTGTGTGTGGGGGGGGGGGGGGGAGGGGAAGGAGGGGAGGTGGTGGGCTTTGATGTCTAAAGTAAATTTCTCCTCCTCCTCCTCCTCCTCCTCCTCTTCCTTCTCCTCCTCCTCCTCCTCCTCTTCCTTCTCCTCCTCACACAAGCATACCAATACAACGTGTCCTTGAGAGAATTGAAACCTTTAATAACATTTTCTATATATCTATCTATCTATCTATCTATCCTGTACATAGAAAATACATTAATAATTGTAAAAAAAAAATTACTAAAATTTGTCTCTGTATTCAGCAGAAATTTTCGCGGGCTGGAACTGGTGTAAAATAAAGTTATGCCGCTGATAATTTTGGCCGTAAAATAAAACGCACATCGCTTACCTCTGGACTGGGAGAGTTGTGGGAGGGTTGTGGGGGTGAGTTGTGGGAACGTTGTGGGAGAGTTGTGGCTGCTCCTGCTAAGTACATCACTCAGGTTGTTTTATTTGTGTTGTGTAAAGATATTTTAAGTGTAACGTTATCTGGCCGCTAGGAGGAGGAACTTCTCTGCCACTGTGAGCTAATGGGTTGTGAGTAAGTTTGAAGTGCATTATGGTCTGATTTAAACATTGGTGAGGGCTGGTGGGAATCTAGGGGCTGATCTATGAGTCTTGGTGATGTCTCAAGATAGCGGAAGGAGTAATGGCGGTGTTGAACCTTGAATTGTGAGAGAGAGAGAGAGAGAGAGAGAGAGAGAGAGAGAGAGAGAGAGAGAGAGAGAGAGAGAGAGAGGCATACTTTAACTTAGCTTAGCTTAGGCAGATTAGCATTAGGTTAAGTTAGCTTTAGGTTAGGTTAGAAAAGATTAAGTTAAGGTAGGTTAGGTTAGTTTAGCTTAGGTTAGATTAGATTAGCATTAGGTTAGGTTAGGTTAGACCAAATTAGGTTAGGTTAGGTTAGATCAAATTAGGTTAGGTTAAGGTAAATTACATTACCGT
The DNA here is from genome assembly GCA_958450375.1 of Homarus gammarus. Classification (NCBI taxonomy): domain Eukaryota; kingdom Metazoa; phylum Arthropoda; class Malacostraca; order Decapoda; family Nephropidae; genus Homarus; species Homarus gammarus. Next base: position 1,985,648 of record CAUDMG010002080.1, on the reverse strand, counting down.
TGAGTTACATCCGGCAACAACAACAACAACAACAACACCATTTCATCCGGCTGTATAAGTATGGAGGAAGATAATTACACATGATCAGTTCCCTGGAGCCAGATCTAATCGTCGCCTCCACCTCCTAAACACGGAGTTGAGTGAACTGAAATCTGGCGAGTCTTGTGTTAATTAAATGTCAATATGTCAGGTGAGGCCTTTATTATGGCGGCTTCTCAGGTAACACCACTTTAAGCTTCCACATCAACACGGCGGCACGTTGGCTATTTTCTTCCTCTATAATAAGATTTGTATTTTGTTAGAGTTGATAAAAGGAGTTTGTGAGGGAGGGGTTTTTGGTGTGTGGGGGGTGGGGGTAAGGGATTGTGTGGGGGGTTGGGGGTAAGGGATTGTGTGGGGGTGTTGTGGGGGTAGGGTTGTGTGCATGTTTGGGGGTTGTGTGTGTGTGTGTGTAGTTATTTAGCTGTAGCCCACACAACAGTCATTACACCCCTCCCGACAGCCATCAAAATAATGACAACATTTACACATGATAAATCACTCTCCATTGGCTCAGCGTAAACGTATAAATATATATGTATGCTATTTATTATATTAACTCTCTATGGTGGAATAGCATCGTGATATTGTTGTTGTTGTGGTCATTGTGTGGTTGTGATGACGTGTTCTTGTTGTTGCTTTTGTTGTTGTTGTGTTTTATTGTTGCGTTATTTATATATATTTTTTGTATTTGATTCCTTTATTGTCCACTAATCGCTAATTATTATTATTATTAGTAGTAGTAGTATTAGTATCAGTAGTATTCAATATCATTACCATTTCTCGATCATGTATAATAATAATAATAATAATAATAATAATAATTGTTCTACTCGATCCTAATATTATTAATAAAGTTTAATACAATTTATAACGTTAATAATGTGTTGTGGTAGAGAGAGAAACACACACACACACACACACACACACAATATAATCATCAACAAAGCTATTGACCTCGGGCTTCGAAGAAGCCTCATACCATGGCTTACAGACTTCCTCAGTGACCGACGCCAAGCTGTACGCTTCCGAGGGGCTGTCTCCACCTTTCAGTCACTCACCTGTGGCGTCCCCCAAGGCACCAAGATGGGACCACTCTGCTTCCTTATGCTCATCAATGATGCCCTAAGAGAAACCCCTGCTCGCTGGAAATATGTCGACGACTCCACCATTGGGATCAGCGTCAACAATTCTGCTCCCAACTATACCGCCCTTCAGGATTTATTGAACAGTCTCCAAAACTGGGCTACCAACAACCATGTCACCATCAACCATACCAAGACCATGGTTATGCACATCAACCTCTCCTCCGACATTGTCCCACCTCCTTCCATTACTCTAGGTCCGAACACACTCCAGGTCGTAGATTCCACGAAGCTCCTCGGCGTCACCATAGACAACAAACTAAATTGGAAACCACACGTCAATGAAGTTGTCAAATCCTCCAGTTTCCGTCTCCACCTCCTCCGCCGACTCAAGTCCCTCGGAGTTCCTGCACACGAGCTCCTCAGTGTTTACACAACATTCATACTTCCCAAGCTCACCTATGCCTCCCCCACCTGGTCTTCCTCCCTAAATGCCACACAGCGTAAACACCTAGAAAAAGTGCAAAAGAGGGCATGCAAGATTATTCTCTCCTCCTCCTACTCCACATATCAAGAAGCGCTCAACACACTGACCCTTTCGACTCTCACTGACCATCACCACGACCTCATCTGCAAATTTGGTAAGAAGCTTCTACACCATCCCCGACACCGGCTCCTACTACCACCCGAGGTCCCTTGTCCGAGAATTGCTGTTCGACACCACAACCGCATCCAGCCCATACGTGCACGAACTGATCGCTATAAGAACAGCCCAGTCCCAACCATTGTAAAAATTATCAATAACTTGTAATACTGTAACACTGTCACTATGCTGAATTGAACTGTAGTTTGAGCTTTTCCCCATCTAAGTTGTTATATGTCTTATTTGTGTCACTTATGTTACTTGTATATTATTTGTAATTCGTAACCCACTCCCCAAATATGTAACTGTATATTTTCAGCCTTCTGGCTGCCAAGCTCTTTCAATAAACCGTTAATTATTATTATTATTATTATTATTATTACACACACACACACATCCTTATCTCAACGTTGGAGATAAGGGAGAGACAAAGAGACTTATCTACATGGAACCAAACAATTCACCTATTTATCTCCTGTAATCATAAACATTAACACTCACCTGTATGACAATTACCTGTATTTAATTAAAGGAACAAAGTTTAGTGCCAACACCTGGAGGACTTATTACACTAAAGGTCACTGTACCGGCCCCAACACTGAGGTATTATCCGACTCTGTTTACATTGAGATGGCAACACCGCTCATTCAGTTGCCACTTGATCAATTTTTTATCGTTTTCTATAAAGTACGATTTCTTTATATTTCCGCTACGAACTATTAATCAAAGGAAGAATTGCTAAATAAACACTGGAAATAACATTCAATTTCATATATATATAAACATTCTGTATATATATATAAATTTTCCCACTATATTTCACCGTAATTTATATAATATTGTTAGTTGGTTTACATACAAAGTGATACTATATTCAATGGTGTACAGTACAAAGAGAATGTTGCGTATGTCGCTAAACATTCACTCAACACTATATGTTTAATCTGGGTGTTGTATTCGTTGTGTTTACAGTGTGCGTGTGTGTGTGGCAACAGTGGGGATAAATAGAAGGTAATTGATCACCTGAAGATTGACCACCCCAGTATAATTTACCTGTTGATTAAGTCTGATTAGCTACCTTTACGCTAACATAACCTAACTTAACCTAACCTAACCTAACCTAAGTTTACCTTTTTTAACGTAATTTTAACTAACTCAATCTAACCATACTAGCTTAGCTTAACCTAACCTAACCTAACCTAACCTAACCTAACCTAACCTAACCCAATCCAATGGACATTCGAATTACGATAAGAGACTCGACATCCGTTTTCAGCAGACGTATATAAACGGAATTAAATCTCCCGTTTATGTGTATTTGTCACCCGTTAACAGATACGTTATGATGACGTAACAACCATTCACCCGTTAACAGTTGTGATATTCTGACCTAACAACCATTCACCCGTTAACAGTTGTGATACTCTGACCTAACAACCATTCACTCGTTAACAGTTGTGATACTCTGACCTAACAACCATCCACTCGTTAACAGTTGTGATACTCTGACCTAACAACCATCCACTCGTTAACAGTTGTGATACTCTGACCTAACAACCATTTACCCGTTAACAGTTGTGATACTCTGACCTAACAACCATTCACTCGTTAACAGTTGTGATACTCTGACCTAACAACCATTCACTCGTTAACAGTTGTGATACTCTGACCTAACAACCATTCACCCGTTAACAGTTGTGATACTCTGACCTAACAACCATTCACTCGTTAGCAGTTGTGATACTCTGACCTAACAACCATTCACTCGTTAACAGTTGTGATACTCTGACCTAGCAACCATTCACCCGTTAACAGTTGTGATACTCTGACCTAACAACCATTCACCTGTTAACAGTTGTGATACTCTGACCTAACAACCATTCACCCGTTAACAGTTGTGATACTCTGACCTAACAACCATCCACCCGTTAACAGTTGTGATACTCTGACCTAACAACCATTCACTCGTTAACAGTTGTGATACTCTGACCTAACAACCATTCACCCGTTAACAGTTGTCATACTCTGACCTAACAACCATTCACTCGTTAACAGTTGTGATACTCTGACCTAACAACCATTCACTCGTTAACAGTTGTGATACTCTGACCTAACAACCATTCACTCGTTAACAATTGTCATACTCTGACCTAACAACCATTCACTCGTTAACAGTTGTGATACTCTGACCTAACAACCATTCACTCGTTAACAGTTGTGATACTCTGACCTAACAACCATTCACCCGTTAACAGTTGTGATACTCTGACCTAACAACCATTCACTCGTTAACAGTTGTGATACTCTGACCTAATAACCATTCACTCGTTAACAGTTGTGATACTCTGACCTAACAACCATTCACTCGTTAACAGTTGTGATACTCTGACCTAACAACCATTCACTCGTTAACAGTTGTGATACTCTGACCTAACAACCATTCACTCGTTAACAGCTGTGATACTCTGACCTAACAACCATTCACTCGTTAACAGTTGTGATACTATGACCTAACAACCATTCACCCGTTAACAGTTGTGATACTCTGACCTAACAACCATTCACTCGTTAACAGTTGTGATACTCTGACCTAACAACCATTCACTCGTTAACAGTTGTGATACTCTGACCTAACAACCATTCACTCGTTAACAGTTGTGATACTATGACCTAACAACCATTCACCCGTTAACAGTTGTGATACTCTGACCTAACAACCATTCACTCGTTAACAGTTGTCATACTCTGACCTAACAACCATTCATCCGTTAACAGTTGTGATACTATGACCTAACAACCATTCACCCGTTAACAGTTGTAATACTCTGACCTAACAACCATTCACCCGTTAACAGTTGTGATACTCTGACCTAACAACCATTCACTCGTTAACAGAAATCATCACAAATATAACTTGCCTTCGTTTACTAAATGTAATTACGTCATAAAAACAAATACTAATTTAACCTCTTTGGCGAGTGTTTATAAATTAAATTTGTAATTCTAGAAATTATTTATTGTATAATAATAATAATAATAATAATAATAATAATAATAATAATTGTTCTACTAAATCCTAATATTATTTAATAAAGTTTAATACAATTTATAACGTTAATAATGTGTTGTGGGAGAGAAAGAAACACACACACACACACACACATACACACACACACACACACACACACACACACACGCATATGATATATAATAACTAGATGGGGAAAAGCTCAAACTACAGTTCATTTCAACATAGTGACAGTGCAAGGAGTAGTGTTTACTGGGAGTGAATACACTGGTTGATTACAAGTTATTGATAATTTTTACAATGGTTGGGACTGGGCTGTTCTTATAGCGATCAGTTCGTGCACGTATGGGCTGGATGCGGTTGTGTGTGTGTGATGGACTAACTCGTGTTTCCTAAAGCTTTTTGGAAGGTATATGCATATAAATAGACCTAGCCTAATCTAACCTAACCTAACCTAACCTATCCCAGCCCCCCAGGTAGCTTTAAGGTGTTTAATCACAAGGTACAGTAAGCTTGGGAGGAGAGACTAATCTTCAAGTCATCGTAAATAAAGAAATTGCTTACGGCTGCCATCTTCAGGTACAAGAAACGATGAGGATTTAATTATTGTTATACAGGTGTGAAGAGTCTACCTGTGTCTTGGTCCACTCGTCCCCTGGTCCACCTCTCTTTTGGTCCACCAGTATTTCAGCTCATTAGTCTTTGTTTATCTGGTACACTTTCTTTCTCTTACCTGGTCCTCCTCATTAGTCTGCCTGTCTGTCGGGTCTACCTGGTTCCTCGAAGGTCAAACGTCTTCCGGATTAGCCCGGTCCATCCTTCCCCCTACCTCCACCTCCCTCTGGTCCACCCTCCCCCCTACCTCCACCTCCCTCTGGTCCACCCCCCCCCCACTTTCCTTATGGTCCTCCCTCCCCTAACTCCCCCCATCCCCGTGGTCCACCTTTCCCCTCCCAGTGGTCAACCCTCCCCCCTCATCTCCACCACCACCTAAATTGACGCCCCCTCACCTGCATGTGTGGTTCACCTGGCCAGGAGGCGAGGTACCAACTGGCCTATTAGATCGTTAAACCTCTCTTTCAACGAGGAGGGAAAGTAATATGGGATGGGTTTTATTTGTTAACTTGTTCCAGTACATGTGACATAACGCTTAGTAGCGCCTCCAGTACGTCAGTTTACGGGGAAAAATAACTTACTGGCATCTATGACTGTCTACTGTATATTCACCAGCGTCAGTAAGAGCTATTTTCTCCTCTTACTCGCGGTATGTTATGGCTGTGGTGGTTTAGGTACAGTTTGTGTGGGTATTGGAGTTTGTTAATGTAAACAGTCAGTAGAGAGATGTGGTGTAAACAGTTGATCAGATGAATAGTGTTCAGTGTTGTCTGGCGACGTCTGGCACCTCTGGAGCAGTGCCCCTCAGGTACGGTGTTGAATGGTAAATTTAATTTTTTGTTTGTATGTTTTATGTTATAGTGTTGTTACGTCGACGTTACGTAGTTGATTAATGATATTTTTAAACATTAATAATGATGGTCTTTGAGTTCGTACGAGATTCCTCAGATATTAACTACAAATAAATGAATGGAAAGTAATACTCAGGTGTGAAGGCAAGAGTGGCTGATAAAGGCATTAGGTTCATGTGTTCGACATCGAAATATATCTTCATGAGTGTTGCTTCTGATTGTTTATATAATGTTTAACGAGACTTGTCATGTTTACATTACGCCGGCTATTGAAAATCGGAAGATGAGGCCACGTGGCAACCGCGCAGGATCACCGGACTCCCTGGTGGCCGCTGGTGCTCGGGTCCAAGTCATCCCAGGCAGTGTTTGAGAGGAGCTCGTAGAGGGAAGGCTTACGGCACATTCTCGCCGACCTGCTGCTTTTGCTCCGTCTCTCTCCCTACATTTTGTGTCGTCTCTTGATATCGTGGCGGGCGTGTAGCAACTCGCTGTGTCATCATACCGCCTGGATTACCAGACGATCCAGGAAAGGAAAATCGTAACTGGGAGTGAAGGAAGGTTAAGAGAGGCGGTGTGTGTGTGTGTGTTAGCGGTGACCGGCGGGATCTATCACAGGCTGGGCGGCGCGTTACGCTTGGTGGAGCCTCAGGTGAAGAACACCCCTGGGGTTCTCTGGGGGAAATAAAGGCGAGAGTGAGTGTCCTGCAGCAAGTGTGGGGGTTGGTGCAGCAGAGAAGGCCGTGCGGCTGTGACCCACGCCCAGTGTTCCTCCAGCACAGCACAACCCACGTACAGGGGCGGTGTCACCTGGTGTGTATTTCATCACACCTGTTGGCTCTCATCGGCAGGTGATAACACCTCTCTCGTCACATTATAAGGTACGTCTGTCACTTTTACCTCACCATCTTCTGTCTCGCCACATAATTCAATAATTAGTAATAAAGTAGGAAAATAAAAAACGGATGAATGGCACACAGGGGAGAGGAAATGGGGGGGGGGGGGCAGGTTGAGGTGGTTGGTTGCTGCACCACACGTGGCCTCAACCTCGCTGCTCCACTACACGAGCTGGAGGCTGGTGAGGGAACGTCATACACTTATTGGTTTGTATAATTATGTAAAACGATGAAGGAGGCAACACAGAACTTGAAGAGGTTATGTTAGTGTTTATTAATAGTTTAATTCCTACTTGTCAACTGCGTCATTGTCAGGTGATAAACAACTGTTACTGAAGATGAATCACTTATCGCTTGGTTATGATGCCCGGCGCTTCGTGCCTTAGTGGACAGTATAAAGCTACACGTAAGGATCTGACCATTCCTAACATACGGTACACTTGTTCACACCTGCCCAACAAGTTGATGTGAACGCTAACCTGTTAAAGGTTCCCCTCGCCCCATGATGGGAATTTATCAGTTATTGCCAGGTACCTTGACCACACTATACTGTTATAACCTGACAACATACAACAATTACTGGACGATTGACAGTAAAGCCTTTCACTCCACCATCGGCACGAAGGTAAAATTTGTCAGGTTGGTGCTCCGCTGACACAATTCAAACCATTTGTCTAGGTTGAGGGAGGCGGACAGTAGCAAGGCTCAGTTACCTGTGTAGTGTGAGGGAGAGGTGAGCCTTACTGCCTGCCTCACCACTCATCAACACCACTCACTAAGCTCTCGTAGTGATTCATGAGACAAACACTTGTGAAGTAATATTTACGTCCTGACGCAAGACTTGACAGGCCACGTGCTGTTGGTGGCGTCTCCTATACTGATACATTTATTCAGTCAATAGTCATGGAAGTTTACATTGACTCACCATGTATGTAGACAATGCAGGTATACACTATCCTTAATACAGGTATACACTATCCTTAATGCAGGTATACACTGTACTTAACGCAGGTATACACTATACTTAATGCAGGTATACACTATACTTAATGCAGGTATACACTGTACCTAATGCAGGTATACACTATACTTAATGCAGGTATACACTATCCTTAATACAGGTATACACTATCCTTAATGCAGGTATACACTGTACTTAATGCAGGTATACACTATACTTAATGCAGGTATACACTGTACCTAATGCAGGTATACACTATACTTAATGTAGGTATACACTATACTTAATGTAGGTATACAATCGATACTTAGACAATACAGGTATGCAAACAGTGTACTACAAAGCGCATGTCCACAACAATACAGTGTGCACGTATGCAAACAATACGTACACAGGTATACATTATACTTAGACTGCAGGTATACAAAGACAATACAAATATACACCTACCTACCTACCTACCCCACAGGTAACGTTAGGGGTGAAATAAGCTGGAAGGGTGGGGGGTTCTAATCTTCAGGTGATCCCAATAGCCTCGACAGTTTGGTGGAGCTGAGAGGTTTCAGTCAGGGATCAGGAAACATGATGCCTTGTGTGTGTCTGTGTGTGTGTGTGTGTGTGTCAAGTTCATATGGTGTTATTGACCTCTTATGACAAGCCCGGGAGGAGACAATACATACACAGGGTTATTGATGCATGACTAGAGAGAGAGAGAGAAGAGAGAGAGAGAGAGAGAGAGAGAGAGAGAGAGAGATTCAACTGCCAGGGTTATTAAATGCTGTGGGTTTGTGCTCTTGTGTGTATGGTGCGTTATGATCTCGTTATTTATGGCCACAATAGAACATCTCGGGGGTTCTATTATGGCCACACTAGAACACATCTCGGGGTTCTATTATGGCCACACTAGAACACATCTCGGGGTTCTATTATGGACACAATAGAACATCTCGGGGTTCTATTATGGACACAATAGAACACATCTCGGGGTTCTATTATGGCCACAATAGAACATCTCGGGGTTCTATTATGGCCACAATAGAACACTTCTCGGGGGTTCTATTATGGCCACAATAGAACACATCTCAAGGTTCTATTATGGCCACAATAGAACACATCTCAAGGTTCTATTATGGCCACAATAGAATGTCTCTGGGGTTCTATTATGGCCACAATAGAACACATCTCAGGGGTTCTATCACGGCTGACACAGGGATTAGCTACAACACTCGTAACATACAGCATATAATATCATGTTACTCAACTAAAGTACATCACGTGGGCGCCCAGAACTATAGCAGCGAGCCAGTGTGTTGGATGTGTGTGTGTGATGTGTTTGTGTGTGTGTGTGTGTGTGCGTGTGTGTTAGATGTGTTTGTGTGTGTGTGTGTGTGTTTGTTTGTCTGCACGCGTGACGAACCCATCTTCTTAGAACCTCGGCCAGCTAATTACGTCTGTTTCTTTGTCTGGTGTGTGGCTACGTAGCTCGATGGGAATGTATAATTTTGCGTGTCCGTATGTTGGATGGTCCGTTCTGAGTGGTGGTTGTGTTTAGTTGTTATTGTGCTTGTGTTGTTGGTGCCATTATTATTATCATTATATATTGTATTTATTATTATTATCATTATTATTATTAGTATTTAGTGCTGGGTGTAGTGGTTCTTCTAGGTGTGGGTGTATGCAGGGTGTAGTGGTTCTTCTGGGTGTGGGTGTAGGCAGGGTGTAGTGGTTCTTCTGGGTGTGGGTGTAGGCAGGGTGTAGTGGTTCTTCTAGGTGTGGGTGTAGGCTGGGTGTAGTGGTTCTTCTAGGTGTGAGTGTAGGCTGGGTGTAGTGGTTCTTCTAGGTGTGGGTGTAGGCAGGGTGTAGTGGTTCTTCTAGGTGTGGGTGTAGGCAGGGTGTAGTGGTTCCTCTAGGTGTGGGTGTAGGCAGGGTGTAGTGGTTCTTTAAGGTGTGGGTGTAGGCAGGGTGTGGGGGCCGTTTTCTTGCCCTTCGCAGTTGGTGAAAGTGAGCCCGGGGGGGGGGGGGGGTGTGTTTGTTTAAAAGCTAAGACAGTCACGCCCTCACAACTCCCCGATCACCCTCACTCCCTAATCACCCTCACAACTCCCCAGTCACCCTCACAACTCCCTAATCACCCTCTCTCCCCAATCACTCGCCCACCGGATGTTCTCTCAGGTGTCGTGTTGTTGGTAGCGTTCATCTGGTCATGGCGTAAGACCTTAACTACTTCTCATAGATTAAAGTAAGTTTTTAATAATTTTTTGGCATTTGCTTGGTGAAGAAATTTAATTTTTAGCCTAGCCTATGGTGTGTGTGTGTGTGTGTGTGTGTGTGTGTGTGTGTGTGTGTTCTACAGTATGAAATGTTAGCGTCAGGATGTTCATATATGGCGTGGTTAGGTTAGGTTTGGTTAGGTGAGGTGAGGTGCCAAGTTAATGTTACAATATGTCTGTCACTCGTGTGTTTAACATTAACAATTCTCAAGGCCAGGTAAAAAAAGTTGGAAAGGTTATAATTAACTCTCTTAAAAGTCAGTGAGACATTATTTTATCTCAAGGTTGTGTATTGTCGCGTGTTGTTAGGTTTGGTTAGATTTGGATGGGTTAGGTACTGGTTGTGTTCAGCTTAGGTTAGGTTACGTTCAGGTTAGGTTACGTTAGGTTAGGTTAGGTTACGTTCAGGTTAGGTTAGGTTACGTTCAGGTTAGGTTAGGTTAGGTTACGTTCAGGTTACGTTCAGGTTAGGTTAGGTTACGTTCAGGTTAGGTTAGGTTACGTTAGGTTACGTTCAGGTTACGTTCAGGTTAGGTTAGGTTAGGGGTGGTTAAGCATGGTACCTGTTCTTGTATTGTGAAAGAAGTTGCTTGGGAAAAGTGAAAACAAAATGGTCAGGAAAATTAGGGAAAGTTGAGGAAAAGGTGATGAATGGGTCATGAAAAGTTGGGAAATTTGACAAGAGGATCCGATTAAATAACAGGAAGCCAATAATTACTCTGAATGACCATATAAATTATTCGGTTCGTACGATTAGCTTCTGTGGAGTAGGGGGGGGGGGTGTTGACGTGGAGGGAGGGAGGGTGGGTGTTGACGGGGAGGGAGGGAGGGAGGGTGGGTGTTGACGTGGAGGGTGGGAGGGTGTTGCCGTGGTGGGAGGGAGAAGGGAGGACATCGCTATATGACACCTTATTAAGTGAGGTTAAGTGGGTCCCATACCATAGTAATGTCATAAATGGCAAGACACCTTAATTTGCATGCAATAGAAAGATATTTTCACCCCATTAATGACCCAGTTTAATGATCCCTAACCTATACCCGCAGTTAATGACCCTTAATTAACCCATATCAAACAGAATTATTGCCCTAACCTATTTATATATTCTACTATATTTCACACACACACACACACACACACACACACACACACACACATCTTCAGGATGGGGGATCGAACCGGGATACATGAGGCACGTAGACCCTCCCATCCCGCTCATGACCTTCACATGTAGCCTATGACTCACAACCCCCCCTCCCCCCTAACCCCTCCCCCCACACACACGGATCGTTAGCGCTAATTTTCCCTGTTTTTCTTCTCCGGTGAATGAGGAGGCCGTGGAAGAGAGGGAATAATGACAACAAATTGCTTGGGGTGTGGGTTGGTTCTGCATGGCCTAACCTGACCTTGGGTGGGGGAACGGCGTCCACCCATAGACAAGAATGTGGTGAGACTGATAGATTGATAGATAGATAACATACACACAAACACTTATATTAAATACATACACATTTGTAAACACACGTTCATAGGTTACATACATACATACATACATACATTATCAATAACTTGTAATACTGTAACACTGTCACTACGTTGAATTGAACTGTAGTTTGAGCTTTTCCCCATCTAAGTTATTATATGTCTTATTTGTGTCACTTATGTTACTTGTATATTATTTGTAATTCGTAACCCATTCCCCAAATATGTAACTGTATATTTTCAGCCTTCTGGCTGCCAAGCTCTTTCAATAAACCGTTAATTATTATTATTATTATTATTACATACATACATACATAGATGCTCATATAAGATACATACTTACGGTATAAACTTGCTCTTGTAAATTTATTAGTAGCATTTAGTTCTCCTCCAACCCTCTTCCCCCCACCACCAACCCCTCCTCCTCCCCCTCCCTAACCTAACCTCAACCTAACCTCAACCTAACTTAACCTAACCTCAACCAAACCTAACCTAACCTCAACCTAACCTAACCTCAACCAAACCTAACCTAACCTCAACCTAACCTCAACCAAACCTAACCTAACCTCAACCTAACCTCAACCAAGCCTAACCTAACCTCAACCTAACCTCAACCTAACCTCAACCAAACCTCAACCAAACCTCAACCTAACCTCAATCTAACCTCACCTAGCCTAACCTAGCCTCAACCTAACCTCAACCTAACCTCAACCTAACTTAACCTAACCTCAACTTCCCCCCCCCCCCGTGTGTGTGTGTGTGTGTGTGTGTGTGTGTGTGTGTGTGTGTGTGTGTGTGTGTAAAAGGCTGAATGCAGACTAGAGGAGAAAGTACAGGAAGAATAAGATGGAAAGTTGAAAGTTACCTGACTGTAATGTTTTGTATTCTGTAGTGAATTGTTCTGAAGCTGTGATCCGTGTACTGTGTAGTCAAGATGAGGATGAGAAAGTGTGTGTGTGTGTGTGTGTGTGTGTGTGTGTGTGTGTGTGTGTGTGTGTGTGTGAAAAATAAGAGTAAGATAATAATGGTAAGTAACAATTTATTAAAGAGTATATCAGCCGAAGAACTTAAAGAGAGAGAGAGAGAGAGAGAGAGAGAGAGAGACTAGTTATTATGGCTCTGTCGTGTCACTTTCCACTCTTTTCTCTCCCTTCTCTCTCCCTCCTCTCTCCCTCCTCTCTCCCTCCTCTCTCCCTTCCATTCTTGAGGTTTCCGTTTCCCACGATCTGTCTACCATTGGAGGGTAGGAAAGGTGGAATAACAACAGATTGAATAGAGGGATGGATAGATTACAAGGGACAGGTAGATTAGACAGATAGACAGACAGACAGACGGACAGACAGACAGACACAGACAGACAGACACAGGTAAATAGATAAAATACTCGATAGATTAGAACAAAAATCGATTGATAGATAATAATAATAATAATAATAATAATAATAATAATAGTTGTCCTTCGTTACTCAAATAAGCTATTAAAAATGGAGGATCAGTAGCGAAGAAATTAAGGTGTAAAAGCTGTCATCTTCACAAAAAAATTATAGTTAACGAGCTCAGTGACCTAATAACCCAAGAAGGCCGGACAACTCGCCTACTGCACTGGCTAAGCGGAGATCATGCAGGTTGCCCAATTACTGCTGGGTAGTTAGGTAGTGTAGGTCAACTGGTGTGTGTGTGTGTGTGTAGGGAAACTCTTTAACTGGTGTTTAGTGTATTGCAACAACTACGACAACTACAAGAACACTATAATTCGAGAGGTGTAGCTAATCACGAAGTAGTTACACGTGGTAGATTGGATCACCCTAATCACCACGCTAATCACTCAACATTCACTTCAAGGTTATGTTTGTCTTGCCATAAATACACATTGTAAAAAAATGCGTAAACATTCGAACATCCCTCATCAATACCTGTTGACGTCACACAAACAAACATACGCCGCTACACCTGTAATTAGTGGAAGTGTTGGTCCTGCTGGCGTGTTGGCTAGTGGTAGTAACAGTGTGGTTGATCAGTACAGGAGGAGGGCTCGCTGGGAGAGAGGAGGAGGAGGCAAGATGAAGAGGAGGAGAAGGTAAAAGGAAGAAGGGGAGGCAGATGAGGAGGAAGAGGAAAGATGAAGAGGAGGAGGAAGAGGAAAGAGGAGGAGGAGGAGACAAAGTGGAAAGGCAGGATAAAGAAGAGGAGTGGGCAAGAGGAAGAGGAGGCGGAAGGGAAATAGGAGGCGGAGTCAGGAATCGACACCAACTGCGCAGTGTGTGTGTGTGTGTGTTGACTATCAAGCGGCGTTACATCACCACCCTTGTGTACCCAGACAGTCTGTATACCCGTGAACTGTGTACTTTCCTAATTTGGGTACTGTGTGGGTATCTATTCCACCTTGGGTACTGTGTGGATAACTTGAGCCACCTTTGAGTACCGTGTGTAAGTCATGCGGGTGGTTTGGTCGTGCGTCTGGATTATATATCGAAAAATCGTACGATAATGTTTCCCTATAATTCGTATGTATGAGGACGTATCGAGTTATGGTATACTGTATATTTTTGTTACCTGTGCGTTTCGTTATACCTGTATATTGTGTCATACCTTAATTAGGACAGGTTAGGTTTCGGTTAGGTTTAGGTTTCACGCAGCAATACCTAGGATGATATGTATTGATAGATAAATAAGTATTAACTCTTTTTATTAGGATATGTATGAATAGGTAAATTGAGTATTAACACACACACCTGTACACACACACACACACACCTGTTCAAGAGCCAAGGGTTGGGATAACGGGTCCGCAGCCTCCACATTAATTAACCTGCCCCGCTTCAGGTAACACAGCAGCTCTCGTACCTCACACACACACTAACACACAATGTTGCCCTCGTGTTAGTGGTGGTTGATTTATAAGTTCGTATTAAGATAGTGATTTGCAGGTGGTCTTAAGGTTAGTCATTCTAGCGCTTAATTAACCCTTACCATAACCTAACCTAACCCAACCCAACCCAACTCTTACCTTACCATAACCTAACCCTTACCTTACCATAACCTAACCTAACCTAACCCTTACCTTACCATAACCTAACCTAACTTAGTATTAGTCTCACTTAACCAAAATTAACCTAACCAAACCCAACCTACCCACTAATATTTGCGTTTATTCGATCATATATTTGTAACCGATCACTGAACTCTTTATCTAATTATTATCATTACCGGATAAAATAAAAATCATTAATACCTATTCGTTCCTGGTTAAAAAAAAATAAAATAAATAATAGACACAGTTCAGTTATTGTTATTGTTTTCATTCCCTGGATAAAAAAAAGAGAGAATCGTAAGTTACTCAATAAATGAAAGGCTGAATGAACGCTAAACAAATTTTTCGACAATGTTCACGCGATTCGTTCTAGGGAAATTCAGATACAGTTGAACGCTTGTTGTTTGGGTTTTCTGGACTGGGCTTGGCTTGGCTTTTTGGATTGGGCTTTCTGGGCTGGGTTGGCATGGGAGGCTTCAGCGACTGTAAACAAAGCATGATGGTTGATTAGTCACTATGGTCTATATTGTTATTTACTGTAGTATTTATTATATGCCATTAACACACGTAGCAGTTGTTTAATACCGTAAAGTGATATAATATTGGGATTGTACACGATGATTAGTTCCAGTCACTTTGTTTAACCTTCAGATTAACCAACACAAACTCTAACCTAACCAAGCCTAAGTTAACCTAACCAAATCCTAACCTAGCTTAACCTAACCTAACCCCCTCCTAGCATAATGTAACCTAATCTAATCTAACCAAACCTAAATTAACCTAACCTAACCTAATGTAACAACTACACACTAGAACATGACAACACCTGTACAAGATCTACGTCAACAACAGGTGACGGTAAACAACTGAGAATGTCAACAGGGGTGAGGGAGAGAGAGAGGTAAGGGAGTGAAGGGGAGGGGTAAGGGAGTGAAGGGGAGGGGTAAGGGTGTGAGGGAGAGGTAAGGGAGTGAAGGGGAGGGGTAAGGGTGTGAGGGAGAGGTAAGGGAGTGAAGGGGAGGGGTAAGGGTGTGAGGGAGAGGTAAGGGAGTGAAGGGGAGGGGTAAGGGTGTGAGGGAGAGGTAAGGGTGTGAGGGAGAGGTAAGGGAGTGAAGGGGAGGGGTAAGGGTGTGAGGGAGAGGTAACGGAGTGAAGAGGAGGGGTAAGGGTGTGAGGGAGGGGTAAGGGTGTGAGGGAGAGGTAAGGGAGTGAAGGGGAGGGGTAAGGGTGTGAGGGAGAGGTAAGGGAGTGAGGGAGGGGTGAGGGAGAGAGAGAGGGGGATTAGGAGGAGTAAAAGGAGAGGGAAATGCTGGGGTAAGGGAGAAGGATTAGGATATTAGGGCTTGATGGGGGCAGCTGTGAGGGAGTGAAAGAATGACGGGTAGGGGTGAAGGGGGTGGTTAAGGCTAGTTATAGGTCAGTCAGTAACGAGTGTTGGCAAGGAGGACTCTGACTGACATCCTGTGATCAGTGTGTGTGTGTGTGTGTGTGTGTTTTTATCATGTCTGGGTCACTCTGGGAATATGTTTGTGTTTGTGTGCTTGTAGACAATTGCTTCTTTATGTGTCTGGGGAGATATATGTTTGTAGCCACCTGTTTGTGTGTTCGGAATATCAAGCTGTGTTTATCGTGTGTTTGTAAGCCTCAAATATCACTGAGGTTTTAAACTATAACCAAAAAATAATAAAAATTAAATGGCATTTGAATTAATAAAAAAAAAAATGGCCCCCTTGAAGGACATTTATTGTTGTATGATAGTTTAATTACTGCTCGTGTGCAGACCCTTCCCTTGTGTGGCGCAGCTGAGAGGAAATATTAATTTGTGGACGTGAACAAGAGAACTTATTCAATTACCAGGTATATTTTAGACCGGGGTTTAATAGCTTGTAGGTGTGTGTGTGTGTGTACAGTAAACCATTGTACCAAAACTTACATATACTTTTAATGGTTGATATTGTCACCTTGAGATTACACACCCCAGCTTAATACACCTGAAGATTACACACCCCAGCTTAATACACCTGAAGATTACACACCCCAGCTTAATACACCTGAAGATTACACACCCCAGCTTAATACACCTGAAGATTACACACCCCAGCTTAATACACCTGAAGATTACACACCCCAGCTTAATACACCTGAAGATTACACACCCCAGCTTAATACACCTAAAGATTAACCACTTTAACGTCACCTGGGGAGGGGGTAGATTAGGTTAGACTAAGGCGGATTAAGTTTATATAGGATAGAGTAGATCAAGTCCGGGTAGGTGTTATAAATTTAATCTTGAAGGTGAAATAAGCTGAGGGTGTCTAATCTTCAGGTGATTGGTTTGTTCCTGAAGATAATAATATGTACTAGAGCTCCTTCGTCAGTAGGAGGGGGGGGGAGGGGAGACCAGCGTTATCAGAGGGAAAACATATCACTAGGGTGCTTGAATAAGGCGAGGGCGGGCGACCTTTAGGAGCCTGGGGTGATGTGGGTAGTGTGGGTAGTGTGGAGGATATCTGGGGTGTTGTGGGTAGTGTGGGGGTGGTGTGGGTAGTGTGGAGTATATCTGGGGTGACGTGGTTAGGTGAGCTTAGATTAATTTAATTCAGGTTAAGATAGAATATTGTTGTCATGCAAATTCGAATTATATGATATGTGTATAAAACGCCTCAATGTCTTGTGTGGAAAACAACTTTATGGAAGAAGTAATTTGCATCTACCACCTGATATACTGTACACCTCTCCAGCTCCTCCATATTCCTTAATTAAAAAAACTCACCCTCTTCACCCTCTCTTCACCCTTTCTTCACCTTCTCTTCACCCTCTCCCCATTAGCGTGTGAATTTCCTATTTAATTTTTCGACATATATTTAGTATTGTTAGCTGGTGATTAGATTAAGCTAAGCTGTACATTTCATTGGGGTTTTGAGGTAATGGAATAGGGGGTGCTCGGTGTGGTAATTTACTGTGTCGGGGGGGTGGTGTCGTAATCTACTGTGTCGGGGGGGGGGTGTCGTAATCTACTGTGTCGGGGGGGGTGGTGTCATAATCTACTGTATCAGGGAGGGGGGCGGTGTCGTAATCTACTGTGTCGGGGGGGGGGGGGGGGTACAAATTTACCCCATTGAGCAATTTGTTCCCACATTTGGCGTCCTTAGCAACTACCCCCTCCCCTCCGTGGTAAAATTTGATTGACTGTCTGTTGATAATTAACCTGGTGTAGAGATGGTTCTGTACATGAACAATACAATAGCTACCTGGCATAGTTTAAATGTTCAAAAATGTGCAAATTAAGTCCGTAACTTGTGAATTTTATACTTGTTAATTTCATCAACATGGTAACTCGACCTTCGTAAATCAGGTTTATTCTTGCCTCACTTGGTGGAGAGCTTGTTAACATGTTGAGGTGACTTAACATTGTTTTGGTTAGGTTAGGTTTTAGTGCTGTCCAGCGTTGAGGTAATGGTACACACAGACACACACAGGTATGGCTAGGTACAGTAAGTGGATCAAGAGAGGGGGTAGGGTGAGGGAAAGGAGGAGGGAAGGAAAACGGATAAAAATGAAAAATGGATAAAGAGAGGGAGGCAGGGATGTAGAGAGAAAAGAGAGGCGGAGACAGGAAGGGAAAAGGAAGAGAGAGAGAGACTGGTGGCTGGTAAACCGTTCAGTATATGAGGTGTGGGTGGTGTCATAGCCTAGTTGTGTGTATGTGGCTGTACCTGGTGTGTGTGTGTGTGTGTGTGTGTGTGTGTGTGTGTGATCAACATGTAGTGTGGCACAACAGTAGGTTTTGTGGTCTGGCAGGAACTAGGACTGTGGTTTTGGTGGGTGTGGCTGTGGTGTGGTTGGTTAAGTGGGTGTGGATGGGGGGTGGAAGTGACTGACCTAGATGGTAATGGTGGTATGTTGGTATAAGGTGGTGGTAGTGGTGTTGGACTGGGATGTGTATAGGTAGTGGTGGTGGTGATGGTGGTTGTGAGGGGTGGTGGTTGTGTGGTGGTGGTTGTGGAGGTGGTGATGGTGGTTGTGTGGGGGTGGTGAGGGTGGTTGTGTGGAGGTGGTGATGGTGGTTGTGGTGGTGGTGATGGTGGTTGTGGAGGTGGTGATGGTGGTTGTGGAGGTGGTGATGGTGGTTGTGTGGGGGTGGTGAGGGTGGTTGTGTGGAGGTGGTGATGGTGGTTGTGGAGGTGGTGATGGTGGTTGTGTGGGGATGGTTGTGGAGGTGGTGATGGTGGTTGTGGTGGTTGTGTGGGGATGGTTGTGGAGGTGGTGATGGTGGTTGTGGAGGTGGTGATGGTGGTTGTGTGGGGATGGTTGTGGAGGTGGTGATGGTGGTTGTGGTGGTTGTGTGGGGATGGTTGTGGAGGTGGTGATGGTGGTTGTGTGGGGATGGTTGTGGAGGTGGTGATGGTGGTTGTGGGGGTTGATAGTGAAGATGATGATGGTTGTAGCAGCAGTAAGCAGAAGCAATAGTAAGCAGAATCAGCAGTCATACGTAACAGTAAACAGCAAGGTAGTGTCAACAGCAGAGAAGGAGTGTAATACAAGAGCCGGAACAGAAGAAGACGCAGCAGCAGTAGTAGACGAAGGAGGAAGAGGAGAAGGGGGAGGGGTCAAGAGGACACGACCAGCCTCTCTCTCTCTCTCGGTGCTCGTGTCCTGCTTCACTATCACCACAATTACCATCACCACAACTATTACCACCATCACCACAACTATTACCACCACTATTGCCACCATCACCACCACTATTGCCACCATCACCACAACTATTACCACCATCACCACCACTATTGCCACCACCACCACCACTGTTACCACCATCACCACCACTATTGCCACCACCACTATTATTACCACCACCACCACCACTATTACCACCACTATTGCCACCACCACCATTATTACCACCACTATTACCACTATTACCACCACTGTTGCCACCACCACAATTACCATCACCATAACTATTACCACCACTATTGCCACCACCACCACCACTATTGCCACCACAATTACCACCACCACCACCACCATTATTACCACCATCACCAGTATTACCGCCATCATTACCACCACTATTACCACCACCACTATTACCACCACCACTATTACCACCATCACCACTATTACCACCATCACCACTATTACCACCATCACCACTATTACCACCATCACCACTATTACCGCCATCGTTACCACCACCACTACCAGCAACATTATCACCACTATTACCACTACCACCGCTATCACCACCACCACTACCAGCAACACTATTACCACTACCACCACTATCACCACCACCGCGACCTTCCATGGACCCGCAAGTTGGGGAAGAGAGAGAGAGAGAGTGAGAGAGAGAGAGAGAGAGAGAGGGGGGGGGATGGGAAACATTGCTTCTTTCCCCCCTTCCCTCTCCTCCTACACCTCACGACACTCCCGCCCCCTACCACATTCCACTCCCCCTCCCCACATTCCACCTCCCCCCTCCCCACATTCCACCTCCCCCCTCGTTACACTCTCTCTCCTCCTACATTCCTCTTCCTCCCAGACTATTCCAACACCTTCCACGTCCTCACCCCACACTCCCCCCTCCCACACAGTACCCCCATACCCCCACACCACACCCACACCCCCCCACACAGTATCCCCCCAACTCCCCCTTGCAACTCTCGGGGTTAATTGTCCACTAACGAAGATCCTCAGTGTTATTGCCTAGAGGGGGGGGGGGGATGAGAGAGAGAGAGAGAGAGAGAGAGAGAGAGAGAGAGAGAGAGAGATCATCGATGTTTCGCGTATGGAATAAATAATATATCGGTGTTGGTGTGGCGGGGCGGGGCGTGGCGGGGCGGGGCGTGACAACAGCTCGAACACACACACAGCAGTAGCAGGGTGTTACTAGGTATGGTATGTCAGCTGTCTCGCTTCCTCTGTCTTCACTCCTGTCATGTGTGAAGCTGTGTTAGTCACGCCTCGTCTGGGTGTCGGTCTTGTGATGGTTTTTCTGTCGGTCTGTCTGTCTTTCGGCTGCTCCCGTTTGTCAGTGGTCTCCTGTCTAGTCTGTCTTTCTGTGGTTCCTGTCTGTTTAGGGTTCTATCTGTCTGTAACCCCTGTCTGTGGCGCCTGTCTGTCTGTCTTTCTTTCGGCTGCTCCCGTTTGTCAGTGGTCTCCTGTCTAGTCTGTCTTTCTGTGGTTCCTGTCTGTTTAGGGTTCTATCTGTCTGTAACCACCTGTCTATCTGCTGTAATGCCTATCTGTCTGTGGCGTCTGTCTGTCTGTCTGTCTGTGGCGCCTGTCTGTCTGTCTGTGGACATAACTCTCCAGCGTTGTGTTCCTCCTTGATGAAATTTTTGTATGGTTGTTATTCCGCCCTTCTTCTCTTTCTTCCTCTAGACTTCCGCTTCTCCCATCTCTCTTCCTCTTCTCCCCTCTTAGCCTTTCTCCCCCTTCTTCCCCTCTTCCTACCCTTCCCATTCTTCTGTTCCAGCCATTCTATTCTCTACCTCTTCTTCTCCTCCTCACCCACGTTTCATCCCCCTCTTCCCTCTCTTCTTCCCCTCTCCGCCTACCTCACCCAGCCTTCTCTCAGCCGCTCTCCCCTCTCCCCACCCTCTCCCCACCACCTGGCGACAGCTGGTCTGATTATCTCTCAGTCTCTCCCCTCACCTCGTCTCTCCCCTCGTGACGTCATTAACGGCCACACTAGACTACCCGTTCTTGTATATTAAAATGGAGGAGTGAACGGCCGTGTGGTGGGCGTAGGGAGGGCGTGTGTAGTGGGCGTGAGAAGGGGGTGTAGTGTGGGTGTAATGGGCGTGGGAAGAGGGCGTGCAGGAGTGAAAGGGGCGTGTAGGGTTGGACGAGGCGTGTTAAAGAATTTTACTTAAAGGGATGCACACTGCACAGTCATCTGTTTCACACACACACACACACACACTCTCTCTCTCTCTCTCTCTCTCTCTCTCTCTCTCTCTCTCTCTCTCTCTCTCTCTCTCTCTCTCTCTCTCTCTCTCTCTCTCTCTCTCAAAAGTTCTCAGCACAAACCGTAAATTTAATCTTTTCCAAGAAGAAATTTTTTCCGTCGTGTGTGTGTGAGAGAGAGAGAGAGAGAGAGAGAGAGAGAGAGAGATTATGACATACATTGGTAAATTGGTGAGAGGATTTAGGTAAGTTGAGGGAGGCAGGTGAGGTAAGCTGGTAGTTAGAGAGAGGGGGTGAGGAGGCTAAAGGTGGGGGGGGTGGAGGAGAGGGAGGGAGTGGTGAAGGTATTGGAGGGTGAGAAGGAAAGAGGGAGGGGGGATGTGAGACAGGGATGGAGGGAGGAAGGGTTATTAAGGGAGTGTGAAGAGGAAGGGAGGATAGGGAGTGAGGGAGGGTAGAGATTAAGGGAGAATATGGATTGAGGGAAGGTAGGGAGGATAGGGAGTGAGGGAGAGGAAAAGATGACCTTGGGAGCGGTGACTGGGGGGCGGGGGGGGGGGGGGGAGACAGGTTTCTCGGGCGCTGACCTGTACGTTCGCTGCCACGCCACGCTACTACCCTCCTCCGCCACTACCCCGCCACACCACTTACGTCACTTCACCACCACACCACTAGCTCAACCACCACCCCTCACCACTACCTCACCACCACCCCTCACCACCACCTCCCTGGCACCTGGCACTGTCACTGTCACCTCCCCAAACCTGTTATTATCAGGTGTTATTTAAAAATATTTCCAAATCGTTTGATATGACAACATAGGTGTCATGTATGTTTTGTATGCAGACATAACATGAATACTTATATGCATATTTTAATACTTGAATACATACCGGTACAGTACATGCATACTTACATACATGAATACATACGAGTACATCACTTTCTCATTGTCCATACAGACATACATACATACATACATACATACACATACGCAGACTTGATCTATTTGGTTAAATTTAGCTAAAACAAAAATGGCGTCAGAACCATACCGAGACTATACCTTAACTAGACAACTAAAAAGGAGGAGGAAGAGTGTGGAGGAGGAGGAAGAGTGTGGAGGAGGAGGAAGAGTGTGGAGGAGGAGGAAGAGTGTGGAGGAGGACGAAGAGTGTGGAGGACGAAGAGTGTGGAGGAGGAGGAAGAGTGTGGAGGAGGACGAAGAGTGTGGAGGACGAAGAGTGTGGAGGAGGAGGAAGAGTGTGGAGGAGGACGAAGAGTGTGGAGAAGGAGGAAGAGTGTGGAGGAGGAGGAAGAGTGTGGAGGAGGAGGAAGAGTGTGGAGGAGGAGGAAGAGTGTGGAGGAGGACGAAGAGTGTGGAGGATGAATAGTGTGGAGGAGGAAGAGTGTGGAGGAGGACGAAGAGTGTGGAGGAGGACGAAGAGTGTGGAGGAGGAGGAAGAGTGTGGAGGAGGAGGAAGAGTGTGGAGGAGGAGGAAGAGTGTGGAGGAGGAGGAAGAGTGTGGAGGAGGAGGAAGAGTGTGGAGGAGGAGGAAGAGTGTGGAGGAGGACGAAGAGTGTGGAGGAGGACGAAGAGTGTGGAGGAGGAGGAAGAGTGTGGAGGAGGAGGAAGAGTGTGGAGGAGGAGGAAGAGTGTGGAGGAGGAGGAAGAGTGTGGAGGAGGACGAAGAGTGTGGAGGAGGACGAAGAGTGTGGAGGAGGACGAAGAGTGTGGAGGAGGACGAAGAGTGTGGAGGTCAGTGTGTCATGACCTGTAGGTAGGCAACAGTGCTACCATAGATGAACTCTGCATACCTCCCTCCTTCCTTCATTTTCTTCCTTCTTCCTTCCCTCCTTCCCCTCCCCACCTCCTTTTCTTCCTTTCCCACCCCTCCTTACCTTATTTTCTTCCCTAACCTCCTTTCCTTCATCCTCCCTTCCCTTCTTTCCTTCATCCTCCCTTCCCTTCTTTCCTTCACCCTTCCTTCCCTTCTTTCCTTTATCCTCCCTTCCCTACATA
The DNA here is from genome assembly GCA_958450375.1 of Homarus gammarus. Lineage (NCBI taxonomy): Eukaryota > Metazoa > Arthropoda > Malacostraca > Decapoda > Nephropidae > Homarus > Homarus gammarus. The sequence continues at coordinate 1,961,814 of CAUDMG010002080.1, read as the reverse complement.
CCAGTCGACCATAGCTACGGTACTTGGGTCAGTCACCCCCCTTACGTAACGCCCCATGTTCCTCCACTAATTCCCATGATGAAGAGTTACACCCCCCCCCTCACCCCCTCACCCCCCTGAAGGCTTGGAAGGGTGGTGCGGGAGGGGGGTGGGTAAGGGGGGGACCGTCATGCCCAAATGTAACAGGACTTTCGAGGTGGAAGATGGGATGGAGGCAAGGTTAAAGTACCCTGTAGGTTAGGGGTATCTCTCTCTCTCTCTCTCTCTCTCTCTCTCTCTCTCTGACCAGGGAGAGAGAGAGAGAGTAACAACTTGATCAAAACACCCGCCTTAAGTCACGCCGGATGCTCCTACTTGTCTTCCTTGTTTTTCCTCGCTGTTACTGTTCTCGATGTCCTGTGGTCTCGCTGTTACGCTGTCCTCGTTATTAACCCCCTCCCCCCCTCCTAACATCAGTAGGTCGCAGGAGGGGTTATTGTATTCGCTTGGTGGGTTTTATATATGTGTGTGTGTGTGTGTGTGTGTGTGTGTGTGTGTGTGTGTGTGTGTGTAGTAGTGTTTATCCAAGCTGAATATCTACCTGTCTTAATTATATATCTACCTGTCATAATTACATTTCTACGTATCTTAATTAAATATCTACCTGTCCCTAATTGAAGATATCTACCTGTCCCATAGACGATAAGGACTTGCGCTACGATGCCACCATAAACACACAACTTGATATGCAAATTTCTTTCGAACTTGTGAAATATTGTCGAAGGGAAAACATTCCTGTTGATTGAGGAGTAATTAAGTGAACGATACACCTGATGGAAGCTTGTTTATCGCCGTCACCTGTGTGGAGAGTCTGTCTAGCTGTTGGTCTCATCTAGCTGTCTGTCTCTGTGTTTGTCTAGCTGTCTGTCTCTATATATCTATTGCTCTATCTCTTATCTTTTATCTATCTATCTATCTATGTCTGTCTGCCTGTCTCTCTACACTATACTTGGACAGGTAATGATGAAACATGACAGGTAGTTGTGTGGAAGAGGTTACCTGGCGTTAGAGAAAGCAGTTTTAATGTCACGGTCAGAGAGGGAGGTTGGTGTGGTGGTGAGCAGGTCGGTGTGGTGGTGAGCAGGTCGGTGTGGTGGTGAGCAAGTCGGTGTGGTGGTGAGCAAGTCGGTGTGGTGGTAAAATAATAATAATAATAATAATTAACGGTTTATTGAAAGAGCTTGGCAGCCAGAAGGCTGAAAATATACAGTTACATATCTGGGGAATGGGTTTCGAATTACAAATAATATACAAGTAACATAAGTGATATAAATAAGATATATAATAACTAGATGGGGAAAAGCTCAAACTACAGTGCATTTCAACATAGTGACAGTGCAAGAAGTAGTATTTACTGAGAGTGAATACACTGGTTCATTACAAGTTATTGATAATTTTTGCAATGGTTGGGACTGGGCTGTTCTTATAGCCATCAGTTCGTGCACGTATGGGCTGGATGCGGTTGTGGTGTCGAACAGCAATTCTCGGGCGAGGGATCTCAGGTGGTAGTAGGAGCCGGTGTCGAGGATGGTGTAGATGCTTCTTAACAAATTTGCAGATGAGGTCGTGGTGATGGTCAGTGAGAGTCGAAAGGGTCAGTGTGTTGAGCGCTTCTTGATATGTGGAGTAGGAAGGGGAGAGAATAATCTTGCATGCCCTCTTTTGCACTTTTTCTAGGTGTTTACGTTGTGTGGCATTTAGGGCGGAAGACCAGGTGGGGGAGGCATAGGTGAGCTTGGGAAGTTTGAATGTTGAGTAAACTCTGAGGAGCTCGGGTGCAGGAACTCTGAGGGACTTGAGTCGGCGGAGGAGGTAGAGACGGAAACTGGAGGATTTGATAACTTCACTGACGTGTGGTTTCCAATTTAGTTTGTTGTCTATGGTGACGCCGAGGAGCTTCGTGGAATCTACAACCTGGAGTGTGTTCGGACCTAGAGTAATGGAAGGAGGTGGGACAATGTCGGAGGAGAGGTTGATGTGCATAACCATGGTGAGCAGGTTGGTGTTGTGGTGAGCAGGTTGGTGTGGTGGTGAGCAGGTTGGTGTTGTGGTGAGCAGGTTGGTGTTGTGGTGAGCAGGTTGGTGTTGTGTTGATCAGTTTGGTGCTGTGGTGAGCAGTTTGGTGTTGTGGTGAGCAGTTTGGTGTGGTGGTGAGCAGGTTGGTGTTGTGGTGAGCAGGTTGGTGTTGTGGTGAGCAGGTTGGTGTTGTGGTGAGCAGTTTGGTGTTGTGGTGAGCAGGTTGGTGTTGTGGTGAGCAGGTTGGTGGTGACGGTGTGTGAGCAGGTTGGTGTTGTGGTGAGCAGGTTGGTGTGGTGGTGAACAGGTTGGTGTGGTGAGCAGGTTGGTGTTGTTTACTAAAGGGAAATTGGGTTGTTTACTTACGTTGTTTGTGTTTAAGGGTTTGATTGTAAGGTAACGTGACTCCTTAACAGGTGAATCATTAACTGCTGACGTGACTTAATTAACGTTGTTGTTGTTTTTATCATTACAGCCAGGTAGACAAACACCAGGTTAATAAGTATAACCTAAACTAACCTAACCTAACCTAACCTAACCTAACTTAACCTCACCTAATTTAACATAACTTAACCTAACAAACAAACTTAACCTAACAACCTAACTTAACCTAACAACCTAACTTAACCTAAGACGAACTTAATTTAATCTAACCTAATGTACGGTAACTTAAACTGACCCAAGCACAATTTTGCCTAATTTAACTTAACCCAACCTAACTCAATTTAATCTAACCAAATGTAATTTAAGCTAAGCCAACCATAGCCTAACCTGAGTAAATAATATGTTTTTGCTCTCGTCTTTTACAGGTAAGACACCGACCAACCGTGAGCAGGTAACCCAGCTGTTCACCAAGACGAGGCGGGGGTAATTTACTCTTTGGTGAATTCATCCACTGTAATTAAGGTTTTTTTAAGGTAAATTATGTAAATGTAGCTCTTGTAGGGATTGTTTGTGCGCTAAGTGAGGGTTTGGTTTGGTTAGGTTAGGTTATGAGGTGGAGAATGTGTAGTGTTGTTGTGGTGGAGTTACGAGTGTGTGTGTGTGGTGTACAGAAGAGTTAAGTGTGTATACCGCCCTAATGCTGCCTGGTGGGGTTAGGTTAGGTTAAATTAAGTTAGATTGGGTTAAAGTTAGGTATATTTAGCTTGTGTTAGGGTGGTGAATCTCCTGGTGAAGTAAGCTGGGGTGTCTAATCTTCAGGAGAAATAAGCTGGGGTATCTAATCTTAAGAGAAATAAGCTGGGGTGTCAAATCTTTAGGAGAAATAAGCTGGGGTGTCTAATCTTCAGGAGAAATAAGCTGGGGTGTCTAATCTTAAGGAGAAATAAGCTGGGGGTGTCTAATCTTCAGGTCATCCGGGTAATATTGTTATTCTCCCGGAGTCTGTCTTGTGCCGTAAACCTGAATGGTAATGTGCCAAGTATTTCCTGTTGGCGTCATGGCTTGAGAATGGAACTCCGTGCAAGGTGAGTCCCAGTTAGTGGTGTTTGGCAAGACCCAGCCACTAGTAGGATGAGACCCAGCCACTAGTAGGATGAGACCCAGCCACTAGTAGGATGAGACCTAGCCACGAGTAGGATGAGACCCAGCCACTAGTAGGATGAGACCCAGCCACTAGTAGATGAGACCCAGCCACTAGTAGATGAGACCCAGCCACTAGTAGGATGAGACCCAGCCACTAGTAGATGAGACCCAGCCACTAGTAGGATGAGACCCAGCCACTAGTAGATGAGACCCAGCCTCTAGTAGATGAGACCCAGCCACTAGTAGATGAGACCCAGCCACTAGTAGATGAGACCCAGCCACTAGTAGATGAGACCCAGCCACGAGTAGGATGAGACCCAGCCACTAGTAGATGAGACCCAGCCACTAGTAGATGAGACCCAGCCACTAGTAAGTGAGACCCAGCTACTAGTAGGATGAGACCCAGCCACTAGTAGATGAGACCCAGCCACGAGTAGGATGAGACCCAGCCACTAGTAGATGAGACCCAGCCACTAGTAGGATGAGACCCAGCCACTAGTAGGATGAGACCCAGCCACTAGTAGATGAGACCCAGCCACTAGTAGATGAGACCCAGCCACGAGTAGTATGAGACCCAGCCACTAGTAGATGAGACCCAGCCACTAGTAAGTGAGACCCAGCTACTAGTAGGATGAGACCCAGCCACTAGTAGATGAGACCCAGCCACGAGTAGGATGAGACCCAGCCACTAGTAGATGAGACCCAGCCACTAGTAGATGAGACCCAGCCACATAAGACAAGTGCCGTGAGGAAGGTATATCCTCTGTCTGTTTCCCAAGATGTACCTGTGTTGACATACCTGGGCGGCGATACAAGGGGAGTATTTTTTTTTAACCTGTTTTACACCTGTTTGGCACGTGTTTACCTTGGCCATCAGCTCGTCGTGGGATATCTCAGCATCTTCTATACGCTATATTTAACAATGTAAACTACCTATTGTAAACCATTCTTGTGCTATGTTATTTAACGCAACACAAGACAATACTGGTGTGTGCTCACCCTCACGTATACAGTTCAGACACTCAGGTAAGAGAAATGTTCCTCAATTTTCTGTACTGTTGTGGTGTGATCTTTCTCAGTACACATGAGAACATTTTGTGATTGTCTTATTATTTTCCTCGTCTTAGCTTGAGAGAGTCAGGTAGAAGCGTTCTCACCATCACCCTTTAGGAGATGATGATGATGATATTTTAACCTTTGAGAACTTTTGAGAATCCATCTGTGCGTTGTAGCTTAAGAGCATCAAGTAGAGGTTGTTTTAACGTGAACTAAGTGGCTTGGCTGTTACCATCTTGACCCCGTGGTTATTGGTGTGACACAACACGTACTCCGGGCTGTGTGACAGGAGAGGGCCTGCAACTATGGCTTAACGATGTCCTCGCTTAACGATGTCCTCTCTTAACGATGTCCTCGCTTAGCAGTGTCCTCACTTAATGGTGTCCTCGCTTAAAGGTGTCCTCACTTTACGATGCCCTCGATCTCAACGCTTAACGGTGTTCCTTACCAGACCGTGAACTCTGACATTGTAGAAGTTGCTTTTTACATAACGGTGATGGGATTGAAGAGTTTGCTGTTGCATGACTTAATTTTGTATGATTTCTTATGTAGGAGTTCATTTTGTAGGATTTAAGTTTAAGGGGATATCTTTTATTTGGGATTTACTCATATGATTATTTATTCACATCAGGATTTACTTGGATTAATGTCGGATTTTGAATGTGCAAGATTTTACTGTCCTTTGGATTTCTAATTTATTCAAATCCGTATATGTAGGATTTAACCGTCACGGGGTTTACCTCTTATAGGATTACAGTGCCACCAGACACCAGGATTCCCCCTCTACTCCCCTCCCTCCCCTCCCCTCCTTTCTTATTCACCCCATAAGCCCTCCCAACTACCCCCCTAGTGATGTTGACATTTTCTCCCCGAATAAGATAGACAAATGTGTGTGAAGAGAGAGAGAGAGAGAGAGAGAGAGACGAGTATGAAAGGAGAAGAGAAAAAGGGAGAGGGGAAAAATACGACTGTGTGAAAAGAGAGAGAGAGAAGAACCTTGGTATTTTTCGTCCGTGTACCGAGCCTCTCGACCCACCACCATTAACGCTGGTAAAAAAAAAAGTCAGCGAGTGTTTTTGTTTTTTCTGTTTATTTGTTTCATTCTTGGGATCTCATTATTAGTATGTAAATGACCCCCTCCCTCGGCACCCGTCCCTCGGCACCCCTCGGCAGTTTAGCCTTCCTCTTGACACCTCCTCCCTCGGCACCCCTCTTTCCCTCGGCACCCCTCGGCAGTTTAACCTACCTCTTGACACCCCCTCTCTCGGCATCCCCCCTTCCCTCGGCACCCCTCGGCAGATTAACCTACCTCTTGACACCCCCTCTCTCGGCACACCCCCCTCCCTCGGCACCCCTCGGCAGTTTAACCTTCCTCTTGACACCTCCTCCCTCGGCACCCCCCTTTCCCTCGGCACCCCTCGGCAGTTTAACCAACCTCTTGACACCCCGTCTCTCGGCACACCCCCCTCCCTCGGCACCCCTCGGCACCCCTTGGCAGTTTACCTACTTCTTGACACCCCCTTCCGCCGTCGACATCCCCCTTCTCCCTCGACATCCCCCTTCCCTCGGCACCCCCATTCCTCGGTACCCCCTCCCCCTCGGCACCTTACCTCCCCCTCGGCACCTCTCCCCCTCGGCTGGCTAAAGGGTCGTTTGTATTATCTTGAGTGGCGTATGAATACACATTATGAAGTTGTAGCCTTGGGCCCTCTCGTCTGTGTTGAAAGTATGAGGTGAAAATGATGATGGTGATGATAATGATGATGATGATGATGGTGATGATGATGGTGATTAAGACTATGTTGATGATAATTAATAATAATAATTACTAACAATAACCGCAATAATAATAATAATAATAATAATAATAATAATAATAATAATAATAATAATAATAATAATAATAATAATCATCATCATCATCATCAGTGTGCTTAAGTAAAAGGATTGGAGTCGTTGGAGTGGGATTGCTTTAGAGGATCAGAAACTCCAATAGGATCACCGTAGTTGTGATGATCCAAGACTTTAGTTGTGGTTGGAACGATACAAAGTCTTATTTGGATTAGTAACGGTAATCCCCTCTCCCTTTGCCTCCCCTACTTCGAACCCCTTCCCCACACCAACTCCTCCACCTCTCCCCTTCCCCGCCTCTCCCCTTCCTCTACCTCGCCTCTCCCCTTCTCCTCGCCTATCCCCTCCATTCTCTTCTCTTCCCATTCCCTTCCCCGCCTCGCCCCATCCCCTCCTCCCGCCCCATGGAGCACCAATACACCCCTGGGAACACTAGAATGAATAGCCAATCACAGTTGGGGAGGGGGGCGGCGGGGGCAGGGAAGCGTGGGGGGGGGGGGGGATTAGTCATTACGGCCCCCCTTCACCCCCTCTCCCCCCTCCCGGAAATTCAGTGTCTCATTTTACATGGTGACCTTCACATAGTCTTCACCAGCTCACGCGACTTCGCTAGACAGTGTCAGTGTCGCTCAGCTCTCCGCTAACACGACTGACACACGCACACACAGTCAGGCAAACCTACATGCGACATAACTCATTCATGGAAATACACACACACACACACACACACACACACACACACACACACACACTACCTGGCCCAGGTGTGAAAACATAACCTGGATTTATATATTTTTTTCTCATATCCGAGAGCATCCAGACTATAACACGCAAATACAGTTCTTATACCCGGGTCGGGTAACAAAATACACACTGCTATCTCCACCCTGCTTGGCTCACCCGGCGAGTTCCCATGGTAACTACATGTTTTGTTCGCGTTTTACACTTGAAGGAAGTGGCTGAGTGGATACAGAACTCGTATCCTTTCCATAGGGTAGCTGGTTCAGTCCTGAGGATCGTGTTCTGGGGTAAAGGTTAGCCAGTGCAGATGGCGAGTTGTCCGGTCTTCTGGGACTATTCCTTGATACTGGGTCATGCAGCTCGTTAGCTCTGGGTGTGGTTGTTGTGTTGACGACAGCTTCTACACCTTAAACAAATTCACGTCTAGGTGACCCTTGGTTCAGCCATCCTTGCACTAGAGGGGCAACCATTATATGTCAGGTATAGTTCCCTACTGTTGTCACATCCATAAGGCAACAGATGTGCACCAACTGAATGACCACATTTGATTGGCTTATTCGTCAACCAATGAGAGACGAGTAATAGCCGAAACAAACATGGTGCACGAGAGGGACACTTAATAACCTGCGATGGTAACAAAACCCGATTCAGTTAACGAAATGTTGTCGCTCTGTCGGTTGGTAATTGGGGTGTGTGTGTGTGTGTGTGTGTGTGTGTGACAACAAGGTACCAGTTTACATTGTGTTTAATCACTTTTTGTTTTATTATGTTAAGAAGATTTTTTTTCGGTCATTCTGTCTGTCTGTCCACAAAATAACTCAAGAAACGGCTTACGAATTTACACCAAACTTGTCAGGTCTGATCAACACAAGACAAGGTCCACGTGATCAACTTTGGTTCATATCACGCAAAAAGTTACCAATTTTTTTGCTATGGTAACGGTTGCCACGGTAACACGTCGAGTAGTTCATGGGTTAAAGAAAACGATGACATGAGACAGATTCCAGCGGTAACTACATTGATTTACGGTAATAGCTTCTTCACACTAGTGGGATATTTACCCTGGCATGATAAAGGTTCGCGTGCGGGGGTTTGGTATTTACTCAGGTGATGTTTTAATTGGATTCTTGTTTATGTCAGCATAGAGAAATATACCCGTCCCCTCACCCCCCGCACACGCACACACACACACACACACACACACACACACACACACACACATCTTACGTTCACATTAACTTTGTGTTGTCAGGCCAGCTATTTCGTATTTGATAGTGAAAACATGTTTGTTGAGTCAACAGGCAACTTGACTCCATATTACCTTAGGCTACATGACTAGCTCACACTTTCTCTCTCTCTCTCTCTCTCTCTCTCTCTCTCTCTCTCTCTCTCTCTCTCTCTCATTTTTCCTCTAGGTCATACTTCACGCCGTGATGGCCCGGATTGTCCCATTATGGTCAGTGGACCACTGTATTAATGGAGCCTAGTGGGGCATGAATCAGAGGCGACTGGCAGGAGGACCCAGGGTTAGGTTTGGTTAGGTTAGGTTTGGTGAGGTTAGGTTACAGTAGGTTGTGGGACGGCTCACTTCATTCTTATATCTTCTTTCTTGCGCTTTCTTCTGTCTCCTCTTCCTCCTGTCTCCTCCTCCTCCTCCATTTGTCTCCTCGTCCTCCTCCTCCACCAGGTAAGGAGCCTAGTTTCTCGCCCTCCAGCCACTCACCTTGCGTATTATTGTTCACACTTTCCCCCGCCGTTACTAACCTAACCACAACACTTATCTACTCCAGACGTCACAGGTGCGGTTAACTGTGACGTGAACCGCAACCGCTGATATACGTAACGCAAAAATGAACCGGTCCGGCTTCTTGAGAGTGGCCGTCGTATTTAGGTTAGGTTAGGTTAATATTGTTGCTATTTCTGCGGGATCAATGAACCTATTTTTAGGAGATGTGATATTTGTAACGCATGAATCGAGACGGGTTTTGCAGGTTTGGAGGTGAGTGGATGTTTGTTACGACTTGAAGGTGTGGTGTGGTGTGGTAAGTATGGACAATGAGGGAAGTTTTGCAGGTTTGGAGGTGGTTTGGTTTGTTACTGTCTGTTAGGAAGGTTTGGTAGGTGTGGGAGTTTTTTTTTGGGGGGGGGGGGGGGGGTGTTCTGGAGGTGGGGAGGTTCAACTATTCCTGTGTCTCTCCCCCTCTCCCTTTTTCTCCCCTTATTCCCACTCACCCCCTCTTTTCCCCCCTCTCCCCTTATCCCCCCTCTCCCCTTATCCCCTCTCTTCCCCCTCTCCCCATTCCAAACTCTATATCTCTCACTCTTTTTCACCCTTTTCCACCTGCCCCTTCAAGCTCTCTCCCTCTACTTCATCAGCTGTCCCCCCCCGCCCCCCCTGCATTAATAAGGAAAGGGAGGTGATGCATTACCCCCCTTCCACCCTTAACCTCCATATCCTTCCCCTTAGAAGAGGACGGGGAGGTGGGAAGGATGAGGCTAGGTGTTTGACCTTCCCCCACTCCTTGTTGAGCCTCGCCCTTAGGATAGATGGAAGGGGGGAGCTGGGAGGGAGGGGGAGGAGTAGAACCTGTCTTTTGACCTTCCTCCTCCTCCCCGCCACCCTCCCTCCCTCCATACCTACTCCTCCTCCCTTCCTCCTCCACCTCCTCCTCTTCATTGTATACCATCCCTGGAGGTTTATGGTCAGGGGCGGGTCACGGTGTATCCTAGCGGTGACCCTCCCACTGTCCCAGGTCACTCACACGGATACCGGGTAACTCACTGGAATATCAAGTCACTCACAAGGACAACAGTTCACTCACATGGACACCGGGTCACTCACATGGACACCGGGTCACTCACATGGACACCGGGTCACTCACATGGACACCGGGTCACTCACATGGACACCGGGTCACTCACATGGATACCGGGTCACTCACATGGATACCAAATTGATATTGAAACAGTTTATTTAGCCAGAAGAACACAGATACAGAGTGGATTTAAAATTCATAATATTGACATGACTGAGCCAGTTGAGGACCTGAGCTCTCTTGTAGGCACCTGATATATACTGTACATATATCTCAAGGAAGTATTATGTAACATTAGTATCATCTGGAATAGTACAATAGCATGGTGGTAATAAGAACATATCAGAATGTTACCACGGTTATCACTTCAATATTTATTTATTTTTTATTTCTTACATTTATATTATAAGTATATACATAATTTACAGTGGAATTAAAAAAACATAAATATAATAAGGGGGGAAGCAGTACGACATTGGTTGTATTAAGGTGGAACAAGAGGGCAGAGCTGTCGGGATTATGTTTCGTTGGCAAGTATATTTATTGCAATGGTAATTTCTATCTTTCTACATGATAATTTCCGATAAAACTGTTCTGGTGGTACAATAAAAGCAGGTATATAAGGTAGGTATTACAAAAATATTAATACATAGACACCCACACGGATATCAGGTTACTTTTAATTAATTTACAGGTAAACTGAATTAATTTACGTGTAAAAACAATATAACAATCTCTATTAGTATTATTCATTGAGGAAATATATGCACCAGATAACTGTCCTTCCTCACAGTAATTAACCGAGGGTCTTCAGTAGCATTTAATCACCTTTTAGAGAAGTTGAATACCATTTCATTAATTAAAGGTTGTGAAACTATTCAATGTAAGGGTTTGGATGCTATATAACTGACATTAAAAGGAGTTGAATTTCATATAAAGGATTAGTTTGGTATGAATACGGTTTACACACTATTGAATAACCATTGTACAAAGGGGTCAGCGTGGTCGGCACTGTACTCGACTGCGATAATTTCCCCAACTGTAAAATAAGTTCCTGTAGCTATTTACTGCTGGGTGTAGTGGGATCGAACCAACAACCATTAGGACTAGCGTTGAGTACTGCAACCACTGGGTCGCCGCACCCTTGATAATGAGGTGTTATTAAAAGGTTTATGAAACGATAGGCTGCCCTAAAAGCATTTGATGTCCCCCCGTTTACAAAAATGTTGACAGCATCTTTGTGTAGTGTGACGCGGCCATTGTGCTGGAGGCTTTTGTGGTGTGCTGGAAGTAATTGGCTTTGTGAGACTTTGATGGTGAGGGATTGAAAATTTAAATGGCATTTTATGTATTTTTATGTCATTGTTTATACTCGTGCTAATTGTGTATATGTAGTGATTCACCTTTTTTTTTTAATAGTCAAATCACAAATAATTACTGTATGGTTGTAACAATGTATCAAGGTTGTGGCGTGTGTGTGTGTGTGTGTGTTTCCTCCCCCTATTATACTTACACTTCTTCCCCCCCCCCCCCCACTCACCCCTTTCCCCTCTATTGCCCTTCAATTTCAGTCCCCTTCCTCGCCATTCCTCTCACCCTCTCTTTCAGTTCTACCATGTCCACTCTCCCCTCTTCCTGTCTGTTTCCCCTCCCTTTCTATTGGTCATGCCCTCTTCTTCCATAATCCCCCCTTCTTGAATTCTCCCCTTCCCCTCTTTCTTCATACTTTTCTCCCCTCATTCTACCTTTTCCCCTTTCCTTCCATTGTCCCTTCCTCACCCTTCCCCTTATCCCTCTTCCCACCTCCCCTTTCTCTCTCGTTTTATGAATCTCCGTCTCCACCTCCCCTCTCCCCTCCCCTCACCTCTCGACTTTGGCTTTTATTTGCTGTTATCTCTCCTTCCTTCTCTCTTCTCTTTTATCATCTCTTCTATTCTCCTCTCCTCCCTCTTCCCCCACTACATTCGTCGTTTCTTTTGTTCTTATTTATGTCTCTTATTTACCTCTACTATTTTCTTTATCTCTTCCATCATCCACCTTTTCCATCATCCATCTATCACATCATCCGTCTCTCCCATCATCCACCTCTTCCATCATCCACCTCTTCCATTATCCACCTCTTCCATCATCCACCTCTTCCATTATCCACCTCTTCCATCATCCACCTTTTCCATCATCCACCTCTCCCATCATCCACCTCTTCCATCATCCACCTCTCCCATCATCCACATCTCTCTTCATCCACCAGTACAATTATCCACCTTTTCCATCATCCACATCTCCCATCACCGACCTTTCCCATCATTTGCCTCATTCGGCCCTTCCCTCACTCTCTCCCTTCCATCTCCATTCTTTCTCAATTTCCTTCCTGTGTTATAGTCTACCTTTCTTACTCTCTCCAGTATTACCAGATCCTCTCCTCTCGTGCCCTGCAGTATTGCCAGATTCTCACATTTTTTTTTTTTTACCCTGGAGCTCCATCAAGTATATGAGGAACCTGCTGGACCACTCTTTGATGGCAACAATTTGTACTACCAGACTCGTGTGTGTGTGTGCTTTTATTTTACGCTATTGTTAAAGAAAACGGGATGTAGGGTCGTTTGGTGTGTGTATAGCGGTGCTGTTTTGTTCCCTAATAGCACCTTCGTTGTTTTGGGGGATGGGATAGGTGAGGGTGTGTGTTTGTCTGTCCGTGATGAAGAAAACGGGATGTAGGGTGGTTTTTTTATGCAAAACGTGGCACTTTTTTTCCGCGCTTAATGGCACGTCGGTTCTTTTGGGGATAATTTGACGATTTATCTTGATGTGGCACCTCCTCCCCCCTCCTTTTTCCCTCTTTCCCCTACTTCCTCCTTTTTCCTTCACCCCCCCTTCTCCTCCTCCATTTCCTTCCTCATCACATTTCCCTCACCGCTTCCCTTACCCCTCCTCCCCCTACCCCCCCTCCCCCACCTACCCCCCCTCCTCCCATCTCCCATAGAAATATTTTCTCTCTGATAATTTTTATTTCTTCTTTCTGATGGATTTTTTTTCGTTTCTCCATTTGTCCTCAGTTATCAACTTCGTCTTTTCCTTGTCATCAGTACACGCCTTTTATCTGAATATTTTTGCCCCCCCCCCTTTTGCAGTAGGTGGCACTCTTCTCCCTTTTCCAGGAGGTGGCACTTTTCCCCCATTTCCAGGAGGTGGCACTCTTCCCCCATTTCCAGGAGGTGGCACCCTTCCCTCTTTTCCTGGAGGTGGCACTCTTTCCCCCTTTCCAGGAGGTGGCACCCTTCCCCCTTTTCCAGGACGTAGCACTATTCCCCCCTTTCCTCAGTTGGCATGCATCTCCCTTTATTCTCAGGAAGTGGCACTCTTACCCATTTCTCCCGGAGACGCGGCACCCGGCCTCCGTGTTCCAGATGACTCCCTCATATTTTCTCCCAGAATTTGGCACCTTAATCACTTTTCCACAACTTTCAACACTTCCCATTTTCTTTAGTATTATTGGCACCCTAGCGCAGATGGCACCCTAGCAGAGATGGCACCTAACACAGATGGCACCTTAACGTAGATGGCACCTTAACGCAGATGGCACCTAACGCAGATGGTACCCTAACGGAGATGGCACCGTAACACAGATGGCACCCTAACGCAGATGGCACCCGAACGTAGATGGCACCCTAACGCAGATGGCACCAAACACAGATGGCACCCTAACGCAGATGGCACCAAACACAGATGGCACCCTAACGTAGATGGCACCTTAACATTCGTCGTTTTCTTTGCAGTTGCCAGATCCCGTTTTCTGTTGCACACGTACTGTACAGGGTTGATCGTGAGTGTGGTTGAAAAGAAAACTTTTAGGGAACGCGTTCTTATCTTAAGGTCAACGATGGTGTTCCAGTGTTCAGTATTCCTCCCTGATGGTGTTCCAGTGTTCAGTATTCCTCCCAGATGGTGTTCCAGTGTTCAGTATTCCTCCCAGATGGTGTTCCAGTGTTCAGTATTCCTCCCTGATTGTGTTCCAATGTTCAGTATTCCTCCCTGATGGTGTTCCAGTGTTCAGTATTCCTCCCTGATTGTGTTCCAATGTTCAGTATTCCTCCCTGATGGTGTTCCAGTGTTCAGTATTCCTCCCTGATTGTGTTCCAATGTTCAGTATTCCTCCCTGATGGTGTTCCAGTGTTCAGTGTTCCTCCCAGATGGTGTTCCAGTGTTCAGAATTCCTCCCTGATGGTGTTCCAGTGTTCAGTATTCCTCCCAGATGGTGTTCCAGTGTTCAGTATTCCTCCCAGATGGTGTTCCAGTGTTCAGAATTCCTCCCTGATGGTGTTCCAGTGTTCAGTATTCCTCCCAGGTGGTGTTCCAGTGTTCAGTATTCCTCCATGATGGTGTTCCAGTGTTCAGTATTCCTCCCTGATGGTGTTCCAGTGTTCAGTATTCCTCCCTGATGGTGTTCCAGTGTTCAGTATTCCTCCCAGGTGGTGTTCCAGTGTTCAGTATCCCTCCCTGATGGTGTTCCAGTGTTCAGTATTTCTCCCGGATGGTGTTCCAGTGTTCAGTATTCCTCCATGATGGTGTTCCAGTGTTCAGTATTCCTCCCTGATGGTGTTCCAGTGTTCAGTATTCCTCCCTGATGGTGCTCTAGTGTGCAGTATTCCTCCCTGATGGTGTTCCAGTGTTCAGTATTCCTCCCTGATGGTGCTCTAGTGTGCAGTATTCCTCCCTGATGGTGTTCCAGTGTTCAGTATTCCTCCCTGATGGTGTTCCAGTGTTCAGTATTCCTCCCTGATGGTGTTCCAGTGTTCAGTATTCCTCCCAGGTGGTGTTCCAGTGTTCAGTATCCCTCCCTGATGGTGTTCCAGTGTTCAGTATTTCTCCCGGATGGTGTTCCAGTGTTCAGTATTCCTCCCTGATGGTGTTCCAGTGTTCAGTATTCCTCCCTGATGGTGTTCCAGTGTTCAGTATTCCTCCCTGATGGTGTTCCAGTGTTCAGTATTTCTCCCGGATGGTGTTCCAGTGTTCAGTATTCCTCCCTGATGGTGTTCCAGTGTTCAGTATTCCTCCCTGATTGTGTTCCAGTGTTCCTCCCTGATGGTGTTCCAGTGTTCAGTATTCCTCCCTGATTGTGTTCCAGTGTTCCTCCCAGATGGTGTTCTAGTGTTCAGTATTCCTCCCTGATGGTGTTCCAGTGTTCAGTATTCCTCCCTGATTGTGTTCCAGTGTGCATTATTCCTCCCAGATGGTGTTCTAGTGTTCAGTATTCCTCCCAGATGGTGTTCCAGTGTTCAGTATTCCTCCCTGATTGTGTTCCAGTGTTCAGTATTCCTCCCTGATGGTGTTCCAATGTTCAGTATTCCTCCCTGATTGTGTTCCAGTGTGCATTATTCCTCCCAGATGGTGTTCTAGTGTTCAGTATTCCTCCATGATGGTGTTCCAGTGCTCAGTGTTCCTCCCAGATGGTGTTCCAGTGTTCAGTATTCCTCCCAGATGGTGTTCTAGTGTTCAGTATTCCTCCCAGATGGTGTTCTAGTGTTCAGTATTCCTCCATGATGGTGTTCCAGTGTTCAGTTCTCCCATAGTCCTCCAGCGACCAGGGTTCTCCTCGGAGTTCTCAGACAGTGGCGCAGCTAAGGCAGTACTGTACCGAGTTAAGCATCAGAGTGGCGACGCAGTGCTCATATATCCCGCTATCTCCAGTATGGGGCCCTATACTTTACTGAGATGTGGCGGGGGTGTGGCTGTAGTAGTGTGGCTGTGATTGTGTGGATGTGGTAGTGTGGCTGTGATTGTGTGGATGTGATAGTGTGAATGTGGCTGCAGTAGTGGTGTGGTTGTGGTAGGGTGGCTGTGGTAGTGTGACTGTGATAGTGTGGTTGTGGTAGTGTGACTGTGAAGGTGTGGCTTTGGTAACATGAGCAGTGTGGCTGTGATTGTGTGGATGTGATAGTTTGAATGTGGCTGCAGTAGTAGTGTAGCTGTGGTAGTGTGACTGTGAAGGTGTGGCTTTGGTAACATGAACAGTGTGGCTGTGTGGATTTCTGTCACACCCCACAGCTTTGAACGAGGCCACACCCAGTCATTATGTTGACTGTTGATGCGCTACTTCCCCTATGAGAGTGTGTACGTGTGTGTGTGTGTGCGTGTGCGTGTGCGTGTACGTGTACGTGTACGCCAAAAATAGGGAAGTGTATTTTGGTGAGTTAAGTGGACCGCTAAATATGGACCATCGATTGACGCCGCCGAAATATTTGTTGGAACCACGAGTCTTGTTTATAATTAGACCCCAGGGTAGTTAACGTGGCGTGGAGAGAGAGAGAGAGAGAGAGAGAGAGAGAGAGAGAGAGAGAGAGAGACGCAGGTGTTATAGACAAACAGTAACAGGTGTGATTCCATCCCTCTTATTGGCAGGTGTTGACTACTGCTACTGAGCTGTGAAGAAACCTCATTCGCTGGTGCGTTGAAAAAAATATTGTTTTTTTTCCCTACTGCGACACCTTCATCGACTTCAGGAGTAATATTTGTTAGGGTCTTGTCGGCGGGTCCTCTACCACAACTATATAACGAGGTCACTGCCCCTTCCCCCCTCCCCCCCCAAAAAAACACACACAGACTACGTTGAGTTTTTTTCCGGGTAGAGGTATCGTTGTCGTGGTATTGATTCTTATCAGGGCTTATATTTAGGGGTTAAACCATAAACGCTGATTTAGACCATGATTTTTGTGGTTTAAGGTTTATTAGGACAATGTTTTGGGGGTTTAGGTTGGTTTGGGACCATGGTTTTGTGGTTTATTTGGGACCATGGTTTTGTGGTTTATTTGGGCCATGGTTTTGTGGTTTATTTGGGCCATGGTTTTGTGGTTTATTTGGGCCATGGTTTTCACGGTTTAAACTGATTAGTACTTTTGGTTTTTATTGATCTAAAGTAAGTGGTACAAGTGGTATTATTTTGATAACGTAAGAAATTTGGTTTAAGTTAGATTAGCTGTAGGGTTAGGTTAGATTAGGGTAGGTTAGGCTAGGGCGGTTAATGTTCAGGTGAAATAATCTGGGTGGCTAATCTACAGGTGAGAGAGAGAGAGAGAGAGAGAGAGAGAGAGAGAGAGAGAGAGACCATCCCATCCAGTCATTAATAAACTCTCTACAAATTTTATTTTATTTTTATTTTAACACTGTCCATTTTTTTTTCTCTCTCTCTCTCTCTCTCTCTCTCTCTCTCTCTCTCTCTCTCTCTCTCTGGGAACTTGGGTCGTCGTCCTACTCCTTAAGGATTCTGTTCCTCGCTGGTAAAAGATCCTACAACTTGTGCGTCTAGTGGAAAATCCCTGTACATTGACGTCCTGGTGTGGGAGTTGAGAGAGGTCCGTCTGTCACCTGTCGTCCCAGATTACAGGTGTGGGTCAGCTTGATGGTGACTTGAGAGGCCAGGCTTCTTAGAGGTCATAAATTATAGATGTGTGTCAGCTTGACTTGAGAGGCCAGCTTCCCAACGGTGTATGTCAGCTTGATAACTTAAAGAGGCCGGCTTATTCTAATAGGTTTCGTAAGTTTGTTTTATTGACCTAATTTATGACTTGGAAAAGCATCCTACTGACTCACTAAAGCTACGACACCTATGATAACAGTTCCCCTACAGTGGATACCTATAAAGAGCACCGCCTTACCAAGATAACTTTCACCCATCATCCTTTAATATAACCACTAAGTCATTTTCTATACTTTTAGTTCTTGGCCACTAACTCAATATTTCCTTAATATATTCTACTTATCTTGACAAAATCACTTATAGGGTCATTTTACGGTTTTTTCACCTGAAGATTGGACACCCTAACGCAACCTGGGCCGTTAATATTCAGGTGAAATAATCTAGACTCATCAGGTGAAATAATCTAAGACTCATCAGGTGAAATATTCTAAGACTCATCAGGTGAAATAATCTAAGACTCATCAGGTGAAATAATCTAAGACTCATCAGGTGAAATAATCTAGACTCATCAGGTGAAATAATCTAGACTCATCAGGTGAAATAATCTAGACTCATCAGGTGAAATAATCTAGTGTCTTCAGGTGAAATTTACCCAGGTGTCTAATCTAAAAGCAAAACAATTTACTGGGGTGTTGAATCTTCAGGTGACCCGTGTAGCGAACTTGTGTACTCCTATAAATTATTCAGTAACTCTCGTATTTGTGTTGAACTTCGTGTTATTCCTAGAAGTGTGACCAACCCCTGAGATTCATTTTGTGAGTGTGGGAGGTGTGCCGGCGGGTGTGTGTGTGTGTGTGTGTGTCCGTGTGTGTGTGTGTAGGTGTGTGTGTAGGTGTCTTTGTAGAAAAACAATTCCAGGTAAAACGTTTGTGTTGAAATGTTTCCGTGGTAAATGTTCCCTGTTAATTGTGTTGTTGTCAGAAATGTTTATAACGTATGTTTGATAGTATATGAATGACGGACGTACACATTGCCTGAGAAAACACACATTCCTGGTGTATATATGTAGGTAAATGTTGGTGATTGTAAAGAGTTTAGGTTAGGTTAGGTTTTGATTTTAGTGAACAGGTTAATGAGTCGATTACATCTACCTGGTGTGTATGTATGTGTGTAATGTAGGTGGTACAGAAGCCTTTCCCTGATGGTGGACAACGATACAACAGGAGACCAAAAATGGTGGAGCTACTTGAGAGTGTTTCAGTGTTCCTTGACTGCCATGGTTGGGCAATGGTCATTCAGCTGGCGGCCCTCCACGTCTGGTAGTCCTCAAGTGGCTGTTCTGAATGGCAACTTGAACCATTTGCAACTCCTCGTGTGTGTGGAATAAACCTGGAGCGTGGTGCAGTGTGTCCTCCAGCCCTCAGTATTTACCCACCCGTTTTTGCATTTCCGATTTCCATTTTTTTTTCTTCATGTATTAGTAAAACTTGCGGGAGTTGTATGTTAATTGGTTTATTTATTACTTGAAGATTAGCCCCGTTACTTTACATCATGTAAAGATTAACGACCCTAATGGTAACTTAATCTAACCTAACACAATGCTAACCTAACCTAAACCAACCCAACCACAACCTCGATAGTATCTTTAAATCAACCAATGAACCAAGCTAAGGGGGGGGGGGGGCTCTATTCTTCAAGCAAACCCATGTTTTTTTTTTTTCTTCTTCTCATAGATGATAGAATTGGGTTTTCTTGTTACTGTCCTTCCTGTACAGTTTGTGGAAGTAGTTTTTGGTTTCAGCCGGGGTAATGATTATCTGAGCGTGTTGAATGAGACTTTTTTTTTTTTTACCTGTGTGTGGGGAGAGTTTTACCGAGTTTCTTTTAACGAGCGTCTAAGTATTACCTGTGCTATTGTGTTCCGGCCCCTCAGGTGGATGCTGCCCTCACACGCTCAGGGGAGAAAACAAGATTTTTATTTATAATTTAATCTGTAATATCTGGTCTTTCTTTGTCGTTAACTGTATGTGTGGGTGAAAATAATATTGTATAGATAAAGAATAATTTGTAATGTATGTATATGTATGTGTATGTATATATATGTATGTTATTTTGATATTTGGTTTATTCCAATAAATAACCAATAGAATTTAATCATGAAACTAAATTCTCAAACTTCTGCCCAACATAAAAAGAAATTCTTCAGGAAAAAATAAAAATCTACCCAGATAAGAATTACTAACACGACCAATAATAATAACAACCTCTCTTCACACACCTTCATATGTTATATAATTATTAAGATAACAAATTAAAACTCGTGTTATCAGTTATTTCTCAAGTTGATTTAAAAACAATTGAACACATCATGACATGGAGAATAAATTATAATCAAAAACATTTTAAATTATCAGACCACCAAAATGTTTACTTCCAGTGACTTGTTATAATTATAGGTAGTGTGGCCTGCAGTGATTTGGTATAATTATAGGTGGTGTGGCCTGCAGTGACTTGTTATAATTATAGGTAGTGTGGCCTGCAGTGACTTGTTATAATTATAGGTAGTGTGGCCTGCAGTGACTTGTTATAATTATAGGTAGTGTGGCCTGCAGTGACTTGTTATAATTATAGGTAGTGTGACCTGCAGTGACTTAATGGAGGTAATAATAGAACAAATAATAATATAATAGTTATAGAAGCTGCTTGTTAATAATATTGTATACAAACATTATTGAAATTATTTTAATGTTGGAAATAGGATATGTTTGATACTATAAATGTTCAGTTATTATTATTAGTGTGTGTGTGTGAGTGTGTGTGTGTGTGTGTGTGTGTGTGTGTGTGTTATAAATAAATTGGTTTTATTTATATTTTTTTTAGTTTTCCTCACGTGGAAGCTAGTTTATTGTGCACCCTCGCCATGACTCTGGTGTAGAATAAGAGTGTATGGATCTGTGACTAGTAGGTGTATGCTATAGTTATACAGTATACGTGTTATGTATAGTGTATGAAGCAAGGATGTCTTATATACATGGCAGTACTGTATTGACACGGAAATATGGAAAGAAAATGCTAAGAAGACTATTGGGAACACTTGAAGATTAACCACCATAATGCAAACCTTATTTAGACTAATCTAGCAGTAACCTAACCTCACCTCACCACCCTAACGCCAACCTCACCTCACCACCCTAACGCCAACCTCACCTCACCACCCTTACGCTAACCTCACCTCACCACCCTTACGCCAACCTCACCTCACCACCCTAACGCTCACCTCACCACCCTAACGCCAACCTCACCTCACCACCCTAACGCCAACCTCACCTCACCACGCCAACCTCACCTCACCACGCTAACTCTAACCTAACCTAACCTCACCACGCTAACCTCACTTCACCACCCTTACGCCAACCTCACCTCACCACGCTAACTCTAACCTAACCTAACCTAACCTCACCTAACCTCACCACGCTAACCTCACTTCACCACCCTTACGCCAACCTCACCTCACCACCCTAACTGTAACCTAACCTAACCTAACGCTAGCCTCACTTCACCACGCTAACTCTAACCTAACCTAACCTAACCTCACCACTAAGTTAAGAGAAAGTTAAGGGCACGGACCAATACCTGGATGTTTTTGGTGTAAGAAAGGACATTTGTGGAAAAGTCTTACCTGTCCTGGGAGTCCTTGATTAATTGGGGCTATAATGAGGTCAGGTCCCAGGTGTGTGTGTGTGTGGGTGGGTGGGTGGGTGGGTGGGTGGTCGCGTCTCTCTCCTCCTCCTCCTCCTGTTCCAATTCTCCTCTTCCTCCCTCTCCCGTTCTCCTCTTCCTCGTCCAAAATTACCTATTCTTTGAGGGTCTTAAAGATTGAAGAGGATTGGTTGATTGTTTTGAAAGCTGGGACATGATTGGCTGGCTACTATGTGAGTGTTTTGAAACTAGGTAGGGGATTGGTTGGTTGTTTTAAAAGGTGAGACCTGACCTGACCTGACCTCCCTCCCACTCCTTCTCCCCTCACCCCTTCTCTCTCCCACCCTTTCTCCCTCCCTCATCCTTTCAGTGCTCTCACCCCCCCCCCCTCTCTCCCTCTCATCCACCCCTTCTCTCCCTCTCTTTCCCACCCCTCCTTCCCTCCCTCCCTCCCTGGGGCTCTTAAAGTGCTCCCTACCTCATTACAGTTTAAGGGAGTATAACTGCACGCTCTCTGACTTCACCCTGGATTACTCGTCTGATTCACCCTGTGTCGCCCCTTATCTCTCCCTCCCTGTCCTCTTCTTGTGCTCTCTCTCGTTCTTGCATCCCGTTACACTTTATATTTTTCTCTTCTCTTCTCGCCTTTCCACTCTAGGATTTTTATTCCATTTTTTCTTTGTATCCTCATATGTTATCCTGCTCTTCATCTACAGAGAGAGAGAGAGAGAGAGAGAGAGAGAGAGAGAGAGAGAGAGAGAGAGAGAGAGAGAGAGCTCCACAACACAACGCTCAGTTTATCATTTCACGGACAGATTACAACAGTCATATTTCACGTACATTACCGCGCCACTATCACTACTACTAAAACTATTGCAGCCACCACTACTACTACTACCACACTACAAATACCACCATCACTACCACTCTTACCGCTATCACTACCTACCACCACCAGTGCTGAGGTGGTGGGGTGGTAGGTAGTGGTTAAGTGATGGTGGTAGTGGTAGATGGTGGTAGTAGTGGTGGTTGGTGGTCAATATCCGGTGAGGGGCGGCACTGAGTAAGAGTCGGGCTCTGTCATAGCTGATAATTACGTGATGTGTGTGTGTGTGTGTGTGTGTGTGCCTATACGCTCTCTCTGCTCTGGCCTATAAGGTAGTTACAAGACTCCCCTACATTACCCCCCCAGATATATCTCTCTAGAATGTGGGCGTGGCCAGGAAACACAGATGGCCAGGACACACACACCCACACGCATACCGCCCATTTATCCCCGTTTCCTGAATACCCCTAACGGTGTGGGGAGGGGGTGGGGAGGGTGAGGATTAAAGAATGGATGATTAAGGGAGAGAAACGTGGGTGTAGTGGATGGGAGAGGGAGGGAGGGAGCTGCACCGTGACAACCTTTATGTACCGTGGCGAGCCTGGTGGTTCCTCCCTTCCACCCTTACTTCCGGAAGTGAAGAATACCTGTTACCTGTGTGGGACCTGGCCCTTGTGTGTTGGGGGGAGTACCTGGCTATATTATTTCTTTAAAGCTCAGGTGTGTGGGTGTATGGTACCTGGCCCTTGTGTGTGTGAGAGAGAGAAAGAGAGAGAGAGAGAGAGAGAGAGAGAGAGAGAGAGAGAGAGAGAGAGAGAGAGAGCGTTTTGTCTACCAATGGTTATTGTGTTGCTTGTATCGGCACGCCCATCCTCCACCCACGCCCACCAGGTGAATCGTGGCAATACAATCGTTAATCAGTGTGTCTCAGGTGTAGTGTGTCTTGTTTATTTACACCTTAGGATGATGGTGGTGCCTATACAGCTCTCTCTCTCTCTCTCTCTCTCTCTCTCTCTCTCTCTCTCTCTCTCTCTCTCTCTCTCTCTCTCTCTCTCTCCAACAACGTACCACCACAACCCTGAAATAACAACAACACCAACAACCATCTCTTAGTACCAAGGTGATTCACGTAAACACACACACACCTTCACTTTCAACCTCTGACCTCCGCACCTCAACGTGACTCCCCCCTACCCCCAGAGAGTCCTGTTGCCCCCAGAGAGAGAGAAAACACTGTTGCCTCCCCTCCCCCCAGAGAGTCCTGTTATTCCACTCCTACCAATTACGCAATCTCTTTTTACGCCATTGAGTTTAAGGTTACGCATTACGACCCCGTGTGTGTGTGTGTGTGTGTGTGTGTGTCAACCCTTGTAGTGGCTCTTTGTGGCTCGTTATTGGCTCGATAATGGCACCGTGGTCAACAATAAGAGGTACCGGGTTGTGTACTAAGGATTTATAACTTCTAATTGGTCGCCGTAAACTGTCGAGGAGTTGGTGTCGAGTCTTCAGGTGTGTCGAGGAGTTGGTGTCGAGTCTTCAGGTGTGTCGAGGAGTTGGTGTTGAGTCTTCAGGTGTGTCGAGGAGTTGGTGTTGAGTCTTCTGGTGTGTCGTGGAGTTGGTGTTGAGTTTTCAGGTGTGTCGAGGAGTTGGTGTCGAGTCTTCAGGTGTGTCGAGGTGTTGGTGTTGAGTCTTCTGGTGTGTCGTGGAGTTGGTGTTGAATCTTCAGGTGTGTCGAGGAGTTGGTGTCGAGTCTTCAGGTGTGTCGAGGAGTTGGTGTCGAGTCTTCAGGTGTGTCGAGGAGTTGGTGTCGAGTCTTCAGGTGTGTCGAGGAGTTGGTGTCGAGTCTTCAGGTGTGTCGTGGAGTTGGTGTTGAGTCTTCAGGTGTGTCGGGGAGTTGGTGTCGAATCTTCAGGTGTGTCGAGGAGTTGGTGTCTAGTCTTCAGGTGTGTCGAGGAGTTGGTGTCGAGTCTTCAGGTGTGTCGGGGAATTGGTGTCGAGTCTTCAGGTGTGTCGTGGAGTTGGTGTCGAGTCTTCAGGTGTGTCGATAGCGGTCACTGCCCATGAAACGCCTTGAGGTTGAGAGCCGGAGTGAGTCTTTTTAATTCAGTAGAACAAGAGACGATTTTATTTCAACACCTTAGTCGCCTTAGTTACTGGTGGTCGGGGAGGTTGTCGGTGGTTGGGGAGGTTGTCGGTGGTCGGGGAGGTTGTCGGTGGTCGGGGAGGTTGTCGGTGGTCGGGGAGGTTGTCAGCAGTCGGGGAGGTTGTAGATGGTCGAGGAGGTTGTCGGTGGTCGGGAGGTTGTCGGTGGTCGGGGAGGTTGTCGGTGGTCGTGGAGGTTGTCAGCAGTCGGGGAGGTTGTAGATGGTCGAGGAGGTTGTCAGCAGTCGGGGAGGTTGTAGGCGGTCGGGGAAGTTGTCGGCGGTCGGGGAGGTTGTAGACGCTCGGAGAAGTTGTCGGGAAGGTTGTCGGTGGTCGGGGAGGTTGTCGGTAGTCATGTTGCCTGACGTGATGCGGACAGGTGTTTTATATGTGGAAATATTTTTTTCCTTTTGAGATTATAAACGAATTTTGTGTTTTTGTCTGTCTGTCAGTATTAAAACAGTATTGGCTCGGCTCTTCATACAGGGAGTTTTACAGAGATCAGCTTCTAGTGTTACTAAGTTTACAAATCTGTTGCAATTAGATTTTGTTTTGCTAAAGCCCAGATATTGGATTTAGTCACTGTTATACAATTTATGTAAATGCTCTTAATTTTATGCATTACCGCTCCAAAAAGCTACTGTACTCGTTGTTCAATTACTGATATGTTGTTTGGTTTTGAAATAGATTACAACTGATGATGTTTACCTGGCGTGGGCTCCTGGGGGTTCCAGTAGGGTCAAGGGATCTCCACTGGGGTCTAGGCTCTAGGGTATACCATGGTTGCTTCAGGGTGTTCTTGGGGTTCCAGGCTGCTCCAGGGGGCTCTAGTGTCTTCCGAGAGGCTTCAGTGTGTTCAGGTGAGGCTTCCTGTACCGTACCGTAGGAGGTGAAGCTTGCTGTACTGTACCGTAGAGTAATAAGATACAGTACCTGTGTGTGTATTGAGTGTAAGCATTATTATTGTATAGCCCTTGATCTTACCGACAGGATTAGTGCCGTCGGGGTGGCTAATAGCGTGGGTGGGTGGCCCTGTAGGGGTGGGTGGCCCTGTAGGGGTGGGTGGCCATATAGGGGTGGGTGGCCTTTGATCTATTCCCCCAGCGGCTTCATCGCACCACCTCGTAGAACATCAATACTGATCAAAGATTTCAGTACCTCACAAGTCTCGCCCACCTGTACTGTCCACCACCTGTACTGCCCACCACCTGTACTGCCCGCCACCTGTACTGCCCACCACCTGTACTGCCCGCCACCTGTACTGCCCGCCACCTGTAGCTACTGTTAACGTGGCGAGACAAAACGCCCGTATTATTAAAGATCTTCCCTTGAAGAGGGTCGTCGTGTTTCAACCCGAGTTTTAAACTAAATGAGTCCTGAGGGACACCGCAGTCAGTACTTAACGGGGCGGTGTGGCGGTAAAATGAACTAATTCCATTATTATAAATTAATTTTATTGAAAGTAGTTCATTTTACCGCCACACCGCCCCGTTAAGTACTGTACTGCGGTGTCCCTCAGGACTCATTTAGTTTAAAACTCGGGTTGAAACACGACGACCCTCTTCAAGGGAAGATGTTGTTTAATAATACGGGCGTGAGTATCGCTAATTGACGAATATGTTTACAACCTACACTAATTATTATGTAATTAACTCACACGTAGGTCAGAGTTTGGGGTTGTGTAAATGACTGTAAATGTGTAAATTGTGAAATTGTAAATTAATGTAAACTTTTAAGTTACTCTGAAGGTATAAATTGGTAAATATTGTTAACAAGTAAATTATCGTCTCAGGGATAATTACAGGTGTGTGAAGAAACCCGGCCAACATCTGACCAACACCTGTTAATTAAGGTAATGTTGTGTATTAGTGTTAAATTGCTGCCCAAAACATTGTTAAATTAACACTCGTAATGTTAAAGATTTGGTCTGTCAGGATGTTTACTTTTCTTTATTAATTTCAAATGTCTGGACCTTCCTGACCGTTATAGCCGTTGTTGACCGTTATGACCGTTGTGTTTGGCCGTTATGACCGTTACTTTTGTTTAACTGTTAAATCCGTTACAGCGAAAGACAATATCGTTAGAATTTATAATCTTCAAAATATATCTGTTACTAGTCTGAGCTGCGTAAGGTAGTTGTAATTACTAACGTTAATTTGAAGTGTATTAATAGGCTAATTACTCGTTATGTGGCGTTACGTAACAACAACGAGATTAAAGGCGATATATTGTCATGTTATGATTTATTGAGATAAATTATATTGTACCTATTATTATTATTATTATTATTATTATTATTATTATTATTATTATTATTATTACTGCGACTATTATTATTATTATTATTATTATTATTATTATTATTACTGCGACTACTATTATTATTATTATTATTATTATTATTACTATTATTATTATTATTATTATCACAGCTAATATTCTTCAGGTGATCCATATCAGATCACCTGAAAAATCTCCACCTCCGCTTATTTCACCTAAAGATTAACCAACTACCACAATTTGGAGGGTTGATGTTAAATTAGGTTAGATCAGGCATGGTTAGATTAAGTTAAAATTGGTTAGTTTAGGTTTGGTTAGGTTAGGTTTAAGCTGAGGTGGAGATTCTTCAGCTGATCTTATTATATCAATGAACAGTATATGAGAAACGTTTTTAATATACGTTTATATATTACACCAAGACTGTATAGGAAACGTTTGTCCTGTTTTTATCGAAGCAACAGAACAAATATATTTTACTCCTCAAAACCTGGCAGCCTTCCCGACCTCTCCTGAAAATATTTTGTGACAATACTGCTGCTGTGTTTTAGTCTGTAGATTGGGTGTAAAATGGTAGGGTCTCTCTCTCTCTCTCTCTCTCTCTCTCTCTCTCTCTCTCTCTCTCTCTCTCTCTTATATTTAAGACCTTAGAAGACTTAACTCACAATTCACACACACACACACACACACACACACACACACGTGACTGTATTAAAGGATTACAACGCGGATTGTGTACTGAACTGTTCCAGCATATCCCAGTATTACGGTTCTTACCTCAATGTGTTGTCTAATGGTAGACCCTGCTGCCATATGGCATCACAAAAATTGTGACCAAGTCCCAGGTTGCTGGTTTGCCTTTCTGCCTCATTTACACACAATTGCAGGGTTTCAATTGTTTCTCTTACTATTGACAACACAACATACAGATATTGTTTCTCACTATCGATAGTAATAATAATGCTGTCATAATAATAATAGTAATAATGATAATAATAATATTATTATTATTATCTTCGCCCCCCGGGTCCTGATGTGGGTCATTGACCTGTGCCCTGGTGGGCTAATCCCATGAAAATAAAACTATCCTTACTCATCTTAACCTAACCTAAGCAAATCTATCCTAACTTAACCTAAGTGATGGTGTTTGTGGTGAGGTACAGTGGTGGGGTACAGTGGTTTCAGTAACCACCATAATCCTGTCTGATCGTCGTGTTTGTTTTAGTCAGTAATTGGTGTGTTAGTGGTACAACAGTGGGTTATTGGTGACGTGGTGGTTTGTGGTGATATGTTGTGGTAGTGGTGACATAATAATAATGGAAGCTCCACGAAATCGAGGATGGCCGGCCCAAGGGCCACCTAGGTGTGAATTTATTTAAGGTGTAGAAGCTGTCGCCAACACAACAACCACACCCTGAGTTAACGAGCTGCATGACCCAGTGTCAAGGAATAGTCCGAGAAGACCGGACAACTCGTCAACTGCACTGGCTAACCATTACCCCGGAATATGATCCGCAAATGGATTAATAACCAGGTTCCCAACTACTGCTGGGTAGACAGAGGCAAATGGCGTAAAGAAACTTGCCCATAGTTTCACCCTGCCCGGGGATCGAACTCGGGTCCTCTCTCTTGCGGACAGGAGACATATGAGTGTGATGACATGTGATTGTGGTGAAATATTGTGATTGTGGTGATTATAGTTATTGTGATATGTTATAAGTGTGTGTGTGTGTGTGTGTGTGTGTGTGTAAACCGCTCTTTGATGGAACATACACACTTGTCATCGATTGTCAATAGTGTGTGTAACTCCCCCACCACTCTCCAACACTCACCAACACTCCAAAACCCTCCAACACACCCACCAGCACACTCAGCAACACTCTCCACCACACTCGCCATCACACCCACCAACACCGATCACCACATTTTTCCGAGTGGTGTGTTGTTGACTTATTGTGATCTCTCTCTCTCTCTCTCTCTCTCTCTCTCTCTCTCTCTCTCTCTCTCTCTCTCAAATGTTTCCATTCCACCCCAGCATCACGTTTTTATTTTTTCCATCTGTGTGTGTGTGTGTGTCCCCTTCCTCTGATGTTTACCTCTCTCTCTCTCTCTCTCTCTCTCTCTCTCTCTCTCTCTCTCTCTCTCTCTCTCTCTCTCTCTTTCTCTCTTTCTTTTATTTATTCCTTTCATTCTCTTTGCTTCTCCATTTTTATCTCTTTTTTTTTCAATGCTTTTAGTTTGACGCTCTTCCATTTTTGTCTTCTCTGTTGTCCCGCCTTTTGTAGTTTTGTGAATTTTTTTTATCAATTTATTATGTATTATTTTCTTTTCTCTGACTTTGTTTTGTTTATATATATAGAAAATGGTTTTAGGTCAATGTTATTTCCTCTGACATTCATTTCTCTTGTCAGATTTTCCTGGGTGTGTGTGTGTGTGTGTGTGTGTGTGTGTGTGTGTGTGTGTGTGTGTGTGTGTGTGTGTGTGTGTGTGTGCCTTCCTTGACTTGCCCCTTCTTCTCTCTTCTTCTTCTGCTTATTCTTCTTATTCTTATTCTTCCTACCTCTTCCTCTCCACCCCTCTCTACCCTTCCTACCTACTCTGTCTCTCTGCTAACATTACTCTTGTGTTGTCCCCTCTTCCTCTCCCCTCTCACTCTTGTATATTCTCTTATTTTCTTTTCCCTCATTTCTCTCTCCTTGTCTTCTATATATTATCATTCTGTTTATTTCAGATTGTACATGAGAAATTTACCGGTGACTCTCTCTCTCTCTCTCTCTCTCTCTCTCTCTCTCTCTCTCTCTCTCTCTCTCTCTCTCTCTCTCTCTCTCTCCATCGTGTGTGTGTGTGTGTGTGATGCCCTAGAGAATTACCTTGTTCTCCCACAGGTTGTTGAAGGAGGAAGAGAGATACTGAGAGACATTCGTGGGTGTTGAGAGAGAGAGAGAGAGAGAGAGAGAGAGAGAGAGAGAGAGAGAGAGAGAGATTAAGGAATATTTATAATCTCAAACGTAACATTGAGTCGTCGTATTTCCTGTTTTATCCTTCTTATTATTGTCCTTTGGGAAACATGGTTGTGTTTTCCTTCTAGTTTCCTTAATTTAAGACACTGAGCTGTTTTCTTTGCGAGATTATGAACGTATTAAGATATTCGACAGCTGGTACTCTCTTTTGCATACACCACCTGTGATAACTTCTTTCTTTTACCAGCTGTGTGTGTCTAGGGGGGCGTGGGAGGGAGGGGAGTTAGTAGGAGCTCTTAAGTGTCATCTCTTCTAGGATTAACGGAAGATTAGCGCCCCTGCTGATTAAACACATCCTAGCCTTACCTAGTGGGGTTAAGATAGGTTAGGGTAGCATTAGGTTAGTGTTGCATTAGGGTAGGTTAAATCAGCTTAGGTTAAGTGGGTTTGGTGCCTTTTGGTTAGGTTAGGTTAGGTCAAGTGGATTTGGTGCCTTTAGGTTAGGTTAGGTTAGGTCAGGTTAGGTCAGGTCAGGTCAAGTGGATTTGGTGCTTTTAGGTTAGGTTAGGTCAGGTTAGGTTAGGTCAAGTGGATTTGGTGCCTTTAGGTTAGGTTAGGTCAGGTTAGGTCAGGTCAGGTCAAGTGGATTTGGTGCCTTTAGGTTAGGTTCGGTCAAGTGGATTTGGTACCTTTAGGTTAGGTCAGGTTAGGTCAAGTGGATTTTTGCCTTTAGGATGATCAATCTTAAAGGTGAAACAAACTGGCGAGACGAAACAATATATTCAGGTGATGTCTTTATCGTGTCAGGGTTCACATAAAACCGTCTGATACTGTAACACCTCTCCCCTCCTCCTCCTCCTCCTCCTCCTCCTCCTCTTCTTCTTCCTCTTCCTCTTCCTCTTCTTCCTCCTCCTCCCCCAATAAGGAATACCTCACACCGCCTCGTTATTGATACAAGCAAGACTCCCCCCCCCCCCCCCAGTACGTCTTGTTGTTTATCTGTTGATGTGACGACCCGACTGTGTGTATATATGTATAAATAGTTTCTTACGCCTCATGTTAACGATTATACCCTCCCCTTTCTCCCCCACTGCCTCCCCTTCCCTCTCTTCCCCTTTCCCCCCCCCCTTCCCCTCTCTCCTCCCCCTCCTCCTCTCACTCAGAAGACAAACGTTTGGTCCATAAGTCACCTGAAAACACTGTAAGGTTAGAGGGATATGTTGGTCCAGGTTATTTTTTTTTTCTCCAGTTTTCCAGGAATTTCTATATCAGGTAAGGAGCCGTGTCTTGGACGAGTGGCTGGAATCTCTGGAATTGTCCTCACCAGCAGTATTCCAGAGTCTCAATATATGATTCCTTCTTTGTCGGCGTTTCAGTAGTCTGCTTCAAAATGTAATTATCTTGCGCTACGTTCCATAATACTCTCAAAATGTAATTCTTCTTTGGCTACGTGACAAAAAAAAATGGCCTCAAAATGTAATCTCCGGTGTCACATTCCAACAGGTCGCCGTAAAATGTAATTCTCAGTGACCTCGTTGCAACTGCCGGGTTCAAAATGTAATTCCGAGGTATTGTTTACCTTCCCGGGGGCTGGTGTGTGAGGGGGGGGGGGGGAGGAGAGGGAGGAAGAGGATGAGTAAAGATGTTGGAGAGGGGGGAGGGAGGGAGGGAGGAAGTGTGAGAAGGGGAAAAGGCATGAGGAGGACAGAAGTAGGAAGAGGAGGAGGACAGAAGCAGGAAGAGGAGGAGGACAGAAGCAGGAGGAGGAGGAGGAGGAAGCTAGGTATATAACCCAACCATTACACATGTCTTAACTTATTTATTATTTACGACCCAAAAGTTTATTGTTTTTCTTGGTCTACCTGTAAGATATGTCCCTTTAGCTGGTAACACTGCAGGCTATACGTGTAAGATATGTCCCTTTAGCTGGTAACACTGCAGGCTATACGTGTAAGATATGTCCCTTTAGCTGGTAACACTGCAGGCTATACGTGTAAGATATGTCCCTTTAGCTGGTAACACTGCAGGCTATACGTGTAAGATATGTCCCTTTAGCTGGTAACACTGCAGGCTATACGTGTAAGATATATTCCTTTAGCTGGTAACACTGCAGGCTATACGTGTAAGATATAATCCTTTAGCTGGTAACACTGCAGGCTATACGTGTAAGATATGTCCCTTTAGCTGGTAACACTGCAGGCTATACGTGTAAGATATGTCCCTTTAGCTGGTAACATTGCACGTGTGTTTAGTGAGGGGGGGGGGGGGGTTCTCTGCCCATCTGAATGACGGTGTCAATCAAATGTCGTAATATTCAGTTCCCAGACAGGTGCTGCTTATGTATACAGGTATTGTACAGGTAGAGAGAGAGACTGGTTGATCAGATGAAGACAGGCTTCTTTCATTCCTTTCTTCCTTCGGTTTATTCCTTCTTTCTTTCCTTTTTTGCCCCTTCAATTCCTTCCTTCAGTCGTTCCTTTATTGTTTCCCTCCCTCTTCCTTCCCCGTTTCCTTTTCCACTTCCTTCATTCACTCGTGTTCCTCAGGCGTTTATAACCCTGAAGGAGATATTAAACCTCCTCCTCCTCCTCCTTCTCATCCTTGCTCTTCTCCTTCTCCTCATCTTTCTCTTCCTCCAACAATTCTTCTTCCCTCTCCTCTTCCTCTTCCTCCAGCAAATTTTCTTTCCTCCTCCCCTCCTTCCCCTCCCCCAGTAACTCCTCCTCCTCCTCCTCCTCCTCCTCCTCCTCCTCCTCCTGCACCAGGTGTGTATGTCGGCAGGTAAAAGCATCTCATAAAGGCAGGTAATTCAGGGACTTTTAACTCTCTCTTGTATTAATTTTCTAACCACTCTGTAGTGGTAATTTGGGTGGTAGTTTGGATGGTGGTTTAAGTGGTAATTTGGATGATAGTTTAGGTGGTAGTTTGCATGATAGTTTGGGTGGTAATTTGGGTAGTAGTTTGAGTGATAGTTTGGATGATAGTTTGAGTGATTGTACGCTGGTAGTTTGGGTGGTAGTTTGGGTAGTAGTTTGAGTGGTAGTTTGGATGGTAGTGTGCTGGTAGTTTGGATTAGTAGTTTGGGTGGTAGTTGACCCTTCCCTCAATGGGCCACTCCAGTGAGAAGTTTGGCCGTAGGAGTGTGTGTGTGTGTGTGTGTGTGTGTGTGTGTGTGTTACGGAACGTGACTTGCTGTGTTACTGTGTTGTTGCCGCAGTCCTGTGGTGTTGGTGTTGTTGTGGTGGCGGTGTTGATGGTGTTGCGGTGCTGTGGTTGTGGTGCTGGTGGTATTGCTGTGGTTGTGGTGTTGATGGTGTTGTTGTGGTGACGTTGATGGTGTTGCTGTGGTAGTAGTGACGTTGATGGTGTTGCGATGCTGTGTTGCAATGGTGGTGGTGGTGGTGGTGGTGGTGGTCCAAGTAAAGAGAGGGAGGTAGAATGAAGAGGAAGAGGAGAAGGAAGAAGAGTGAGAATAGGGCCGCAGGGAAATAGAGAACTAAAGAGGAAGGAAGGAATTGTGGACAGGAGGAAAATTAGGAGAGAAGGAGGAGGAAGTGGAAGAAGAAGGAATAACCCAGGTGGAAAGGAGGAACAAAGAAGAATGAGACGAGAAGAAAGAGAAATGGGACAGGAAGAAGGGAGAAGAATGAAGGGGAATGAGATATTAGAGTTACTTAACTTGTGGCACTGGAGAGAGAGAGAGAGAGAGTATTCTTAAAGGCTTATAAGTTAAAGTTTTCCTCCTAACTGGATATATATATGGACCTAAACTGAATCCCTTAAGCCATGGCATGAAGATAAATTTCTCAAAGGTTCCGAAGTTAAATTTTCTACTGATCTGGATACGCAGGAGCGCCTCTTAAGCTACGAGACAGGGAAGTTGGTCAAAGTTGCACTGAGACTCGATTGGAATTTTATCTGTTATGGGGATTTCTTGAAATTTCTGGCATATGGGTTTTTTTTTTTCTATATCACGAGAGTTTGATTAAAAGGGAAGTAGTTTATCATTATGAATATTATTGTGTATGTTACCCTTCGTGAATATTTCTCGCAGCTGATACAGTAATGCTTTTTAATTCGTTCTTATAAGTATTTCCCTCTACTAATAAAGTGTGTGTATGTGTGCGCGTGTGTGTATGTAGCTGTATGTATGTATGTATGTGTGTGTGTGTGTATGTATGTATGTATGTATGTATGTATGTGTGTGTGTGTGTGTGTATGTATGTATGTATGTATGTGTGTGTGTGTGTGTGTGTATGTATGTATGTATGTATGTATGTGTGTGTGTGTGTGTGTGTGGAAGCCGTTTAAATTGGAATGGCAGGTCAGAAGGGATGGTTGGAATGCGTGGACTGAAGTTACATCCTGAAATTGCTGTATGAATAATCATAATGGTGGCTTCAGTGACATATGACATCAGCATCTTGACAGCCAATCGCATTCCATTTCAGAGTGTTGGTGGGTCCAGGGTGTTGGTGGGTTCAGGGTGTTGGTGGGTTCAGGGTGTTGGTGGGTCCAGGGTGTTGGTGGGTCCAGGGTGTTAGTGGGTTCAGGGTGTTGGTGGGTTCAGGGTGTTTGTGGGTCCAGAATGTTGGTGGGTCCAGGGTGTTGGTGGGTCCAGATACCCGAGAAAAATGATCCCAGCACCTGACGGCCACACACCACCACTTTTTGCGTCATTTTCTTGCATCTGTTTTCCAAAGGATTGTAATTTTCCTGAGCCCGTCCTGTCACACACACGTACGGTACCAACGAGTGTCATTCCATTCGTCAACTTCGCTCATAATGTAAACAAACATCAGATATATTTACGAATATCAACGTCAATAAAGACTCCACACTTAGGCAATTTATTAAAAATATGATACTGAAATTTTAAAATTAAGTTTAGTTATTTTACATGGCTCGATATTTTATTTACTATAACTGTCCACAATATCGAGTGTGAATCTTGACTTGACCACGGAAATTGGCAGGAGCCGATGAGGCGGAAACGATAACGTTTCGTCTGAGCGAGACGCTCCAGGGAAGTGTCAACCCAGGGAAAAAAACGACAGAAAATGAGAAAGTTGACGCAAAAAGTGGTGGTGTAACGCCGCCTGTAGTGTCCATGTGAAGTTTCTGGTTTTTTAAGTTTCATGGCCATGGAGGTACGGCGCTAACACACACACACACACACACACCACAATGAACCACACCACGACCATGGTTATGTACATGAACCTCTCCTCTGACCGTGTCCCACCTCCCTCCATCACACTGGGCCCCAACACACTCCAGGTTATGGACTCCACCTCGGCGTCACTATAGATAACAAAATGGACTGGAGAACACACGTCCGTATTGTCATCAAGTCTTCCTGCTTTCGTCTCCACCTCCTTCGTCGTCTCAAGTCCCTCAGAGCTCTTGAGTGTTTATACAACATTCATACTTACCTATGCTTCCCCTGCCTTGATTTTAAATGCTGCACAATAAGAGTATAGAAGAAGGCATGCAAGGCTATTCTACGCCACATATCAGAGGTGCTCAATACCCTGACCCTCTCCCCTTTCTCTGATAATTATCACCATGACCTCATCTGTCACTTATGGAAGAAGCTGATACACCATCCTCTTCACCGTTTCCGCCTACTACCTGAGATCCCTCGTCCGTGTATTGCTACTTATTAGTATGTCCTATTGGAAATATTACTATTTACAAATACTATCCCTTACAAATATAGTACTACTATCTAAAAAAATGAACGGAATTAACTCGGAACCTTTTTATCATTGTGATTGTTGAACATTTAATGTAAATTTAATTTCTGCTTCGACACAGGAAAATGAACACAAAAGAACTGAATGACATTTAATGAAGATTATATCCGGGTTATTTTGGTAGGAAGATGCAGGTAAGGGTACAGCTACAGGTGGGGGTACAGGTAAGGTTATAGGTACAGTTGGGGGTACATGTATGGTTACAGGTACAGGTGGGGGTACAGGTAAGGTTATAGGTACAGGTGGGGGTACAGGTATGGTTACAGGAACAGGTGGGGGTACAGGTAAGGTTATGGGTACAGGTAAGGTTATAGGTTACAGGTGGGGGTACAGGTATGGTTACAGGTACAGGTGGGGGTACAGGTATGGTTACAGGAACAGGTGGGGGTACAGGAACAGGTAAGGGTACAGTGAAGTCCATGCCGTGACTGTAACTCGGGAAATTAAAAAGAATAACAGTTATGAATATTAATGATGTTGGGAATAATGATGACTGTGTGTGTGTGTGTGTGTGTGTAGAAACTCAAAAGTTCATCCACGAAATGAGTTTTGTTTTAAAGTCTCTCTCTCTCTCTCTCTCTCTCTCTCTCTCTCTCTCTCTCTCTCTCTCTCTCTCTCTCTCTCTCTCTCTCTCTCTCTCTCTCTCTCCACACAATGGCTGGGTTTAATAACGTTGATTTTTCACTCTTAAATCCAGTTAGAGAAATTAGGATCTCTCATTATGTTTGTGCAAAAAGTTAACTTGTCGAGGACTATGCCATCACTTGATTACGCCTGATGACAAATACCTGCCGACTCCTCCCCCGTTCCCTCCCCCTCCCTCCTCTCACCCCCACTCCCCTATTCCCCCCCCTCCCTCACCCCCATTCCCCCCTTCCCTCACCCACATTCCCCCCCTCCCTCACCCTTCCCACACCCTTCTCTCACCCAACCTCCCTCCCCCTCACCTCACCCCCCTCCCCCCCCCCCCAAGCGTGTGTGTAGACGTTATCGTTCATACTTTAGCTAAATTAATACGTCAGGATAAGTGAACGTCGAAAATTTGCGTTTACGTCACGTGTTGATTAATGCCCGCAGGTGTTGTGAGGTATTAACTGATGTCTGTGCGTTTGTTTTCTCTCGTTGTTACTTGCTTCTGAATATTGTGGTTGTGATTTAGTTGTTTGTTTTAATTTTTTTGTGGAGTTTCGTGTTATTGTTGTTGTTATTATTATTTTGTTGTTGTTGTTACTGAAATGTTGTAATGTTTTTGTGTTTTCTTTACAGGTACGTGCGTCTTGGGTCAACGGCTCTCTGTTGTTTAGTGTTACATCGTCAACTAACAGGTAAGGTTATGTTACTTGTGGTTAGGTTAGGTTAAGTTTGGGTAGGTTAGGGTAAGTTAGGTTAGGGTAGGTTAGGTTAGGTTTGTTGAGATAATTTGATGAAAACAAAGACCAGTTTGGAAGTGTTGGTACCAATACAGTGATGGTGAGTGCCAGTTATGGTCAGGTGTTGATGGTTGGCATCGTGGGGGGGGGGGGGGCAGTCAGGGTCACCTTGTTAGCGCCGGGAGCCAATTATGTCGGGGAGAGTGCCATCCTGTCGGCCGTCGGGTACAGTACGGTGCCCCCACACATACATCACCCTTCTGCAGGTGTAGTGCCACGGTGTTGGTATATCAGGCAGGTGTTTCTCCGCCTCACAACACCTGTTAAATTGACAATAATATTAACATGTTATTCTGGTTCTTTTTTTTTCTCTGGCCGAGGATTCAACTCGTGTCTCTCTCTCTCTCTCTCTCTCTCTCTCTCTCTCTCTCTCTCTCTCTCTCTCTCTCTCTCTCTCGTCGCTGAAGATATGGTTTTATACACTGGTCATAATTCCTCTCTGTTAGTCTCGAGGGGTGTGGTGGCGGGAGAGAGACAGAGAGAGAGAGAGAGAGAGAGAGAGAAAGAGACAGAGAGAGAGAGAGAGAGAGAGAGAGAGAGAGAGAGAAAGAGACAGAGAGAGAGAGAGTGATAATGACGAAGATAGATATATTAATAATAATAATAATAATAATAATAATAATAATAATAATAATAATAATAGTGGAGAAGTACTTATAGGTTTTTAACAAATTTACCAATGTTTTTGTAATATTTAATTAATGATGTTTTTATAGTGGGTGCTTCATAACTATCGTGGCTATTAAGCAAGTAACGTGGTTGTAAATAATTAACGTGGTTGTAAATAATTGACGTGGCTGTAATTAATTAACGTGGCTGTAAATAATTAACACGGTTGTAAATAAATGTTTTTTTTTTGCATTTCCTTTTTCAATTTTTTCGTTTTTCATTTCTTTATATTTCGTTTTTTTTCTTATATATTTTTTTCTTTTTCCTTCATTACTATATATTTTTTCATTCATTTTTTTCGTTTCCCAATTTTTTCTTTCTTTTACCATTAAGATTTCTTTCATGGGTGATATTACTGTAGGGAGAAGTAGAGGGGCGTATGCCAGGTAACTACGTGTGAAGGAAGAATGAAATGAAAGAAATGTTGTCAATGAATCTGTAAGGGGGACTGAAAGAAACTAATATTGTGAATGAGGGGTTGTGAAAGGTAGTTATTGTGAATGAAAGAAATGTGAATGAAGCGGGAAGTATGAATGAGGAAAGAGACAGGAATGGAGGAAGGAAAGATGGAATGAGGGAGGTAAAGAATGAATGAGGGAAGGAAAGAATTAATGAAGACTGAACGAAGGAAGGAGTGAATGAATGAATGAATGAAGGAAGGAAGGAAAGAGTGAATAAAAGAAAGTATGAAAGACGGAAGGAAGGAATGTGAATGAATGAAGGAAGGAAGTACGTCCAAGGAAAGAATGGAGGAAGAAAAGGAAGATTGGATGAAAGAATGAATGAAGGAAGGAAGGAAGGCAGGCGAGCTAGACATACTTGTCATAATGGCTGCCATCATTTAGGAGGGACATGTTTGCCCAGTCCTAATTTTAACTCCAGGTCATAAAATTAACTTCTTCCTGTTTGTGATGATGACCCTCT
The DNA here is from genome assembly GCA_958450375.1 of Homarus gammarus. NCBI lineage: Eukaryota > Metazoa > Arthropoda > Malacostraca > Decapoda > Nephropidae > Homarus > Homarus gammarus. The sequence continues at coordinate 1,923,671 of CAUDMG010002080.1, read as the reverse complement.
GTGTGTGTGTGTGTGTGTGTGTGTGTGTGTAATAAACTCAAGTCTACATGTGTGTGTGTACGTACAAAACCCCGTCGCAATTTTCCAAACGCCGTGTTCGCTCGTGAGTCAAAATAATTTCACTTTCCCATCCTCATATTGAAAACGACCCACAGAAAACGAACGACCACTCATAAACTAAGCCAAATAATTTTACCCCCGCGCCCTGAACACAATTTCTGGTCGGGTGTGCGAGGCGGGACCTGTACGCCACCAATCCCGCGTGTAATTCCTTTTTCATCACCTTGTTTCTGGGAAAGTTTGGAGTCTCCTGTTGGTAATATCGTCTCATTGTAGGTCTGGGAGGTTGGAGGAGGGATGTGGGGTCGTATGGTGGGGTGGTGGGGGGATGTGGGGTCGTATTGTGGGGTGGGGGGATGAGGGGTCGTATTGTGGGGTCGGCGGATGAGGGGTCGTATTGTGGGGTGGGGGGGATGTGGGGTCGTATTGGGGGGGGGGGGTGGCGGGCAGTGTAGGTGGTGTGTGAGTCGGTTTTTTGTAAATTTGATAAGAGTTTTACATTCAGCCACTAGTCATTAATATTATTATTATTATTATTATTATTATTATTATTATTATTTGTTTTTTTTTATTGTTGTTCCTCTCATCTGTGTTTATCATCGTACACAGTGACTCAAGAGGGTTAAATCACCGTACTCAAGGGGTTAAGTCATCGTATTCAGAGGGTTAAATTATCGTACTCATGGGGTTAAGTCATTGTACTCAGGGTGATAAGTTGTACTCGGGATGATAAATCATCGTACTCAGGAGGTATATTATCGTACTCTTGAATTAAAATATCGTATTCAGGAGATGAATTATCGCACTAGGGATAATTGGTGATCCTATTACATATTCAACGAGATTAACACGAGCCATAAAACTATTCACTTATAAAAACACTTGTTAAACGGCTCATCCACTCTCTAGTAAACACAAAGAAGATATGCGGTTAAATGTTAATTAAACTAACAACTGGAATATTTTAACGAGGGTATTACTCTGGTCGTTAAACTGCTCAACAAGTCTCAAATTATTTAGTAACATATAAAACAAACCAGTCAATTACAGTCAATTACAGTCAATCACAGTCAATTACAGTCAATCACAGTCAATCACAGTCAATCACCGTCAATCAAAAAACTATCTATTCAAAATTGTGTTGAGAAAATATGACACAACAGACGAAGCATTTTGACAACTCTACCGAGACAACAGGAGTCACAGTGTTCATTGTGGAATTCATCGATCACCCCGAGTACAGATAGTTGTTTGGGTGACTGTACATCGGTCAAACATACTTAAGTAAATCACAAACCATTTAAACCTAGAAATAAGTAAGACAAATGAATCACTTAAATCTTGATCAGTGTATAAGTAAAACAAGTGGAACATTAAAACACATTAAAACACAGAATAACTTAGTATTATCACGAGCCGTAAACAAACACTCCTCCTCCTCCTCTTCCTCTTCCTCTTCCTCTTCCTCTTCCTCTTCCTCTTCCTCCTCCTCATCACTGAAGTTTGGCCACAGATCAGGGTAAATGCTACAACCTAACTTGTGACCAGAGTTAATACACTCATTATGTTACAAGCTGGTCCCATCTACAAGCTTGAGTTAAGGTCTTTCATTACCAGTGTGGTGGTGAGGGGTGGGGGGGGGGTAGGTGAGGTGTGAGGGGTGGTGGGGGGGGGGGTAGGTGAGGTGTGAGGGAGAGGGTGGGTGGGAGGAGGTGCGGGTAATGTGACTCTCCCTTGCTTCTGTTTGTGTGTTGGTCGTTGCTTGTGTGAATATTTTGGGCAGGTGTGATATGGGTGAGGGCTTCAGGTGTGTGTGTGTGTGTGTGTGTGTGTGTGTGTGTTTGTGTGTGTGTGTGTGTGTGTGTGTTTATAATCGCCCTCAGACCACACAAGGCCAAGTTCATCCTAAGTTGAAGCGGAAAGCCTGAACAATTTAGGTCCCTAGGGAGGTGTGGGTATTGTGTGAGAGAGAGAGAGAGAGAGAGAGAGAGAGAGAGAGAGAGAGAGAGAGAGAGAGAGAGAGAGAGTTGTAACATCAGCCAACAAGACAAGTTTTGATGTTTTGTGGTCGAGTTTACCTGTAATTAACCTGTAAATTTCCTGTAGAGTTTACCGCACCTGTAATATCCTGTAGTTTACCTGGTGCGGGTTCCGGTGGCTGTTATGATCACCTGAGGTATAGGAAGGCGGCAGCGAGGGGATTGGTTGGGGAGGAAGAAGATATTGGAGGCATTGGGAGGTACAGCTGACTGAGGCTTTGGGAGTTTAGACACATAGGGAGTTTTTCTTCTAGTGGGGAGAGTTTGGAGGTTCGTTAAGCATTAGTAAAGTGAGAGGGATTGCCTCTTCTCCCCAGCTACTCCCCAGGGAGGCCATGAGTAGGGGAAATGGGGGGAGATGAACCTCCCTCCCTCCCTCCTTTCCTCCCTGCATATATCTATACATACGTGCAAGTAAATCACTGTAGGTGCGCGTGATCCAGGTATATGCTGATAACCACAAGGAAAGAAGAAAACACGAAGTTCCCAAGCGCTTTCGTGTAATTCACATCTTCAGGGGTGAGTACAGACTAGAGAGAGTAATACAAATCAAGTTGAATAAAAAACAGAGGAGGGTGAGACCAGGTCCACAATGGTCAGGTATTAGGTAATGACCCTACTAATCTTTAAATAGCACACAACGGTTGGTGGTCAGGTCAGATGGTAAGATGACCCGGCCTTCTCACCTGGTTACAAATCTTCTTAATTACAAAATTGTCCAGTTTGTACATGCCATTACTCAAATTCATGTTGAATGCTTCAGTATGTTTAATGAGACTAGCTTCTATGATGTTCCTACTATCAATTGAATTACATGGTAATATTGAGGAGGCATTATCCCAGTCAATGCAATGCTTGTTATCCCTCAAATGAACAAAGCGCTTGGGAACCTCGTGTTTTCTTCTTTCCTTGTGGTTATCAGCATATCTATATATACATACATACATACATACATACATACATACATACTATCCCTTCTTCCCCTTACTTTCCCTCTTTCTTTATCCTTCTACTCCTATTTCCTCCCCATTGTAATTTCTCCCACCTCCCTTTCTTCCCCCTATCCTTCTCCTCCCCATCTCCCTCTCCTCCCCAGGTTGCAGAGGAGTGATGAGCACAGGTGTGAGCGCTGGAACAGGTAACACTTGATCATCTTTCATTAGTACCAAGTCGAGTTCCTTACCTTTCTTGTTATGGTCACGGAGGGAGGCAGGGAGAGGGAAGCAGGGTGGAAAAGGAGGGAGGTAGGGACTAGGGAGGGAGATGTTGGTGGTGGGAGGGAGATTAAAGGAGGAAGGTGAGAAGATTAGGTACAAGGAATAGAGAGAAGGGAGGGGAGGGCTGGGGAGGAGAGGCAGGTAGAAAGGGAGGAAAGGAGAGGATGGTAGAGAGGAGGAGAAGATGGTAGGAAGGGAGAAAGGGACTTTAAAGAGGATGGAGAGTGAGGAGAGAGATTTAAGAGGAGGAATGTATTTAGGGAGCTTAAAGGGAGATGAGGGTAAAGGGAGTTTAAAGAGGAAGGGAGGTACCGAGGGGAGGAGGATGGGAGGATTTAGGGATTTTAAGTTTAGCAAATTTATTGACAAATCCTGGAGTACAGTTTGCCTATTCCGAGTAATTCAGTCAGGTCTTGACACCTCTCTGCCACGCAGGACAGAGGTTCGTACACAAAGAGTACATCGTATTCATTGACAGTACATATAGGTCAGATTAGATTGCCCCGGAGGAGGCTAGTTTATTGGGCACCCCCTTACATCCTGTGCAAGGTGAAGCGCAGAAACGTTTACAGCGCCCATCTGGGAAGCATGCGGAGTTCATGCTTGCCTTTATGACTCATGCATTAAGGAAGTAAAAGCCTGAAGGGTCATGGGTTTTGTTAGCAAGTTACATAAAGTGACAGAATGATGATGTGTGGGGGGAGATATCCCGGTACAATTTACCCGTTTAGGGAGATGATAACATAGTAGATACGAGGGAAGGGAGGGGATAGTGTATTAAGGGAGCAAGACCGGAAGGGAGGGAGGGAGGGAGGGAGGGAGAAAATCGAGGGTGAAGGTCGACGACGTAAACACGCTTTTAGATTTTAATGGACGTGTAGGAGTTATGTTAGTGAGGGGCTACACGACCTCCCTCACGACCCTCCCACACGACCCTCCCTCACGACCCTCCCACACGACCCTCCCTCACGACCCTCCCTCACGACCCTCCCTCACGACTCTCCCTCACGACCCTCCCACACGACCCTCCCACACGACCCTCCCACACGACTACACCCCACACATCCCCACCACACTACCCCCACAATATCAAGAGGGGGACCACTACCACCTCCTCCTGGGTGTAGTGTGCCTGCGTGAGAATGTCAGACAGATCACAGCACATGCCTCACACCCTCACGTAAACAGAGTACCGCTGCTGTCTCCATTACCATCCACAAATAATTTTTTTTTTATTCATTTATTTTAATGACATCACAGTCCATGGTCTCTTGGGGGCCTTCCTTACATCTGACTGTTATTGTCACCCCCTCCCCCCCCCCCCCACATTCCTCTCCCTCTTACATTCCCCCTCCCCCCCTTACAGTCATGCCTCCCTCCCTCCCTCCCAGCGCTGGTCCTGATTCTGGTTTTAAAAAAAAGTATAATGAAAAAAAAAATACATAAAAAATAATAATAAATATTTCTGCCGTTTGAAATAGATGACATTTTAATCGAACCTGTTCGTGTATTACCTAAAAATATATATATATTGGAATTTGCATATATATATTTTTTGGTGCTCAGTAAATCTTTCAACTCGTACTAAGCATAAGTTTAACTTTTGTGTGTGTGTGTGTGTGTGTGTGTGTGTGTGTGTGTGTGTGTTCGTTCCGAGTGAGAAATATTTTTTTTTTCGGTTAATGGTCAGAAGAAACACATTATAAATTTCTATATAGTTTTTATTTTTTTTTCTGGGTGAAGTTTAAAAATAAAATAAGTAGTGGTATGAAATAGGATATATTTTTCGTGTATTTTTTTTATTTGGAAATATTAATATATACTTTTGATAAGTATTAAAAGTTTCAGTATATACTTTTTAACAATTTTAATGATTTTATGTTTCTTTTCACTAAACAGGTAATATTTTTTTTTCATGTTATAAAAAAGTGACAAAGTTTTCCATTTTATTACGAACATATTGAAAGATAACGGATTTTTTTCCTCAGTATTTTTCAACGTGATGGAATTGTAATCGTTTTTTTTTTTCAGATTCTTAGAAAACACAATTTTTTTTCTTCTCATTAAATATGAGGAGAAAGTTTTCATGTTACCGAGAAATAACAATTTATATTTTGAAATTATCAGGAATACTTTTTTTTCACTTCATATAATCATGGAAAAACTCAGATATGAACTAGTTTTGTACTTAAGTGTCGCCAGATTTTAACTAGTATGTCCAGATTTTAACTAGCATGCCCAGATTTTAACTAGCATGCCCAGATTTTAACTAGCATGCCCAGATTTTAACGCATGCCCAAATTTTAACTTGTATGCCCAGATTTTAACTAGCATGCCTAGATTTTAACTAGCATGCCCAAATTTTAGCTTGCATACCCAGATTTTAACTAGCATGCCCTGATTTTAAATTGTATGCCCAGATTTTAACTAGAATACACACATTTTAACCAGTATGCCCAGATTTTAACTAGCATACCCAGATTTTAACTTGTATGCCCAGATTTTAACCAGTATGCCCAGATTTTAACTAGCATACCCAGATTTTACTTAGAATATCCAGATTTGAGCTAAAATGCCGAGAATTTAACAAGTTATAATATTTTGTTACGTATTCTTTTTAAGAAAACAAATAAAGCTGATTCTTTTTTACTTAGATCTTTCTTATGAGGTTTATATAACGTGTTAAGTATGTCAACAGATCAGTAGAGTATTATAACTGAAGACTAATTTATATACATCAATATCTATTAACAGGTGACGAAAACTAAGCGACTCACTTCGACAGATATTTTGACTTGAGAAATAAATCATAATGTACTTTCACAAAATCTTGACAAGGGGAATGTGATGTTATTTCGTGCCTCTTGTGTGTGTGTGTGTGTGTGTGTGTGTGTGTGTGTGTGTGTGTGTGTGTGTGTCCCCCTCCTCACCCGTGTCTCTCCCCCTCCTCACCCGTCTCCCTCACCCGTCTCTCCCCTCACCACTGTTTACTCTGCCTCAGGTAAATGGGGCCTCAGGAGCCCTTCAGCAACACCAATGGTTTTATTTTCTTCTTCACCCTCGAGATCATCCGGGAGTCGCCATCTTGTGTCTTATACCGGCCAAGGAAACTCATTCTTAGAGGATCTTATTGAGTTTTTGTTTTTATCCTAAACTTGAATTATAGTAGGAAAATGTATAGGCCTGCCCGATCACCTGTAAAATATATAGTAGGCCTACACGATCACCTGTAAAATATATAGGCCTACACGATCAGCTGTAAAATATATAGGCCTACACAATCACCTGTATAGGCCTACCTGATCACCTGAAATTTAGTCCCTCCCTCATTCAGCTTATTTCACTGATGATTTAACACCTTAAAGCTGATGTTTTGTTCTCCTGGGTTAGGTTGGGTTTGTGTTAGTTTATGTTAGGTTACGTTACGTTACGTTAGGCTAGGCTAGGTTAGAGTTACAGTACGTTGATCAAACTTAAGGTGTAGTAAGCAAAGAGTAATTATTTTATTTATTCTTTCTCGGTAAGGCGAACTTATGCACCACCCTGTATTATCACTTACAGGGTGGCTCATTAGTCGCTTTACCGAGAACAATTGTATCATTTATCCATCCTACTTATGCACCACCCTGTATTATCCCCGAGACCCCTGACACTAACTCGGCACCTTAACTCGGCACCTTAACTCACCTACATTTACGGGAGGAAAGAAACTAACCTAACTTAATCCTTTAACGGTCCCGGACGTCGAGAGTCGTAGGGTCCAACCTCTTTATGTTAGCGAGAGATTTAAAGGGTTCGTTCGTTGTGTCTGGTCGCGCCATTCTAGCATATGCCAACCACGTCTGTGAACTCGTTAAAAGTGTTTCCCCGTCGCCTCGTGTGTATTAAAACTTGGCGCACAAACGATGAAAGTGCTGCGCCTGTCACTATCACGGGGCGGGGGGTCACTTGCTGCAGGGGGCGGGGGGGGGGGGGGTCACTTGCTGCAGGGGGCGGGGGAGAGTTTATATACTTCTGGTTGTTGATGGTTAGGTTGGGTTATGGTTAGGTTAGGTTAGGTTAGGTTGGGTTTAGGTTAGGTTATGGTTAGGTTAGGTTTGGTTTGTGGTGGTGGAGAGCCTCGAGATACTGCTGTGAGGTGTTCCAAGCTCGGCGACTTCAGTAAGGTGTTGCAGACTTGTTGTTCAGCAGTGTGTTGAGATTCCTAGGGCTCAGCCGGGTGCTTCAGGGACTTAGACGAGTGTTCCAGACTCTGTGCTATTAAGTGTTTATCGGCAGTCTACCAGTGAACTCCTCTGTGAACGATAACATCCACACGAAACGTAAATGAGGACTGGCAAGGAGAAGAAGACTGACAGATCGTTGTGTGCGAGGCTGTGTTAGCGGTTTTCACGATAGAGCTTGTGTCATTTAACATAGAGAACCTTCCTTACGTCCCCCTCCCCCTTCCCTCCCCTCCTTCCCCCCTCCCCCCAACACATCGAGGGATGCATAAACTGGGGTGAAATAACTGAATGATGAAACGCAAAAGAGATAATTTTTTTAGGGGGGGGGGGGACACCTTATCAAGACAGTCCACAAGAAAACATTTATTTCTCCCACGTTTGGCGAAGATCAGAGATAAAAAAAAAAAGAAGTTTGGATGATATAAAGGGTAAACAAAAATATACACAGTACGATGTATATATATATAAGCATACATTGGGAGAGACAAGGCGTAGTGGAGCAGATATTGTAGTGCAGAGACACCGGAGAAAATGTTGGTACAGGATGTAGGGAAATTCCAGGTGAATACGCTTTTATCCGGAGCAGCAAGAACCGGTTGATGGCCCGGGCACGACCCCCTCACGCCCCTCATGGAACGGATATTGGCCAAACTCATGGATCATCGTCCCGCGTGGCCGCCTTCCCCAGCCACTCTCTCTGGGGGATGGTACTGCTTAAACCCACAATACTGCAGCACTCTCCTGATGACGGCCGAGTGCTCTACCTGGCCCACCTGTCTCTCTCTCCTGATGACGGCCGAGTGCTCTACCTGGCCCACCTGTCTCTCTCTCTCCTGATGACGGCCGAGTGCTCTACCTGGCCCACCTGTCTCTCTGCTGGTGACGGCCGAGTGCTCTACCTGGCCCACCTGTCTCTCTCCTGATGACGGCCGAGTGCTCTACCTGGCCCACCTGTCTCCCTCTCCTGATGATGGCCGAGTGCTCTACCTGGCCCACCTGTCTCTCTGCTGGTGACGGCCGAGTGCTCTACCTGGCCCACCTGTCTCTCTCTCCTGATGACGGCCGAGTGCTCTACCTGGCCCACCTGTCTCTCTCTCTCCTGATGACGGCCGAGTGCTCTACCTGGCCCACCTGTCTCCCTCTCCTGATGACGGCCGAGTGCTCCACCTGGCCCACCTGTCTCACTCTCCTGATGACGGCCGAGTGCTCTACCTGGCCCACCTGTCTCTCTCTCCTGATGACGGCCGAGTGCTCTACCTGGCCCACCTGTCTCTCTCTGCTGATGACGGCCGAGTGCTCTACCTGGCCCACCTGTCTCTCTCTGCCTGATGACGGCCGAGTGCTCAACCTGGCCCACCTGTTTCTCTCTGCTGATGACGGCCGAGTGCTCTACCTGGCTCACCTCTCTCTCCTGATGACGGCCGAGTGCTCTACCTGGCCCACCTGTCTCTCTCTCTTGATGACGGCCGAGTGCTCTACCTGGCCCACCTCTCTCTCTCTCTCTCTCTCTCTCCTTTGATAACGTTTTTCTTGATATTAATTGGACAGGTAACAGTAGTAGAAACAGCTGATTTATTATTATTATTGTAAGTTGTTGTTCATTATTATTATTGTATTTGTTATTGTTTTTATGAATATATTGTGTGTTGTTATTGTTGTTAGTGGTGGTTATATTCAGTGTTGTTAGTTTTATTATTATTATTAAACGCGTAATATATATAACAACCCAACTGAGGCAACACAACAGCTCACGAGGTTCACCATAAGGACGTCATAAGCTTGTTGTGACGTAATCAACTCACCAGACACACCAGACGACCAAAATGGGACATAGTGTGTGTGTGTGTGTGTGTGTGTGTCTTAATATAGCTGGTGTCTGGTAGAAAGGTGGGTCTGTTGTGGTGGTGGTGGTAGTGGTTGTGGCGGTGTTAGTGATGGTGGTTGTAGTTTTAGTGATGGTGGTTGTTGTGGTGGTGGTAGTAGTAGTTGTTATAGTAGTTATAATATTAATAGTAGTGGTAGTAAATTAGTTGTAGTATTAGTAGTAAAGTTGTAGTAGTTGTAATAATAATAGTAATAGTAGTGAAGAAGTTTAATAGCAATGTTGCAATAGTAGTATCAATAGTAAAGTGTTAAAATAGTAAAGCAGTACTAGCAAAAAGTAGTACCGTAGTAGGAAAAGTAGTAAAGTAGAGTAAGTATCCAGAAAAATTTTATGTAAATAGCTGGTGGGAGGTTGAATGGCCTCGTTAAGTGGCAGGCAATTACTGGAGGTGTGAGCTGCTTACCTGATGACCATCCCGGGAATGTTGTACCGCCACTACTGACTTGTGTTAATGATGGTGAGAATGATGATGATGATGATGTGAATGGTGATAATGGTGATACTACTACTACTACTACTACTACTACTACTACTACTACTACTACTGATGGGAGAAGGAAAGAGAGTTAAAAGGATATAAGACGATTAAGGAGTTAGGGAGAATGATAAAATTAGAGGTTATAGAGACAAGGGGAAGGAAGATAAAGGAATTAATGAGATTAGAGAGAGAGATTAGAGATAGTGAGATAGATTAGTGATAGTGAGAGAGATACATTAAAGAGAGTGAGGGATGGATTAGATATAGTGAGAGAGAGAGAGAGATTAGATATAGTGAGATAGAGAGAATTTGTGGGCCAGACAAAGGTCGACTCGCCTTAATTTTTGTCTCGCCACGACCTGACCTTGGCTACCACTGCTCAGACAGACAGACAGACAGATAATATATACAGACAGACAGACAAGCAGAATGACAGACAGACAGATAGACAAGCAGCTGGATGCAAACAGACAGACAGACATAAAGAATCGCAACATATATCCACCCCCCCCCCCTTTTCGCTGTACAGCCAAGCAGACAGACAGACAGACAGACAGACATCCCCCTCGTCGCGGTACAAGCAAGCAGACAGACAGACAGGCCGCCCCTCCCTTCCCCTTTTTCGCTGTGCAGCCAAGCAGACAGACAGACAGGCCGCCCCTCCCTTCCCCCTCGTCGCGGTGCAGACAAGCAGACAGACAGACAGACATCCCCCTCGTCGCGGTGCAGACAAGCAGACAGACAGACAGACAGACAGCCAGCCAGACAGACAGACAGACAGACAGACAGACCGACCCTCCCCCCCCCCCCCCCTCTCTCGTGATGCAGGCAAGCAAGTCCATCGTCTGTGAAATTAGCTGATGTCACTGAGCGTTCAACCCTGAAAACGACTGCCATTCCGACTTGGGCAGCTAATTATGTCAGGGAAATATATGGGTTTTTTTTTCCTCTGGCTACTCTATAGAGGGAAAAAATTACGGAAAGTTAATTCTCTTCCTAGTGGGTGGAGGGGGCGAAGACGTTGGGTGGGTGGGTGGGTGGGTAATGGGTGGAGGCGGGCGGGATGGGGTGGGGGTGGGTGGTTGTGGTGGATGGAGTAGGTGAAGACGGTGGGTGGGTGGGTGGGAGAGGGTGTTGGGTGGAGGAGGAGGAGGAAGGGGGGGGGTGATGGAGGATGAGGGAAGGTGTGGATGATTGATGGTGGTGGTGGAGGAAGGGGTGATGGGTGTAAACAGTGTTGGTGGAAGAGGGTGGGTGGTGGTGATGGTTAGGAATGGGTAAAGGAGATAAGGGGTGGGAGAGGGTAAGGGAGAGTAGCAGGTAGGGGAGACTAGGGGTATCAAGGTAGAGGGTAAGGGAGAGAGGGGGGGGGGTAGGGTAGGACGAGGTTGATAACTGGGTGTCAGCGTAATATAAGGATAAACAGGAGAAGATGATGAACAAGGAGCTAGGAAACTTCAAGAAAAGATGAACACCTGAAAATTAGTCAAATAAATTAAGAAGAGAAAGTATTTTTAGGGTTAAAGTCAGTTATCGAGAGAGAGAGAGAGAGAGAGAGAGAGAGAGAGAGAGAGAGAGCTTATACAAAATAGTTTACGTGAAGAGGAGTTTGTCAAGTGGAACGCCTATTATCTGTCTGCCGAGTCTTTTTTATTTTATTGTTTAATAAATCACGTGTATGTATGTATGTATGGCTATTATGACATATTCTGTGAACCTTGACAATGCTATATTAAACCTGACAGGTAAAGTGATGGAAGTTCTATCACTTTCACTTTGGTTGGAGTTGGTAATGAGTCACAAAGCAGATGGGGCAGGTGAGGGAAGGTGTAGGGGCAGGTGAGGGAAGGTGTAGGGGCAGATGAGGCAGGTGAGGGAAGGTGTAGGGGCAGGTGAGGCAGGTGACAGGTGAGGGAAGGTGTAGGGGCAGGTGAGGGAAGGTGTGGAGGCAGGTGACAGGTGAGGGAAGGTGTAGGGGCAGGTGAGGGAAGGTGTAGGGGCAGGTTACAGGTGAGGGAAGGTGTAGGGGCAGGTGAGGGAAGGTGTAGGGGCAGGTGACAGGTGAGGGAAGGTGTAGGGGCAGGTTACAGGTGAGGGAAGGTGTAGGGGCAGGTGACAGGTGAGGGAAGGTGTAGGGGCAGGTGAGGGAAGGTGTAGGGGCAGATGAGGCAGGTGAGGGAAGGTGTAGGGGCAGGTGAGGGAAGGTGTAGGGGCAGGTGAGGCAGGTGAGGGAAGGTGTAGGGGCAGGTGAGGGAAGGTGTAGGGGCAGGTGAGGGAAGGGGTAGGGGCAGATGAGGCAGGTGAGGGAAGGTGTAGGGGCAGGTGACAGGTGAGGGAAGGTGTAGGGGCAGGTGACAGGTGAGGGAAGGTGTAGGGGCAGGTGAGGGAAGGTGTAGGGGCAGGTGACAGGTGAGGGAAGGTGTAGGGGCAGGTGACAGGTGAGGGAAGGTGTAGGGGCAGGTGAGGGAAGGTGTAGGGGCAGGTGACAGGTGAGGGAAGGTGTAGGGGCAGGTGAGGGAAGGTGTAGGGGCAGGTGAGGGAAGGTGTAGGGGCAGGTGACAGGTGAGGGAAGGTGTAGGGGCAGGTGACAGGTGAGGGAAGGTGTAGGGGCAGGTGAGGGAAGGTGTGGAGGCAGGTGACAGGTGAGGGAAGGTGTAGGGGCAGGTGAGGGAAGGTGTAGGGGCAGGTGAGGGAAGGTGTGGAGGCAGGTGACAGGTGAGGGAAGGTGTAGGGGCAGGTGAGGGAAGGTGTAGGGGCAGGTGACAGGTGAGGGAAGGTGTAGGGGCAGGTGACAGGTGAGGGAAGGTGTAGGGGCAGGTGACAGGTGAGGGAAGGTGTAGGGGCAGGTTACAGGTGAGGGAAGGTGTAGGGGCAGGTGACAGGTGAGGGAAGGTGTAGGGGCAGGTGACAGGTGAGGAAGGTGTAGGGGCAGGTGACAGGTGAGGGAAGGTGTAGGGGCAGGTGACAGGTGAGGGAAGGTGTAGGGGCAGGTTACAGGTGAGGGAAGGTGTAGGGGCAGGTGACAGGTGAGGGAAGGTGTAGGGGCAGGTGACAGGTGAGGGAAGGTGTAGGGGCAGGTGACAGGTGAGGGAAGGTGTAGGGGCAGGTGACAGGTGAGGGAAGGTGTAGGGGCAGGTGACAGGTGAGGGAAGGTGTAGGGGCAGGTGACAGGTGAGGGAAGGTGTAGGGGCAGGTGACAGGTGAGGGAAGGTGTAGGGGCAGGTGACAGGTGAGTCTTTGATGTATTTATTAACTTCTGTAAGTGACGGTGTAGGGGGGAGGAGACAGAGGGAGATGATAAATTGTGTGAGTTGAGAAAGTTGATAAAGAATGCAAAGAGAAACGGATGATAGGAGGTGACGGTTCAGATAAAGAGTGTAACACGAGATAGATAATGAATGTGAAGTGAAGTAGATGACAAAAAAAAAGTATATTAATGTTAAGACAGAAGTAGCAAATTATTTATAGAATTGGCCATAAACTTTGGTAGGTAAGATAGTAAACTTTTTAATGCCAGTCTGATACGAATTTCTGGGTACAGTGAGACCTGGGATGTGTGGCGGCCGCCTGAGGGAAGTTAGGTTTTTAGTGGCGCTCGTAAACCAGGGTAAGACGGCGGAGTTATGATGGGTGTGGTGTGTGTGGGTGGGTGGTGGGGGGGGTATGTGTGGGGGTGTGTTGTGTGTGTGTGGGGATGGTATTGTGGGTGTGGGAGGGGTGTTGTGGGGGTGTGTGTGTTCTGCTCAAGCATCGAATCTTCCCAAAACCAATAACATATCATTGTGTTTATAATGTTAGTATGACACGCACCTTATCAACCCGAGTATATCAGTGTTTAATGTTTTATGTGACACGCTCCACGTCTTAACCTGGCAGATATGTTATAACAGTGTTTTAGTAATGTTTATATGACACATTAATGTTATCTTCCGCATAATAAACATTTCCGTTGGTACCCCTGCGTCTTACTACTGTCTTGCCAACGTTTATTTTAATATTTTTACTTCAACAAAAAACTCCAAAGGATATTTACTTTTTTTATGAGGCACTCGGAGGGTTTAAGTCAGATATTAATGTCATATTTTATCACTAAAAAATCACGAAACACAGAACCTCTTTTTTTTATAAATGAAATAATATAAATGTAGAAATTATGGCATCACTTCCTGCCAGCCTGTGAATGGTTGTGACGTCAGTGTAGGCGTAAACGGCAGGACTCTGAGCCCGAGGTATTAACTGAGCCTCTAATGTGTATCTTTTTATAAAGTTGTCATCTATATCTCCAGCGGTTATAGACATTACCATTGTCTACATTAATAACAGCACTTTATTAACTATTAAAACATCAGAATAATTTTGTTAACTTTAGTGTTAGTTAGTGGAAGGTGTACGTGTGGCAACACTTAATGACGTGGTCCGATTTGTCCCACAACAGCGATGTGACTCCTGAGTAATGTCAAGGTTCACCCGTCCTGTTTGGTGGAGGGTGACGGCTGTGGGGGCACCTGTAGGAGGAGGGTGACGGCTGTGGGGGCACCTGTAGGAGGAGGGTGACGGCTGTGGGGGCACCTGTAGGAGGAGGGTGACGGCTGTGGGGCACCTGTAGGAGGAGGGTGACGGCTGTGAAGGCACCTGTAGGAGGAGGGTGACGGCTGTGGAGGCACCTGTAGGAGGAGGGTGACGACTGTGAAGGCACCTGTAGGAGGAGGGTGACGGCTGTAGGGGCACCTGTAGGAGGAGGGTGACGGCTGTGAAGGCACCTGTAGGAGGAGGGTGACAGCTGTGAAGGCACCTGTAGGAGGAGGGTGACGGCTGTGGGGGCACCTGTAGGAAGAGGGTGACGGCTATGGGGGGCACCTGTAGGAGTGTGACGGCTGTGGAGGGCACCTGTAGGAAGAGGGTGACGGCTATGGGGGGCACCTGTAGGAGTGTGACGGCTGTGGAGGGCACTTGTAGGAAGAGGGTGACTGCTATGGGGGCACCTGTAGGAGGGTGACGGCTGTGGGGGCACCTGTAGGAGGGTGATGGCTGTGGGGGGCACCTGTAGGAGGGGGATAACGGCTGTGGGGAGCACCTCATGATGTCATAGATATGGGATGGAGCCATAGAAGTGTTTAGCGCGCGTTTTTTTTTTATTTTTTTTATTTAACTTTTTGGCGGGGATTTTTTCCTACTGTTTGGATGGTGTTTATATTACCGTTTTGCTGTCCTTTTATCTGTTTTTATCCGTTTTTTCTATCCGTTTCCTACACTAAATCTATGATCCATTTTTTTCCCAAGTTGTTATGGATTTTATGGAGAGTACAGACAATAACAGTGAACGGAAGATATGGGATTGTGGTGATATTTAACCGGAAATTCTGTAGTGGAAAAAAAAATAACAATAAAAATCTAGTATGACAACAATGCCGAGAGCAACTTTATATTTTGGAGTTAGGTTAAATTAGGTTTAATTTTGTTAGGTTAGGTTTAGTTTGGTTAGTTTTGGATTAGTTAGGTTACGTTTAATTACGGTTGGTTTAATTAGGTTTAGGTTAGATTATGTTTACTTATATTCTGCTAGGTTAGGTTAGGCTAGGTTAGGTTAGGTTATCTCTTCTCATCTCTTTATCATTACTCTTATTCATCATTAGAATTATACCATGACCTCAACTTATTATTACCACTATCACGTGTTTACAAGAGACTCGCACCATGACTCACACACCTGACTCACACTTGATTCACACCTGATCACACACTTGACTTATACACCTGACTCACACTTGACACACACCTGACCCACACCTGACTCACACTTGAAACACACCTGACTCACACGCCTGACAAACACCTGGCTCATACAACTGAATCGAACCTGACTTAAACACTTGACTCATACACCTGACTCATACACCTGACTCACACATCTGCTTCATACATCTGACTCACACACACCTGGCACTCACCTGACTCAGTATATGTGACTCACTACTACATGATTGACCCTTGATGTGAGTCAGTTGTTGGTAGAGTCATGTGATGATTGAATTGTGTATATTGGAAGTTATTGGTCAGCTGCAAGACATGATCAGGTGTGGTGTGGTGTGGTGTGGTGTAGTGTGGTGTGGTGTAGTGTGGTGTGGCGTAGGGTGGTGTGGTGTGGTGTGTATTATTATTTCTCTTGCCGCGGACATCAGCCACTTTATTGTGCACCCCAGACTCAATATGTGAGTTGTAGCGCTAAATGGATTACAGAGTCGAGGCCACAAAGGGTGTTTTATCAGAGTCCCATGATCAGGATATTGTTGCGACGAGTTTTACAGAGTATTTCCTGTACACTGTTTGTTTAGTTCTGTACATACAAGTTTATTAGCTTTTAGATGCGAAGTGTGGATACAGGTTTGGTATATCAGCTATCTTGCCATCAGAGATAACGTGCTGTGCCATGATCTGCATACACAGTGTGCTAAAAGGTTCTATTTTTTTAATTTTTTTTAACAAGACGTAGTGTTGGGGTGTGTGGGGCCATATGTCTGACCACACCACATTACATTGAGTTTTGTTCACATCTGCATGGGGGACATACTGCCAGAGGTAGGTTAGTTACTGAGGGAGGTGTGTGTGTGTGTGTGTGTGAGGCTCTACACCAGCAGCCAGAGAGGGAAACGTTTAGGAGGAGGGGGAACGTTGACACTGTTGCCACAAAGACAACACACCTTCAAGAGTAAACAAGAGATATAGGCAGCTGGCAGTTGAACAAGAGAACCCTTTGTATAGTTGGCTGTCTGTGTGTTAGTGGGTCTGTAATATATGTGTGTGTGTGTTTCTTTATGTATAGTTGACTGTGTGTGTATGTTAGTGAGTGTCAGTATATGTGTATTGGTAGAAGTTTATGTTTATAGGCGTTTGTATATATACGCTGTGTGTATATCTTTGTACTTGAATACACAAAATATTCTCACGTACACACACATACGTTTGAAAGACCTAAGCAGTGTGTGTGCGTGTGTGTACCAGGACAACAGCGGGCCAGCCAATGTTTCCTGGTCAGGACAGAAGCAGGTGGAGTTGACCTCTAGTATTGATTCTCGTGTCTTAAGGTGGATGGTACACCCTCTTCCCTGTGTCAGTCACGTATGTGTCACCTGTGTCACGTCAGTGTCAACTGTGTCACGTATATGCCAACTGTGTCATATCTATACCACCTGTGTCACCTCTGCATCCCTTGTGTTACGTCTGTGTCAGTTGTGTCATATAAGTGTACCAGCTGTGTCGCGTCAATGCCACCTGGTGTCACTTGTGGGCCATTGGGAGGTAGCAGGCTGTGTGACCAGGGGCGCAGAATAAACACTGTTCCGAGAAGAGTGGAGCGTCTTGAGTAAGTTATTATTATTATTATTATTATTATTATTATTATTATTATTACAGGATGTGAGTTACACACACACACACACACACACACACACACACACACACACACACACACATGCATATCAATATATTTCAAGCTTCTAATTATGTTTTTTCTATTTTCTCCAGGTACTTAACAATCCATACGCCAGCCAGCGCCGAGAGAGAGAGAGAGAGAGAGAGAGAGAGAGAGAGAGAGAGAGAGAGAGAGAGAGAGAGAGAGAGAGAAAACAGACCTCCATGACTCACACACACACACACACACACACACGTTACCCCTCATAGTGGCATGCCTTTGTGGGTGATTCTGCCAGCCCTGCCAGCCAAGGAGACTAAAGGATACTACTGTCCCAGGCGCTGACGGAGGCCAGGTAAGTTATTGCGTGTGTGTCCTGATGGTGGTTGGGGTGTATTTAGGGTTGTTGGGGGTGCTGGGGGTGTACTCTGGGGTGTTGCGGGTGTACTTTGGGGTGTTGCGGGTGTACTCTGGGGTGTTTGGGGATGTATTTGGGGGTGTTAGGGTGTACTTGGAGGGGTGTTGGAGTTCGACCATGTTAAACTGATTACTAAACTCGATGTTACAAGTATTACCCCGACCAAATTCCAAGTATTCCAAGTATTATCCGACCAAATTCCAAGTATTCCAAGTATTCCCACAGGTAATCCCATTATTCCTGAGAATATTCCTCCATCTCCCGCACAACTTGGGGAGAATCTCTGAGTCTTGGGAGAAGTTGAGAGATCAATCAAGTGTCCTGGACTGACCTGAGCGGGACGCGTAAGAGTGTCTGGAAATGTTCCCTGGAGGAGGAGGAGGAGGGGGATGAGAAGGAGGAGGAGGAGGAAGAGGAGGGGAAGGAGGAGGATGAGAAGCAGAAGGAGGAGGAGGAGGAGGAGGAAGAGGAGGGGAAGGAGGAGGATGAGAAGCAGAAGGAGGAGGAGGAAAGGGAAGAGGTGGAGGGGGGAGAAGGAGGAGGAAGAGAGGGAGGGGGAGGAAGAGAATAAGTCGGAGGAAAAGAGGATAAGAAGTAAGAGGAGGGGAAGAAGAGAAGAATCTTTCACCTAAAGTTCAATTCTTACGTTCGAAATAAATGTGTGTGTGTGTGTGTGTGTGTGTGTGTGTGTGTGTGTGTGTGTTATTGTGATGTGGTTTTGTGGTCTGGAAAGGGTTGGTTATTGATGTGATTATTTATTTACATGTTTGTTGTTATTGACCATTGAGGCTAAAGTTCTCTTCGTATAATGATTGTGTGTTACTTAGCTGTTACCTGTGTTACTTAGCTGTTACCTGTGTTACTTAGCTGTTACCTGTGTTACTTAGCTGTTACCTGTGTTACTTAGCTGTTACCTGTGTTACTTAGCTGTTACCTGTGTTACTTAGCTGTTACCTGTGTTACTTAGCTGTTACCTGTGTTACTTAGCTGTTACCTGTGTTACTTAGCTGTTACCTGTGTTACTTAGCTGTTACCTGTGTTACTTAGCTGTTACCTGTATTACTTAGCTGTTACCTGTGTTACTTAGCTGTTACCTGTATTACTTAGCTGTTACCTGTGTTACTTAGCTGTTACCTGTGTTATTCACCTTTGTTACCCACCATTGTTACTGCCACTACTTGTCACGGTATAGCATTACTGTTTATGTCCAAGAGAAGTTATAATATATCCCTTACGTGTTATTTATATAATATGACATTTATATAGATATTTATAAAACATGATCCTTATATGATTATTAATTTACCAGCAAATATAGACAAGTGAAACAAAAACACTGGCAAATAAACAGGGGTCGTTGTTGTTTTTTTTTGTTTAGTCCGGCAGTGTAAAAAAAAATCTATCCTTACTTTTTATGAAACAATATGACACCACAGACAAAGGGTCTTGACAACACTAACGAGACAGCTCAACACGAAATTCACCTGACCATCTGGAGGAAGTGTTTTTGTTACCCTGTTTACACATTGAGGTGTATAATCGAGAATAAACAACAACGCCGTCACGTGGAACAAAAAAAAGATACATTGTCGGTTGGTCATTTGTGAAAGGGGAGGGAAATTGGCTGACTACGCGTGAAGAAAACGGGGGGGGGGGGGGTGGGGTCGGGGGGGGGGGGGGTACTTGTTCATCGCTTACGAAATTTCCTGTTATATTCGTGTTATATTTTTCACCAGGAAGAAGTTTTTGGTTGTATGAGACTAATTTTATTAGTATTGAAATAAATATTTGATTGTAAATAGAGATACGAGAAAAATTATCTTCGCTAACTGAATATATAAAAGCGTTTACGGCAATATTTATGAGGCTGAACGTGTGTGTGTGTGTGTGTGTGTGTGTGTGTGTCGTCTACACTAGATCATAACAATAGACAACCAAAAAATAGTTCCCCGATTCAAAAGAAAGAAAAATCTTATTATGTTGAAAACTAAAGCATTCATAGGAAGGGAGGCATAGTAGAAGGGAGGGAGGCATGGTAGGAGGGAGGGAGGCATGGTAGAAGGGAGGGAGGCATGGTAGGAGGGAGGGAAGGGGATAGGAAACACACACACACACACACACACAGCAGATCGTCTTACAAGCAAGAATATAAAGTGTATTCAAGTCTCGTCTCTCTCTCTCTCTCTCTCTCTCTCTCAACACCTTCACACCGCCAGGTAGATCCGACTCAGGTGAGACGAACAAACCAGTGACTATGAGGTACGACAGCTCCCTCCCTCACCCCCCTCGGCATCAAGGTTTGCTACATCACCAAGTTTAAAAATAAGAGTTTTGTTATCCCGACACTGCCGCCCGATGATGTCGCCCCCGACACCCGACGTCAAGACTTTAACACACCGCTGTCGGTTCTCTCTCTCCCTCTCTCTCATTTTCCGTGTGTGTGTGTGTGTGTGTGTGTGAAGTCACTGCTGAGCTCCGCCATGTTGGGTCTTTTTTCCCTTGTGTTGTGACGATGACGTAGTTGATGGTTGTAACGAGGCACCTGAATCACCATGCTCCTCCGTGTGAGCCAATGAGAGGAGAGATATGGGGGGAAAAAACCACGTTGATGGGGGTTCGTTTATCATGGCAGGAGCGAGGCCCTGGTAGTTTATTGCCTGACCCATAAGGTTATTTAATATGTGGGGAGGTAGGAAGAAGAGGAGGAGGGTGGAGGAAGAAGGGGAGGAGGGTGGAGGAAGAAGAGGAGGAGGGTGGAGGAAGAAGGGGAGGAGGGTGGAGGAAGAAGAGGAGGAGGGTGGAGGAAGAATAACATAAAGAGTACATCAGTGAAATGTTTGGTTAGGTTAGTTTTCACTTTTACTTCACACACACACACACACACACACACACACACACACACACACACACACACACACACACACACACCTTATTTTTGGTTCTAGTGTTTATAAAAGTTTGTTGTTCCGGTGTGTGTGTGTGTGTGTGTTGTGTGTGTGTTCAGTGATAAGTGTTTCTCCAATGGTACTATGATTCTCTCTCTCTCTCTCTCTCTCTCTCTCTCTCTCTCTCTCTCTCTCTCTCTCTCTCTCTCTCTCTCTCCTTTCACAGCTTCATTCCTAGTATTTTGTCTTTCTCTTGTCGTGCTCTTCTTCTTCTTCTTCTTCTTCTTCTTCTTCTTCTTCTTCTTCTTCTTCTTCTTTGTTTATTTCTATTTTCAGTTCTAATTTTTGTTTGCATTGTACTGCCTTTGTCTTTCTTTCTTTGTCTTCCTTCTTTCTTTTATTCTCCTTCTCCTCCTTCTCTTCTATCCCCTCTCTTTATTCCTGTACCCTTATTCCCTCCTTTGTTTCCATCTCCCTTCTGTCTCCTCTGCTTCTCCTTCTCTTCTCTACCTTCCTCTCTTCCTCCTCTTCTACTCCCTCTCTCTCCTATTCCCCCTTCCTTTATCTTCCTTCATTCACCCCATCCCCTTATTTTCTCTCCTCTCTGTCCTTTCCTTTCTCTCCCTCTCTCTCCCCCCTTTCCTTTCTACTCTCTCCTGCTTTCTATTCTTTCCTTTCTTTATCTTTCTCCCTTTCCTTCGTCTACTCCTTCTTACCTTTTCCCACCATCCTCCTCCCTTCTCTCATTCTTCCCCTCATTTCTCCCTCTCCCTCTTCCATTCATTCTGTTTCCCCTTTTGCCTCCTCCTGTTTATTCTATTCTCTTCCTCTTCTTTTATCTCTTCCTCCCTCTTATTCCATGTCTTCGTGTTCCCTCTTTATCATCAGTTTTCTATATCTTCTTTCTGTTTGCGCTTCTTCCTCCTCCCTTCCATTCACCTCTCTCTCTCTCTCTCTCTCTCTCTCTCTCTCTCTCTCTCTCTCTCTCTCAGACCAAAAAAAAATTAATATTAATAAGACAGATTTTCCTAAATTTTAGAAAATCATTAAATTTTCTCACAAATTTTAAGTAAATCACATTTCTGATAATTCCTGGAAAAAATAAATCTCTTGTCTCAACAAAATTCTGGAAATCTGTTAAATTCTTCCAAAATCTGACCAGTGTTTCACCTCTCGTTATCTGAAAATTTATCAGTCATCACCAAATTTTCTGAAAGTTTCCAAAATTTTATCAAAATTTCAAAAAATCCATAGAGGTTGTTTTTATTGTTCGAAGATCCATAATATTATTTCAAATTTACGAAAATATATATTGCGGAAATAAAAGAAAATATCACAAAATTCCTAAAAATCTGTGAGGAAAAAAAATCGCAAATTTTTGAAGATCCGTAAAACTGAGACTCGAAATTTAATCCTGCTTCCCTCTCCTCTCCTCTCCTTGCCCCTCAGCCATTCACCATCTCCCTGTAAGAGACTTTTGGCCTCTTCAAAGTCTCTTCCAGCATCGCTTCCAGGACCTCGAGATCAAACATGGCCGCCCCAAAATTGCTGGAAGGGAAAAAAAGAAATAGCGGGTAAAATTTCGCTACCACGACACACTGTCTTTCGGGCGTTCGGTGTGTAGGTGAGGGGGGGGGGGCGGTGTATTGGTAAGTGTGAGTGGGCGGTGGGTGATAACAGTGGGGTGGGGTGGTGTCAGTGGGCGGGGGTGATGACAGTGGGTGGGGTGATGACAGTGGGTGGGGTGATGACAGTGGGTGGGGTTGATGGCAGTGGGCGGTGGGTGATGACAGTGGGGTGGGGTGGTGTCAGTGGGCGGAGGTGATGACAGTGGGCGTAGAGATGACAGTGGGTGGGGTGATGACAGTGGGTGGGGTTGATGGCAGTGGGCGGTGGGTGATGACAGTGGGGTGGGGTGGTGTCAGTGGGCGGAGGTGATGACAGTGGGCGTAGAGATGACAGTGGGTGGGGTGATGACAGTGGGTGGGGTTGATGGCGGTGGGTGATGTCAGTGGGCAGGGGTGATGACAGTGGGCGTAGAGATGACAGTGGGTGGGGTGATGACAGTGGGTGGGGTGATGACAGAGTAGGCGGAGAGATGACAGAGTGGGCGGAGAGATGACAGAGTGGGCGGGGGGGGGAGGAGATTAAATAGATAATTTTTTTTTAGTTATTAGCTAAACTTCTCTTTCTCCTCATCCTCTTTCTTCTCCTCCTCCTCTTCCTCCCTTTCTCTTTCTCCATCTCTTCTCTCCTCCCCCTCCTCTTCCTACTCGCTTGAAACCTCTATCACTCCTTCACAGGGTCTCACAGCTACGCCCTGGAAAACCTCTTCTACACTTGAAGGTCCCATGGCCAAATAAACTCTGTGTCCTATGAATTGTATTTCGTGTATTCCACCTGTCTTCACCTGTTGTATTGGCTACTGTATGCATCACCGTCTTGAACACCACCACCACCCACCACTACCCACCTAGGCACTGTCGCTTCTGGTCATGGGATTTACTGGCGCTAACTTGGTACCAACTATCAGTAAGCTTGGAGGCACTGGTTATCCAACTCATCGTGGCGGAAACACTAACACTGGCACTTGTGGTTGTGGAGTGCCGGGTGATCCAGTTGCTGGTTCCGTGTGGCGCGTTGAGTCAGCTCTGTAATTCGGTTGAGTGGTTGGCCAGAAACGACTTTGTGTTGGATCAGCTGGTCTGGGAGGAGGATGGAGCCACTATAACCCCCCTCCCCCCCCTCCCCTTCTTCCCCTTTCCTCCCACTGTCTCTCCTTCCCCCCCCCCCTCCTCTCCTTTCCCCTCTTCCTCTCCCTCATCTCCCTTCCCCTCTCCCCACTCTCGCTGGACCTCACCAATTGTTGTATATCCAGGAAGCTGTGTTGTTGGACTTTACTTCCCCCCCCCCCCACCACCTCCACTACCCCCACCACCCCCAACCATCCCCAACCATCCCCACCATATTGACACACACACACAGCTGTACACTTTAATGCTCGGCTCAGATTCTCAACCACACAGGTGCATATAGCTTATCCGGTAACCTTTTCCACCTACCTGTCGCTTCTTGATTGTTATGTTTTCACCTGTGTTACCTGTCGTGTGCTGTAGCCGATGGAAAGCTCTGTATTTTTATTGGGTGGTGTTATCTTTTAGTATTTGCTGACATTATCTTCGTGTCAGCTTGGAGTATTTGTTGACATTAACTTCGTGTCAGCTTGGAGTATTTGCTGATATTAGCTTCGTGTCAGCTTGGAGTATTTGCTGACATTAGCTTCGTGTCAGCTTGGAGTATTTGCTGACATTAGCTTCATGTCAGCTTGGAGTATTTGTTGACATTAACTTCGTGTCAGCTTGGAGTATTTGCTGACATTAGCTTCGTGTCAGCTTGGAGTATTTGCTGACATTAGCTTCATGTCAGCTTGGAGTATTTGCTGACATTAGCTTCGTGTCAGCTTGGAGTATTTGCTGATATTAGCTTCGTGTCAGCTTTGAGTATTTGCTGATATTAGCTTCGTGTCAGCTTGGAGTATTTGCTGACATTAGCTTCGTGTCAGCTTTGAGTATTGTTGACTTTTCTCCACCTGATAATTTGTAAAAGTATGAATTGGCGGAGTTTTTTTCTTCTTTCATTATCTATCTGGACAATACGAGGTTCACTAGACGTATGTGAACCAAAAATAGTCTAGTTGAGTGAGAGAATTAATGGAGGTAGTTAGGTGAGACGGTAGTATCTGGACAGGTGAGGAAGACCAAATTACAGGTAGGAAAACTTTTCTCCTATAATTTACATAAGTGTATTTCATGGAATATTACGGAACTACTTTTCATGATTGCAGGGTACAGTGTTTTACAGTTACAAAGTATTTTTAACGTAGCTTACAGGAGTACTGTTTTTGGATGTTTCAAATTTATTTTTCATAAGGACTGAAGCATTTTGTATTGAAGATTACAAAAAAATTTCATGGGATTACAGCAATATATTTCATTCATAATGTAAAAGTATTTTTCAAATTACAGAAGTACTTTTCATAGGAGATTACAGTAGTATATGTCCCTGTAACTTTTTTAATTTTTATTTTACGGGATTAGTCCGCCCGGGCATAGGTCAATGACCCACATTAGGGCCTGGGGGACGAAAATATAATAATAATAATAATAATAATAATAATAATAATAATAATAATAATAAAGGACCATAAAAAAGATCAATAGTGAGAAACGATATAGGTATATTGTGTTGTCAAAGCAAGAGAAATAATTGACACCCTGCAATTGTGTGTAAATGAGGCAGAGAGTTAGATCAGCAACCTGGGACTTGGTTTATTATTATTTGTGAAGAAAGCATAGAGGCGAAGGTTACTCTGTGTGTAAGATATAAGGAAACAGGTCTTAAGTAATCCATTTTTTTTGAGTTTCTCCCGTTATAGAAAATGTATATTAGTGTTGATGGTATACTATTATATTTATTTATCTTTATTCACCAATCCTTGGATTTAGGATGTTGTTAGAAAGTTATTGATTATTGGAAAAAGTTTGAGGGTAGTTTTAAGATGGTGTGTAACCATGGTTGTAAAGATGAGACACACGGACGGACACACGGACGGACACACGGGCGGACAGACGGACGGACACACGGGCGTATTCGTCAGAGTGGTGCAACACGCTCGTCACCTATCCATACGCCCCATTTGTGCCAAGTGGCGTGAAATTCCCATGAATAAAAATACTGGCAGAGGACACACACACACACACACACACACACACACACACACACACACACACACCAAGTCACCAGTTAGAGGGTTGTGGCCTCCAAGTGTCGGCGATAGAAGGTTGTGGCCTCCAAGTGTCGGTGGTAGAGGGTTGTGGCCTCCAGGTGTAGGCCAGTCAACGCCTAGCGACCACTTTTTGTGGCCAGGGCGGAGGTGGCGTCGTGGGCGTCGAGTGAACCGTAACGTCAAGGCTGAAGTGAACTAAACCCAGGACAGAGAGTCAGGGCATTGAGGACGAGCTTGGAGGCCGAGTAACAGCTGATGCAGTAATGATTGAACTTCACCCTCCACCCCTCCCCCACCCCCTCCACCCCTCCCCCTCCACCCCTTCCCCTCCACCCCTTCCCCTCCACCCCTCCCCTCCACCCCTTCCCCTCCACCCCTCCCCCACCCCCTCCACCCCTCCCCCTCCACCCCTCCCCCACCCCCTTCCCATCCTCCCCCATCCCTTCTTACTCCACCCACCTGCACTCCATCACTCTCCAGCACCGAATCCTCATCCCCTCACTCCACATACTGTACCTGACCCAGACCAGACCAGATCAACCCGACCCGACCCGACCCGACCCGACCCGACCCGACCCGACCCGACCCGACCCAACCCGACCCGACCCGACCCGACCCAACCCAACCCAACCCAACCCAACCCAACCCAACCCAATCCAGCCCGACCATACCATCGGAATTGTTGTTCAAGTCTTAATGGGTTCCACTCCGTGTGGTTAGGTTCGGCTAGGATGGGGCCCATTAGGACGAGGGTCCATTAGACTCACACCACTGCTGGGGGCCCGCTGCTAACTGGTAAACAGGACGGGTCGTGGTGGTGAAGGTTAGTGTTATTGTCGGGTCCCAAGTGTGGTGTTGTTGTTTGTGAGAGAGAGAGAGAGAGAGAGAGAGAGAGAGAGAGAGAGAGAGAGAGAGAGAGAGAGAGAGTTACTAGGTCAGAATGATAGAGAGAGAAAGAGAGAGAGAGAGAGAGAGAGAAAGAGGAGAGAGAGAGAGAGAGAGAGAGAGAGAGAGAGAGAGAGAGAGTTACTAGGTCAGAATGAGAGAGAGAGAGAGAGAGAGAGAGAGAGAGAGAGAGAGAGTGAGAGAGAGAGTGAGAGTGAGTGAGTGAGTGAGTGAATAAGGAAACGAACAAGCGAAAAAAAGAAGAGGAAAAATTGAGACGGACAAACGACAAGATAGACAGAGGAAAGGGGGAGAGAAAAAGAGAGAGGGAGAGGAGAGAAAAAAGCGGAGGGAGGGGGAGGGAGAGAAAGATGGGGGAGCAAGGGGTGAGGAACTATGAAAACATGACAGGAGTGGGGTGGAAGGAAGGGGTGAATAGTATAATCCCCTTTTCGTCCTGGGGAGAAGATAGGTTGGGAGGGGGGAAATGGGGGAGAGAAGGGAAGGGGTGGGGAGAGAGAGGATGGGTTTGGAGCGGAAAGATGGGGAGAGAAAGAAAGGGATAGGAGGCAGAAAGGAGAAGATGGGGAGAGAAGGGAAGGGATGGGAAGAAGGGCAAGAAAAGAGGATGGGATCTCGTGAGGCTTAGACTGGACAACACAACACAGGCACTCGAGTGAAACAGTGTCCAGGTGTACACAGTGTCCAGGTATACGCAGTGTCCAGGTATACACAGTGTCCAGGTGTACACAGTATCCAGGTGTACACAGTGTCCAGGTATACACAGTGTCCAGGTGTACACAGTGTCCAGGTATACACAGTGTCCAGGTATACACAATGAACAAGTTTACCTGGAGTGCCTTTGATGGGAGAGGTAATGAAGGTGAAGGGGAAGGGGTTAGGTTAGGTTAGGTCACGTCAGGTCAGGTTAGGTTCGCTATCGTGGAATATCTGGAGAAGCCTTGAGGGAAACTCCAGATATTCCTGTCCAGTTTGTTACTAGGAGATGCTCAGTGGAGTGTGATCAGCTAGGTTGTGGTAGCTAGCCTGGACTGGTCGATTCTCTGTCGTATGATCAGCCAGGTTGTGGTAGTTGACTTGGACTGGTCGACTTTGTGTCATTATAATACGGGTGAAAAAGAGGCTCATCTGTCAGGCTAGGAGGGCGGAGAGGCAGCGAGATTTACTGTACTGCGGGAAGACCTGACGAGGGGGTGGAGGTCTTCGGTGAGCACACGTTTAAACCCGTGGAGGACGTAGGAAATGTGACTTGTGTAGCCATTAGTGGGTGTGAGTGCTGGAGGAAGCCGGGTGTGGTGGGAGGTGGGTGGGAAGGGGTGTGGGATGGATGGGAGAGATGGTGCGTAGGGGTGTGGGAGGGATGGTAGGTGAGGGGGTGAAAGGTAGGATGGAGGAAGCAGGGAAGGATGGGAGGGAGAGTGCAAGGGAGGGATGGAGGGGACGCACCTGGAGGGCCAACACGGGAAGAGCAATTTGGAGGGAGGCGGGAAGGAGACGATGAGGGTACTGGACAACGTTGTTAGACCCGCCGTTAACAGCTGGCTGAGGGGGGAGGGTGGTCCTGGTGTCCTCAACTGGCTGGGGGGCGTTATGGTGTCCTCAGCTGGCTGGGGGGCGTTCTGGGTGTCCTCAGCTGGCTGGGGGGCGTCCTGGGTGTCCTCAGCTGGCTGGGGGTTATCCTGGGTGTCGTCAACTGGCTAGGGGGCGTCCTGGGTGTCCTCAGCTGGCTGGGGGGGGGCGTCCTGGGTGTCCTCAGCTGGCTGGGGGTTATCCTGGGTGTCGTCAACTGGCTAGGGGGCGTCCTGGGTGTCCTCAGCTGAATGGACGCCGAGACGCTTTTGTCAATATATTACCAGGTCCTGGAGAGAAGGACATCTGCTGGGCGACTGAAGAACCTCCATTGGTACTGATGATGGGCTGTCAAGCTGGCGGTGGAGCGTTAAGCTGGCGGTGGAGCGTCAAGCTGGCGGTGGAGCTTGAAGCTGGTGGTGGAGCGCCAAGCTGTTGGTGGAGCGCCAAGCTGGTGGTGGAGCGTCAAGCTGGTGGCGGAGCGTCAAGCTGTTGGTTTGGCGTCAAGCTGGTGGCGGAGCGTCAAGCTGGCGGTCGGTGAGAGTAACTCCTAGACGTTCTAAAGCTGTGAGTGGCCGCTGGGACGTAATTATCAGAAAGTAAACAACGACAGATGAGATGAGATACCGTGTGTGTGTGTGTAAGAGCGTCCATTAAGGTACACAAGAGCCGCACATAACCCAGCACCCGGGGACACTTAGCCTAGGAGGTAACGAGACCGTCTTGCTCGTCTCTCTACACCTGAACCCTATTGTAACACCTGTGGGGGTGGGGGGTGCCGGGAGGAAGGAGAGGTATGGGGAAGGAGGGAGGTAAGGAGGACACAAGGAGAAAGAGATGGAGGACGGAAAAGAGGAAGGGTAGGAAGGAGAGGGTTGAGTAAAGACGGAAGGAATACCAAGGTGATGGAGAATGACATTCTTCTAGGGACACACACACACACACACACACACACACACACACACACACACACACACACACACACACACACACACACACACACACACACACACACACACAAACGCCGGCTTGCGCAGTAGAAAGGCCACATAAAATCTGATGATAATAACAAGAAATTATATTCATTGATGGCGGTGGAAGAGGGAGAGGCGGATAAAAATAGAAAGAGAACACGCTGGATAATGGCTTGATAATGACGAGAAGAGGGAGAAGAGAGAAGAAGGGAGAGGGAGAAGAGATGGAAAGGAATATGATAATTAATGAGTGTGAGAAATATATTGTTGAAAAGGTGTGTGTGTGTGTGTGTGTGTGTGTGTGTGTGTGTGTGTGTGTGTGTGTGTGTGTGTGTGTGTGTGTGTCACCTCCCTCACCAGCCATCAACATCCTCTCACGCTGTACGTCTCAGCCAGCCAGTGTCCCTGATGACTTAATTACGTGAGGAAGATGGCATAGTCTTTGTATGGTGGCACTGGTCAGGGTGTGGCACTGGTCTGGGTGTGGCACTGGTCTGGGTGTAGCTCTGGTCAAGGTGTGGCACTATGTATGGTGGCATTGGTCAGGGTGTGACAAAGGTCTGCTTGTGGCAGTGGTGTGGATATTACACTAGTGTGGGTGTGGTACTGGTCTGGATGTGGCACTGGTCTGGGTGTAGCTCTGGTCTGGGTGTGGCACTGGTCTGGGTGTAGCTCTGGTCTGGGTGTAGCTCTGGTCTGGGTGTGGCACTGGTCTGAGTGTGGCACTGGTCTGGGTGTGGCACTGGTCTGGGTTCTGGCACTGGTCTGGATGTGGCACTGGTCTGGATGTGGCACTGGTCTGGGTGTGGCACTGGTCTGGGTGTGGCAAGTGTCAGACTCGGCACGCTGTCTCTTAAAAGTGAATAACATGAATAAATCAATCTAGATCCCACTCTCTTCTCTCCCACTCCCCTTTCCACCTCTCACCACTCCTTTCCCCTCACACTCCCAGCATCGCCCTCCCTTCTCTCCCACTCATCTTTCCCTCTTACAATTTATTCTCCCCTCCTTCCCTCTCTTTTCCCCTGTCACTCCCATCCCACTCGCCTGTCACTTCCCTCCGGCCCACTCCCCTCTCATACCCAGCAGCAACCTCCCCTCCCCTTGTCTTCCCCTCTTACTCTCCTCCCCTTCCACTCTCTTCCTATCGCAGAATTTTTCTCCTTTCCTCTTTTCCCCACCGTTTCCTCTTCTTTTTTGTACCAATTCTTCCTTCTTTCTTTATATCTGCCCTTCTCCCCTCCTCTCTTACTCTCCCCCTTATCATCTCCCTCTCCTCCTCCTCCTCCTCCTCTTTATTCTGTTGTCCTTCTATATTCTCTTTTCTTGAACTATTTATTTATGTAAGTGACAAGTGAGAGAGAGAGAGAGAGAGAGAGAGAGAGAGAGAGAGAGAGAGAGAGAGAGAGAGAGAGAGAGAGAGAGATCCACCTGTGTCTTATTATCTACCACACAGGTGCGCCTCAGCCCAGTATCACCTGTTACCTAAGGTGTGTGTGTGTGTGTGTGTGTGTGTGTGTGTGTGTGTGTGTGTGTGTGTGACTGACTTTTTGAGTGAGATTGAAAATAGGTGTAGTGTAGCGCGTATATGTGAAGTTCTTGCATCACTTACACACACACACACACACACACACACACACACACACACACAGGGGCAGGTAATGGAGTCCTTCCACTTAAGCATCACTGACCTGTCTGTAGGATACCTCGGGGCCTCGCCAAGAAGGTCCTACCTGCTCTCCTTCGTGCTTCAAGGGAGGGAAGGATACAGGGAGAGTAAAGGACATAAGAAGAATAGGAGGGAGACAGGGAGAGTAAGAGGGAGACAGGAAGAGTAGGAGGGAGACAGGGAGAGTAGGAGGGAGACAGGGAGAGTAGGAGGGAGACAGGGAGAGTAGGAGGGAGACAGGGAGAGTAGGAGGGAGACAGGGAGAGTAGGAGGGAGACAGAGAGAGTAGGAGGGAGACAGGGAGAGTAGGAGGGAGACAGGAAGAGTATGAGGTAGACAGGGAGAGTAGGAGGGAGACAGGGAGAGTAGGAGGGAGACAGGGAGAGTAGGAGGGAGACAGAGAGAGTAGGAGGGAGACAGGGAGAGTAGGAGGGAGACAGAGAGAGTAGGAGGGAGACAGGAAGAGTAGGAGGGAGACAGGGAGAGTAGGAGGGAGACAGGGAGAGTGAGGAAGACAGGGAGGGTAAGAGTCACCATCAGGTAAGGCCCAGGTGTGATCAGGTGTCACTTAAACTGAGTGGTTCCCGGCAGGTGATTCGCCCAGGTGTAATGACTCATTGGTCCTCCCTCCATTACTGCCCCTCCACAACCTTCAAGTACTCTCCTTCACTCCAGTACTCTCCTTCACTCCAGTACTCTCCTTCACTCCACCTCCCTCCAGTGTCCTCCCTCCCTCCTTCCCTCCACCAGGATTTCCCGAAACCTCCCAGCCAATCTGGTGTGGATCAGGAGAGAGAGAGAGAGAGAGAGAGAGAGAGAGAGAGAGAGAGAGAGAGAGAGAGATTTCAATATTAAGTTTCTGCCCCTTTTTACCTGGTGTTGAGAAGTTGATCTCCTCTGAGTGGCGATATATGGCCCCTCTCCTCTGAGTGGTGATATATGGCCCCACTCCTCTGAGAGGCGATATATGGCCCCTCTCCTCTGAGTGGCGATATATGGCCCCTCTCCTCTGAGTGGTGATATATGGCCCCACTCCTCTGAGTGGCGATATATGGCCCCTCTCCTCTGAGTGGCGATATATGGCCCCTCTCCTCTGAGTGGCGATATATGGCCCCTCTCCTCTGAGTGGCGATATATGGCCCCTCTCCTCTGAGTGGCGATATATGGCCCCTCTCCTCTGAGTGGCGATATATGGCCCCTCTCCTCTGAGTGGCGATATATGGCCCCACTCCTCTGAGTGGCGATATATGGCCCCTCTCCTCTGAGTGGCAGTATACGGCCCCTCTCCTCTGAGTGGCGATATATGGCCCCTCTCCTCTGAGTGGCGATATATGGCCCCACTCCTCTGAGTGGCGATATATGGCCCCTCTCCTCTGAGTGGCAGTATACGGCCCCTCTCCTCTGAGTGGCGATATATGGCCCCTCTCCTCTGAGTGGCGATATATGGCCCCTCTCCTCTGAGTGGCAGTATACGGCCCCTCTCCTCTGAGTGGCGATATATGGCCCCTCTCCTCTGAGTGGCAGTATACGGCCACCTCCATAACTACTTACTCAGGACGAAGTTAAGTAGTTGTTATCTATTAATGTGTAAATCAGTCTACCTGTATTACACCTGCTTCACCACCACAGGTGTATTACCAAACCGGCAAATTTATACTTTTATCTTGCTAACACGGGTTATCACACCTGTATGTTATACGTGTATCTTGTTCACACCTGTACTCTGTTTACATATAGACTATCACACCTGTACTCTGTTTACATATAGACTATCACACCTGTACTCTGTTTACATATAGACTATCACACCTGTACTCTGTTTACATATAGACTATCACACCTGTACTCTGTTTACATATAGACTATCACACCTGTACTGTGTTTACATATAGACTATCACACCTGTACTCTGTTTACATATAGACTATCACACCTGTACTCTGTTTACATATAGACTATCACACCTGTACTCTGTTTACATATAGACTATCACACCTGTACTCTGTTTACATATAGACTATCACACCTGTACTCTGTTTACATATAGACTATCACACCTGTACTCTGTTTACATATAGACTATCACACCTGTACATTATACCTGCATTAGCACCTTCACCAAAAAATCCATTAATAAAACTCAGATATTTGCGATGAAAGGTAAAAGGGTTTCCAATCGTTCACTAAAATCCGGTTTTGAAATCTTGAGGAAAATGCACAGCCCTGTGGTGTGGAGAGCGGGGATGTGATGAGCTTTACAGATTTCGGAATCGGGGGACTGCACATCTCCGCCGGCAGATGATCCCGCTTAAGGTCATGATGGAGGCTGATGTGTGTGTGTGTGTGTGTGTGTGTGTGTGTGTGTGGAAGGAAGGTTTTGAGAAATCCAGAAAAAAGATTGAGGAAAGGAGCAAACCTGGGCGCACACACACACACACACACACACACTAAATATCTCAATTAGTTTAGCTGTCTATCCAAGGTTGTTTCCTGTCTACCTGTGTGTGTGTGTGTGTGTGTGTACAGTCAGCCACAAGAATAAGTACACACCTACTGTTCGTGTTTGAGACAAAATATCTGGTAACACTGTCCAGACCAGAACAGACAAAATGACCTGTAATTTATGGTTTATTCCTACCTATATGTTTTAAATACATTTGTTGTGAATGTTGTACTAGTGTCTTGTGTTTATGTTATAAGTAATATATTGTATCCAATGGTAGTTAACCTGTTGCTGAATGGGCTTGCAGTTATCGTACGGCTCCCTCCTCCTCCCCCACTTTTTCTCTTACCCTATTTATTTTTTACTGATGTTTGGATTAGTAAAGGAAGGAAGAGGAGTAAATAGACGAATAAAGAAGGGGAAACAGAAAATAATTAGAGATAACAGGTAGGGGGGAGCTGAGTTTCATCATGCGTCTGGATGCGCAGTTTCAACGTTACCAGACCATTTTCGGACCATACAGGTACAGTGTGTATACTTCTGTGGCCGACTGTACATACCTCATTACCAGGCAAAACACCACATACACCTGAGCACAGAGGAGGAGGGCGGTGTTGTTGTGGTTGGCAGTGGCGCCATCTGTTGACTAACCATAACTACTACCAACAGATGTAACCAGCAGAGTCTCAAACGTTCCTAAAACGAGTGAGTCCTCAGGGTGAAGTGGGGGAAGTCCTCAGGGTGAAGTGGGGGAGGGGGGGGAGGTTTGTTTCTGCACTAATCACTTAACCTCTTCTTTTCCTCTTCCCCTTTCTTCTTTCTGTTTTCATCTCTGTCTTCTTTTCACATCTTCGTCTCCTGTGTAAACATCACTTTTTACTTTTCCTCTCTTCTCCTTTTCTTCCTCCTTCCATGCTCCCACTCCTTCAGATTCCTCCTCCACATCCTCACCCTCCTCCATCCTTCCCCTCCTCCTCCACATCCTCCCCCTCCTCCCCCTCCCACTCCCCACACACCACCCCCTTCCCCTTCCCCCTCCCCCCCCGGCACCTCCCCGTCAACTTCTTGCTACCTCAACTTAACATAATGACAAAACTACACACGATGGTGAAGGTTAGAAATGGCTTAAAATGGTGTTGTACCTCCGAGGCGTTTTGTTGCCCGTCTCACTAGATTTAAGAGTGTGTTTAGGAGTGTGTGTGTGTGATTGAGTGTGTTTAGGAGTGTGATTAAGTGTGTTTATGAGTGTCTGTGTGTGTGTGTGTGTTTAGGAGTGTGATTGAGTGTGTGTGTGTTTAGAAGTGTGTTTAGGTGTGTGTGTATGTGTGTGTGTGTAAGTAAGAGTGATATAAGTGTGTGTGTGTAAGAGTGTTGTAAGTGTGTGTGTGTGTGTGTGTGTTTAAGTGTGTGTGTGTTCAAGATCGTACAAAGGGTGTGGTAGTGGGGTGTTGTGGGTGTACTGGAGTGTGTTTGGGAGTGTATAAGAGTGTTTTAAGTGTGTATATAAGTGTGTTTAGGTGCGTTTAAGTGTGTAGGTTTGTTTAAGAGCGTTAGAGTGTGTTAAAGATTGTTGTTAAGAGTGTATAAGATCATTAGGAGAATTAAAAGTGTGTGTGTGCGTGCGTGTGCGTGTGTGTGTGTGGTAGAGGTATGTAAGTGAGAGAGAATGGATAGAAAAGTATAAGTGTGTGTGTGTAAGTAAATGAATGTAAGTAAGTAGAAGAAGAGTAGCGGTAAAGTGAGTAGAAAAGTGTGTAAGTGTTATTAGATTAGGTAAATAGTAGAAAAGTGGGTTTAAGTAAGTAAGTGTGGGCAGAGGGTTCGTGTGGAGGGTAAATAACAAGTAAAGTGATCTAAGTGAGTATGGGAAGATGGTCTATACTTAATTTTCTCCATCCAGGTAAGTACAGTCGTAGAAAAGTATAAGTGTGGTGTTGAACCATTGTAAATATAAGTAGTAAAGTGTATAAGTGTGATAGGATGTATTTTTCTTCTTCTTATCTAATTGCGTTATTACATTACTCTAATTCGTATTTTCTCTCACGAAATTACTTAAATTACTTAAATTACGTTACTTGGGGATGGTACCTGCATATTAAACTGCTCTTACCTTTTGCCTGTGCTTGTTACCTTCGCTGGCTGGTGGTATGTGTCAGCCTGTACCGGTGGTGTCAGCCTGTACCGGTGGTGTCAGCCTGTACCGATAATGTCAGCCTTTACCGGTAGTGTCAGCCTGTACCGGTGGTGTCAGCCTGTACCGGTGGTATCAGCCTGTACCGGTAGTGTCAGCCTGTACCGGTGGTGTCAGCCTGTACCGGTGGTGTCAGCCTGTACCGGTGGTGTCAGCCTGTACCGGTAGTGTCAGCCTGTACCGGTGGTATCAGCCTGTACCGATAATGTCAGCCTTTACCGGTGGTGTCAGCCCGTACCTGTAGTGTCAGCCTGTACCGATAGTGTCAGCCTGTACCGGCAATGTCAGCCTTTACCGGTGGTGTCAGCCTGTACCTGTAGTGTCAGCCTGTACCGGTGGTGTCAGTCTGTACCGGTGGTGTCAGCGTGTACCGGTAGTGTCAGCCTGTACTGGTAGTGTCAGCCTGTACCGGTGGTGTCAGCCTGTATCGGTAGTGTTAGCCTGTACTGGTGGTGTCAGCCTGTACCGGTAGTATCAGCCTGAACTGGTAGTGTCAGCCTGTACCGGTAGTGTTAGCCTGTATACGCAGTGTCAGCCTGTACCGGTAGTGTCAGCCTGTGTATACTGAACATAGAAGATAGGTGTCTGTATTTTAGTAATTAATGGCTTGTATTTTTGTATTAATTTAATGTTATTCCTTGTATGACTTTATTTGTATTCTCTCGTACTGTATTCATGTAGTTTTGTATTTTGGATCCTGTGTATGAACGCACTTGTAATCTCCTGTAGTGTATTAATGTAATGTATTTTTTTTTATAGTTCTGTATTTCTAATCCTGAGTATGTATACATTTTTATTTTATTTTTTATTTTACGGGATTAGTCCACCAGGGCACAGGTAAGGGACCCACCTACATCAGGACCTGGGGCGAAATACTACTACTACTACTACTACTACTACTACTACTACTACTACTAATAATAATAAATGAAAAATTAGAAAAAATATTAAATAACGATAAAATAATAATAATAATAATAATAATAAAGAACCATAAAAAAATCAATAATGAGAAACAATATACAGTATGTGTGTTGTGTTGTCAATAGTAAGAGAAACAATCGAGACCCTGCAATTGTGTGTAGATGAGGCAGAAAGTCAGATCAGCAACCTGGGACTTGGTAACAATGTTTGTGATGCCATATGGTAGACTCCTGTAGTGTATTAAGGAGGCATGGGGGGTGTAGGTAGGTGTCAGCTGCGAGTGTATTGTGAGAAAGTTGTGTTTTATCTGTCTAGCCTGAGCGGTACATCTAATTTGCATATGTAAGAAGCTTGTCTCAATGTTAATTTTTGGACGGACTGGATGGTTTTAACTTAGCATCTGTTGTGATTTGGATGGTTTGACTGTTATCATCTGTGGTGATTTGGATGGTTTAACTGTTATCATCGATGGTGATTTGGATGGTTTAACTGTTATCATCTATGGTGATTTGGAGGGTTTAACTGTTATCATCTGTTGTGATTTGGAGGGTTTAACTGTTATCATCTGTTGTGATTTGGAGGGTTTAACTGTTATCATCTGTTGTGATTTGGAGGGTTTAACTGTTATCAACTGTTGTAATTTGGATGGTTTAACTGTTGTCATCTGTTGTGATTTGGAGGGTTTAACTGTTATCATCTGTTGTGATTTGGAGGGTTTAACTGTTATCATCTGTTGTGATTTGGAGGGTTTGACTGTTATCATCTGTTGTGATTTGGAGGGTTTAACTGTTATCATCTGTTGTTAAAAAATGAGAACTGGCGTAAGGTTAACTTTGTGTTTTGTGATATGACAGAATTTCTCTCTCTCTCTCTCTCTCTCTCTCTCTCTCTCTCTCTCTCTCTCTCTCTCTCTCTCTCTCTCTCTGTTACGTGTCAGATCTCCGTTACGTGTCAGATCCCCGTTACGTGTCAGATCCCCGTTACGTGACAGATCCCCGTTACGTGTCAGATTCCCGTTACGTGTCAGATCCCCGTTACGTGTCAGATCCCCGTTACGTGTCAGATCCCCGTTACGTGTCAGATCCCCGTCACGTGTCAGATCTCCGTTACGTGTCAGATCCCCGTTACGTGTCAGATCTCCGTTACGTGTCAGATCCCCGTTACGTGTCAGATCTCCGTCATCCCAGATATGAGGAATTTGTGTCATCTAGATGGATTTACTGTAAAGATTTACTCTGTGTTGGGATTTATCTTCACGTGATCGCTAGAGTAATGAGGCTACACACACACACACACACACACACACACACACACACACACACACACACACACACACACAAGGCTGGAGCTGTTCGTATGTGGGTTGCCTTTTACATGCAAAATTCGCAGCATAATTCCTGCCGTTCTGTTTGTCACGAGAAGATATGAGTGTGCGTTTGTGGGGGGGGGCCTTTTGTTATGTACAGGAAGTCTGGTCAACAATCTGTGTCTGTTTGGGAGTTGTAACGTACACACCACGACTTCTTCTTAGCGCACGTCAATGAGGGTTCTTTTAATTCAGGTCAATCTCGTCGAGCGCTGGGTGGCGGGGGGGGGGGGGTAGGGGGGGGTCTGGCCTCCATGCAACACCCAAACTTTAATGCTCTTAAGTGTTCTGTTTTGTACAAAGAACCTTAATCACAGTTCCTCGAGGTTGGGGGTTTGTGTTAATGATCTAATTCCTCTTCCAGAAACCCGAGGGAGTTTACCTGGATCTTCCATTTGTGGTTTTCCAGGTAACGAAGACCATGAGATTCCTGGAAGCTTTTATTCTCTGTTGATTAAGGGAGATAAGAAGGGAGTTTGTGACACCTTTCAGTCAGGGAGATATTACCTGGGTCTTTGGTCTCCAGGTGAACGATTGAACCTTCCTGTTAGTGGCTGAGGTAACATGGACCAGAGGGGGGGATGAGTGAACCTTCCAAAGACCTAAATAAAGACTTGAACCTTCCAGTCAGTGGATGTGTAATGAAACCCAACCTTCCAGTCAGTGGGTGTGTAATGAAACCCAACCTTCCAGTCAGTGGGTGTGTAATGAAACCCAACCTTCCAGTCAGTGGGTGTGTAATGAAACCCAACCTTCCAGTCAGTGGGTGTGTAATGAAACCCAACCTTCCAGTCAGTGGGTGTGTAATGAAACCCAACCTTCCAGTCAGTGGGTGTGTAATGAAACCCAACCTTCCAGTCAGTGGGTGTGTAATGAAACCCAACCTTCCACTCAGTCTATTAAACTGGTATAGCTGGAAGAGTTTCACCAGTCAGTTTTACCTCCAGGTGCTGGACTGTCAAGGTCTTGGCCCAGTAGTGGAGAAGTGTTGGTGGAGAATTACAGGTTATTGAAATACAGTGATACAGCAACTCGTTACATGTGGGCGTAATGTTACAACCAAGGCCACGAGAGAGTTGTTGCCTTATTTTACAGCACGATACAGGAAAATGATATCTTAATACTGTATCCTTATATTACAGCAAGGTACAAGAACAATTGATATCTTACGGATTAATGGCAGTTGCTGTTAAGACAATAACTTCGAGAACAAATACAATGAACTAACCACTGTGGCTGTAACTGTAACCACTGTGACTGTAACTGTAACCTCTGTGGCTGTAACTGTAACCTCTGCTGTGTATAGAGTTACAGTTCATCTACCGCTTGAGGGATTTATGATGTGTCTGGAAGTGCACAATAAACTAGCCACTGCATCGGGGGGGGGGGGGGAGGTTTCTATACTCGTAAGTCAGGTCAGTGTAGTGTTAGAGAGTGGGTGGGGGGCGTGGGCGGGGGGCGTGGGGAGGAGGTGTGGTGTTAGAGGAGACAACCTGCAACCTGTTATTATCTTCACCCTCCTTCACTTCCAGTCCCCTCGTAGCTAAAGTACCCTCTTCTACCCTCCCCTCTTCTACCCTCCCCTCTTCTACCCTCCCCACCTCCTCTTACCCCTCCTACCTTCCACCTACTCCTCCTCTACTCTTTGCCTTCCCTCCTCCTCCTCCTCCACCCTCCACCTACTCTTCCCCTACCCTCCCTTCCTCCCTCCATTTGCTACTGTCTGTCAGGGAGGGTAGGGAAGGTAGGAGGGAGTAGACAGGGAGAGGGTTTGGTTGAGGGGGGAGGGAGAGAAAGTTTGCGTGTGAATGAGGAAGATATAGACGGGGGGGGGGTGGGGGGGGGTCTGGTGTGTGTGTGTGTGTGCGCGCTCGTTCCCATAACCACGTATCAGCAGACGATTG
Organism: Homarus gammarus; assembly: GCA_958450375.1. Classification (NCBI taxonomy): domain Eukaryota; kingdom Metazoa; phylum Arthropoda; class Malacostraca; order Decapoda; family Nephropidae; genus Homarus; species Homarus gammarus. The sequence goes on along the minus strand of CAUDMG010002080.1, from coordinate 1,884,323 downwards.
CCACTAAAAAAAACAAATACCCCCTTCCACTCCATCCCCCTTCCCACCCCCACTCCTCTATCCATTATTACCCTCCATCCCTCCCCCCTCTATCCCCCTCACCTCACCACCTCCTCTCTCCAGGATAATAGCACGGAAGAGAAAATATTCCCAAGTATTTGAGTGGTAACCCGCTGTTTTGTGGCTGACAGTCAACCATACACACACACACACACACACACACAACACACAAAGGACAAAACACTTGGTTGAACTTCTTGCCATAGTTTCCCTTCAATTACGGGAGAAAACGGTTCCCATCCCTCACTCCCCTGTTCCCGTGTGTGCTTCCTTGGCCCTGTTGTGTGGCTTGGAATATTTGGTGGCTGTGGGGGCCGGCCGGGGAGGCTCATGGGGGAGGGGTGTCAAAGGCTGGATTTTTTTAACGGGTAGACGTGACAAAAAATACTGTTTCTCAATCAACTATCATTCCTATCTCATCAAGTTTAACAGTATACAGGTAATACAAAGACTCTTCACTAAAGTACAAGAAACACCTATATGCTAATTAATACATTTGCGTCGATACTGTTATACAAAACCCATAACTAATACACAACACACATACGATGCATTATGTGTTAGAGGGAGTCATTATATACAGTTCGTCTTTCGCTCTCGTAGCAAATTTTTCGTCATGGTGCAATTTTCTGATATTCCTTTCTCAGGTTTGGTTAGGTGACCGGCCCCTCCCAGACCCCCTACCCACAGCCCCCTTCCCACAGCCCCCCTACCCACAGCCCCCCCTACCCACAGCCCCCTTACCCCCAGCCTCCCTACCCACAGCCCCCCCTACCCACAGCCCCCCCCTACCCACAGCCCCCCTACCCACAGCCCCCTTACCTCCAAGCCCCCTCCAGCTACGCTACTGTACACTAACTCACGTGGTTCCTGCTCCATAGAGGTGAACCATACTTTAAAATGTTTACCTACCTGGATAATGTTTAAAGCCGCGGCTATAAATTATAACTGATACAGGTAAAATCCTTAATTATATGAGTTAATTTATAATTGATGGTCGTGAAATAATAAATAATTTTGCTGGGTTTATTTTTGATAGTTTTTATTAATACTTGATATTGGTAAATGCCGCGACTATTTAATTGATAATAGTGGTAAATGCCGTGGCTATTTTATTAATAACTATTGATAATAAAGTGTGTGTGTGTGTGTGTGTGTGTGTGTGTGTAAGTTAATGATCCAGAAGCCCGTATCATCTCCACGGCTGACGGCCTTCCAGAGCGATGTGGGACGAATGCTGACGGCAGTTGACAGCTGGTGGTTCCCATTGACAGCTTCCCATAGCCTCTAACACAGCTGACGTACGCTGATACTCGCTGATAGCCGAAGAGAGCCTTTCACGCCTCCCTATCAATATTTCATATCTTCTCACAGATATCAGCTGACAGTCGCCGTTTGTATGATACCCGCTGGCAGTCTTTGACACCCGCTGACAACCTCTGACACCCGCTGACAACCTCTGACACCCGCTGACAACCTCTGACACCCGCTGACACCTACTAACAACCGATGATACCCTTTCCCAACCTTTGATACCACCTGACACCCTTTCCCAATCGCTGACACTCACTGACAACTATAAGGCCCACTGAAAACCTTTGACACCCACTGATGACCTCGGACAACCTCTGACACCCACTGACAGCCTCTGACAATTTTGAAATATATTTTTTTAAGATTTTTTGAAAATTTATGAAAAAAGTTTTTAAAGTTCCCCTTAGATATATTTTATTTTTAGAATTCACTTCCTTAGAACAGCGTTTTCCGGGGAATTCTCTCGTCAAGCAACCATTTGGGGGATATAAAATTGGTAAAAAAAAAAATCATCCCTCAAAACAGTTCCGAGCAGACCACAGGAAACGGTGCTTTGAGGGACGTGAATATTTGGGCCGCAAAACTCTTATCCCTCAAACGGCTGGTTTCTGGGTGTATTGCCTCGCTCTAAGCCTCAAAGTTTGCTTCTATAGTCCTTGCCTCTCTCACCCACGCCTCTTCCTCCTTTCGCTTGTCTGTCAGTTCAAAGTTTGTACAAGGAAACAGCGCTATCACTCAGTTCCCTATACAGCCCCACGAGTAGTGCCACGGTGCCACATGAGTAGTGCCTCGGTGCCACACGAGTAGTGCCTCGGTGCCACACGAGCGAGGTAGGCACGGTAGGTCGTAACATCACACCTGAAGGATCACGGTACAACTAATCAGGTCATTGATATTCTGTCATATAATCAACTTCTTGTAATTAATTCACAAACCAATAAGCTGTCCAGTTTTCAGGTACAATTAATTAAATCATTAACCTGTTCAGTGTTCAGGTACAATTAATTAAATAATTAATACATGCTTATACAGTCTAGTGTTGTTTTGAATTAAATGGAAATTAATTACGGGAAATAAAAGGAAAATGTACTGAAGTTAAATTTAATCTGTGTGTGTGTGTGTGTGTGTGTGTGTGTGTGTGTGTGTGTAGGGAAATGTATATAGATGTAATATAAAAGGTAAAAATATGTAGTAATAATACATAGATGTCATATATGTGTGTGTCAGGGTCGTGATTAGGCGATAGTGCTCAGTGCTTTAACAGGGATTAGCCAGTTGATTCACCTAATCCTCTGTGCCGGCAACATAATCCACTAGGGAAGGGGAGTGAGGGGGAGGAAGATTAGCAGAAGGGTGGAAGGGGAGGAGGTTACACACACACACACACACACAACATTCGCTCTTTTTCTCTCTCACTCTCCTATAAATCATAAATACAGACACACGAGAGAGAGAGAGAGAGAGAGAGAGAGAGAGAGAGAGAGAGAGAGAGAGAGAGACTTTTTTCTCATTTTCTCACACTAAAGGAATTAGGGTCGTATCTACATAATCCATTTTCACTTGGCGTCTTCCCCGGGTCGTAATCTTCTTCCCTGAGTTAAACTAATTCGTCTCTCTATTATACACATTTACACAATAATGTGATCTCTTGTGAAAAAAAAATCCTACACACTTTATTTTTTGGGTATTTTTTTAATATAACGATTCCATAAATATTTAACCTATTTTAGTGAAATTTTGTGTAATGTGTATTTCTGAATCGGTGTACCTAACCTAACCTAACCTAAATCTAACCTAACCTAACCTAACCTAACCTAACCTAACCTAACCCAACCCAACCCAACCCAACCCAGTTACTGCATAGTGCTGTGTGTCTTCTGGGGGATAATTCTGGCAGACAGGTAAGGCAGGTATAGTTCTGTCACCTGAGAGTCACCCTGGTCACTTGTAGTCACCTGGGTACACCTGAGAGTCACTTGTAGTTACCTGGGTATACCTGAGAGTCACTTGTACTCACCTGGGTACACCTGAGTCACCTGTACTTACCTGGGAGCACCCGAGGGTCACCTGTACTCACCTGGGAGCACCTGAGGGTCACCTGTACTCACCTGGGTACACTTGAGTCTCCTGTACTCACCTGGGTACACCTGAGAGTCACCTGTACTCACCTGGGTACACCTGAGGGTCATCTGTACTCACCTGGGTACACCTGAGAGTCATCCGTACTTACCTGGGTAAACCTGAGGGTCATCTGTACTCACCTGGGTACACCTGAGACATCTGTACTCACCTGGGTACACCTGAGAGTCACCTGTACTCACCTGGGTACACCTGAGAGTCACCTGTACTCACCTGGGTACACCTGAGAGTCACCTGTACTCACCTGGGTACACCTGAGAGTCACCTGATTATCTCGGCTGTGTGGTCACAGTCCTTGCCAGGATCATTTTGAGGAGTGAGGTGCGTGAGGTATGAGGTGCATGAGGTGTAAGAGGTGCGTGAGGTGCGCGAGGTATTGAGGTGCGTGAGGTATGAGGTGCGTGAGGTATTGAGGTGCGTGAAGTGTGAGGTGTGACAGAGAGGCTTTACCTGTGCTAAAGCCTCCTGTTATTAATAAGACTTCACACCTTTTGGGGGCTTTTGCGAATGACACCAAGAGCTTTATCCTCACTAAGGGTTTTATCCTCACTAAGGGTTTTTCCTCACCAAGGGCTTTATCCTCACTAAGGGCTTTATCCTCACCAAGGGCTTTATCCTCACTAAGGGCTTTATCCTCACCAAGGGCTTTATCCTCACTAAGGGCTTTATCCTCACCAAGGGCTTTATCCTCACCAAGGGCTTTATCCTCACTAAGGGTTTTATCCTCACCCAGGGCTTTATCCTTACTAAGGGCTTTATCCTCACCAAGGGCTTTATCCTCACCAAGGGCTTTATCCTCACTAAGGGCTT
>CAUDMG010002080.1:1832500-1875000 GCA_958450375.1 Homarus gammarus | reverse complement strand
TATACCCGTTGTTTACACCATTGTTTACACGTAGTCATCTTTATCCATTTTCTCTAATTATCGTCTGTTTTCATTCTAATATCAAGTTATTATCCGTGTTATTGCTAATTCCGCTCTTTTATTCATCGTTTTATTCGTCATTTCCCATTTATCTTCGTCTGTTATGTTGTTATTTTTATTATTTTACGAGTCATTCCATTGTTATCGTCTGTTTTATTGCGTATTAACTTCGTTGTCGTTTTTCCCTTTATTTCGTCCTTTATCGTCTGTTTTCATTCTCATGGTGTCAGTTTAATCGTTTAATGGGTGTTTCTTTACTTATCGTTCGTTACCGTTGTTTATCGTCTTGTCTTTATTGTTTATCGTCTGTTTTCGTTGTTTATCCTCTGTTTTCGTCGTTTATCGTCTGTTTTCGTTGTTTATCCTCTGTTTTCGTCGTTTATCGTCTGTTTTCGTTGTTTATCCTCTGTTTTCGTTGTTTATCGTCTGTTTTCGTTGTTTATCGTCTGTTTTCGTTGTTTATCGTCTGTTTTCGTTGTTTATCGTTCGTTATCATTGTTTATCGTTCGTTTTCTGTAAATTGTGTCTTATTCTTTTTTTAATACTGTTCTTCGTTATGTCGTAGTGAAAGACAGACAGACAGACAGACAGACAGACAGACAGACGGCAAAAAAAAGTATTCTTGTATTTAATCATCAGTACCAGCACCCCTTCTCCTCCTCCCGCCTTCCCCGTCCCCTTTCCCCTTTCCCCCTCCCCTTCCCCCTCTTCCATCCTCCCTCCTCCGTCTCCTTCCCCTCTCCCTTTTCTTCTCCTCCTCCTCTTTCTCCCCCTGCCTCTCTTCCCCCCTTTCTCTCCCTCCCCCTTCTGCTTCTATCTTCCTCTTTCCTACTCGGTGATTACGTGTGTATATGTATGTATGTATGTATGTATGTATGTATGTATGCGTGTGTGTATGTATGTATGTATGTATGTATGTATGTGTGCGTGTATGTATGTATGTATGATACCGTCACCTGTACTCATACGCAAATTCACCAAATACAAATACCATCAGCGTCCAATTTTATACACACCAGGTGCAGTATACTCCCGGTGTATGTATCCCAAGAGGTGTATTATGACCCCCGGCCACTGTGTGTATGGGGGGGGGGGGTTGGGGAGGGGTGGGGGGGGGGGAATTGGATGGATTTGAGGGCGTCATGAGTGTAGGGGATGGTGTGTGTGTGGGGGGGGGGGGGGGGGTTGGGGGGGGTGGGGGGAATGGTGATTGAGGGCGTCATGAGTGTAGGGGATGGTGTGTGTGTGGGGGGGGGGGGGGGTGATTACGTAGGTGGTTAGATCCGACTCTCCCCTCCCCTCCCCATCTTGCTCCCTCGACGGGCCTAGAGAGGGGTGTGTCAGGCGAGGGGAATGGTTGAGGGGAAGGAAGGGTTGAGGTGGTAATGTGAGGGGGAGGAATGTAGGTGTGGGTTAGTTTATGTGGGGGAATAAAGTGTGATGGGGAGTAGGGTTGGGGAGGATACTTTTTTAGGGGTGCGGATGTAGAGTAGGGTGAGGGAAGGTGTAGGGGAATGGGGAGAAATTGGGGGAATGGGTGAAAAATGGTGGGGAAGACTGGGGAATGGGTGAAAAGTGGTGGGAAAGACTGGGGAATGGGTGAAAAGTGGTGGGAAAGACTGGGGAATGGGTGAAAAGTGGTGGGGAAGACTGGGGAATGGGATAGGGTAGAGATGGGGAGGAGGGAAGGATTATGGTGATGGAGAATGAGTGAGAAAAAGTGACAGTGTACTTAACGGTATATTAATCTATTCAGAAATACAACAAAATGACTTAGGTGTAAAATACAGGTAACAGTATGAATACCTGCGTTGTCACGGTACAGCAGGTGAGGTTCTCTTACACTAATTAACCTCCACATATACACCTGTGGATGTAATTAACCTGCTCCATCTTCCTCTCACACACACACAAAGCATACAACACATTATACCACCTTTATAAACACAATGTAGGTACAGTTAATTATCGGGTTCTTATAACACGGATATCACTCGGTACAGATGCACTCAGGAGGAGGAGGAGGAGGCCGTGGATATGTAGTAACTGTACTGGGTTTAGAATCTCGTCTCATAGCTACACTTGTTCAATCTCTCTCTCTCTCTCTCTCTCTCTCTCTCTCTCTCTCTCTCTCTCTCTCTCTCTCTCTCTCTCTCTCATTATATCGTTAGTTATTGTCTTGTCTTCCACTGCTTGTTGTATTTTTTTTGTATTTCTCTCTCTTGTCTTTCGTCTTTTTCTTCATTTATTTATCAAGTCTCTTCCAATCTCCCTCCCATTCCCTCGTTTATCAGGACCCTTACCACGTGTCTCCTTCATTTCCTGCCTCCCCTAGTCGTTATCCGCTCGTCTCTATCCCCCCCCCCCATTATTCCTTCTTCTCCTTCTCTTCCCCGTCTTCGTTTTATATTTATTCTCCCAACATCCTCCTCTTGTCTTTACCCATAACTCTCTCTCTCTCTCTCTCTCTCTCTCTCTCTCTCTCTCTCTCTCTCTCTCTCTCTCTCTCTCTCTCTCTCTCTCTCTTTGATTTTGCAGTTCGTATTCAATTGTTATTATTATTATTATTTTTATTATTATTATTATTATTATTATTATTATTATTATTATTTTTATTATTATTATTATTTTTATTATTATTATTATTATTATTATTATTGGTGGTGGTGATGTTATTGTTGTTGTTATTATTGTTGTTGACTCTTTTTTATTATTCGTACTCACATTTTTCGAATCAAACATAAGTTAAATAATATATAATAAGAACAAGATGAAAACACAAACAAGATAAGAGAGAAGAGAAAAGTTAGATGATGATGATAATAATAATGATAATAATAATAATAATAATAATAATAATAATAAGAAGAAGAAGAAGAAGAAGAATGGGGTTAAGCTGTCCCTCTAGGAAGATTTCAAGGAGTAAGATCTGTTGACGGTGGGGGAGTGAGGGAAGAGGAGTGGGAGAGGTGGAGGAGGAGTGGGAGAGGTGGAGGACGAGTGGGAGAGGTGGAGAAGGAGTGGGAGAGGTGGAGGACGAGTGGGAGAGGTGGAGGACGAGTGGGAGAGGTGGAGGACGAGTGGGACAGGTGGAGGACGAGTGGGACAGGTGGAGGACGAGTGGGAGAGGTGGAGGACGAGTGGGAGAGGTGGAGGAGGAGTGGGAGAGGTGGAGGACGAGTGGGAAAGGTGGAGGAGGAGTGGGACAGGTGGTCGACGAGTGGGAGAGGTGGAGGAGGAGTGGGAGAGGTAGTCGACGAGTGGGAGAGGTGGAGGAGGAGTGGGAAAGAGAGCGTGTTGTGTGGGAGAGGCAAAGTAGTGATTTATTGCTACATAACGATGGTGAGAGAGAGAGAGAGAGAGAGAGAGAGAGAGAGAGAGAGAGAGAGAGAGAGAGCTGTGGACAACGGGACAGGAACTTGCGTGAGAGGGGAGTGTAGAGAATGAGAGGGGAGAGACGACAGTGTGAGGGGAGAGAGTGAGAGGGCAGTAAGAGGGGCTTTACACACACCAGATCTTCCAACACCAATAAGGTCTTCTCGAGGATACAAATGAAAAGAGACAACTTAGAGAACAGTATTTATAGGTCGAGGCGGCGGTGGCCAAGTGGATACATCACTCACATCACGTCCTAAGGGTTAATGGTTCGATCCCAGAGTATCCCATAGCCCCTTCTAGAGGTAAATAAGCACCGAGGTGTACAGTTTGGAGTGCTGATCGTCAAGTGTAGTGCCGGATGTGCTGTCCGGTCTTGGACGCTGTTGGGGTCACTAAGACTGTCGGGATCACGAAGGCTGTCGGGATCATGAAGACTGTTGGGATCACGAAGGCTGTCGGGATCATGAAGACTGTTGGGGTCACTAAGACTGTCGGGATCACGAAGGCTGTCGGGATCATGAAGGCTGTCGGAGTCACGAAAGCTGTCGGATCCGTCGGTGATTGAGTCGTCTATTGTACTAAGTCATCGGCTTATCATGTACTTAATGGATGGATCAGAATGTTACAGTTGGCCTCGGGGAGAGAGTGGAGGTGAGGAGGAGGAGGAAGAGGATGAGAAAGATGATGGGGAAGAGGAGGTTGAGGAAGATGGGCAGACAGACAGGCAGGATGATACAGAATAACTAAAACTGTAGCTTAGAGAAAGAGAGAGAGAGAGAGAGAGAGAGAGAGAGAGAGAGAGAGAGAGAGAGAGAGAGAGAGAGAGGTCTCCAAACGTGTGTGTGTGTAATCAACGCGAGATACTCTTGATGTAGGGAGAGGAAGGAGGGAGAGGGATTAAGGAGGGAAGGTGAAGGTGAGGGAGAGAAGGGTGAAGGAAGGAGGGAGGGGAGGGAGAGAAGGGTGAAGGAGGGAGGGGACGGAGAGAAGGGTGAAGGAGGGAGGGGAGGATGAAGGATGTCTATATTATTTCGACTTCAAACCGAGTTAATTTAATAAGACCCCGTCCACCTGTCCACCCGCCCACCTGTCCACCTGTCCACCCTTCTAACCTTCCACCCGTCCCCCCTTCCACTCATCCCCCCTTCCACTCGTCCCCCCGTCCATCTGTCCACCTGTCTACCCGTCCCTTTGGTCATGTCAACGCGTTAACTATGTATCTGCTGTGATGTCTGAGGTCGTTAACTATTTATCCACTGTGCTATACCCCAGGTCGTTATCGATGTATCCGCTGTGCTATACCCCAGGTCGTTAACTATGTATCCGCTGTGCTACACCCCCGTCCGCTGTGCTATACCCCAGGTCGTTAACTATGTATCCGCTGTGCTGCACCCCCGTCCGCTGTGCTATACCCCAGGTCGTTATCGATGTATCCGCTGTGCTACACCCCCGTCCGCTGTGCTACACCCCAGGTCGTCGGATACATGTACGAGTATGTATCCGCCGACCGTCATGACGTACGACCACTATGTTTTTTTTTTATGATTATTTATGTCAGCCTCGTAAAGACGTTCATCTCTGACCTACCTGTGCTGTGTTGGTGCTGTGTTGGTGCTGTGTTGGTGCTCTGTGGTGTGGTGCTGTGTTGTGTTGGTGCTATGTGGTGCTGTGTTGATGTAGTGTTAGTACTGTGATGTGTTGTGTTGGTAATATCCTGTGTTGCTGCTGTGTTATGTTCTGCTGTTCTGCTGTTCTGCTGTTCTGCTGTTCTTCTCTCTTCCTATATATCCTCTTCATCCCCTCCTGCCTTATATACATCACATGATAGCTTATAGTATATCCTCGCTCTATATAAAGTCTCAGAAACACATACATAGTCCATATATCTTGAGGGTGAAGCTAATTTGCATATAGCCACTAAAGGAGGAGGAGGAGGTGGTGGTGGTGGAGGAAGAGGAGGAGGAGGAGGAGGAGGAGGTGGAGGAAGAGGAGGAAGAGGAGGAGGAGGTGGAGGAAGAGGAGGAGGTGGAGGAAGAGGAGGAGGTGGAGGAAGAGGAGGAGGTGGAGGAAGAGGAGGAGGCGGTGGAGGAAGAGGAGGAGGTAGAGGAAGAGGAGGAAGAGGAGGTGGAGGAAGAGGAGGAGGCGGTGGAAGAGGAGGAGGCGGTGGAAGAGGAGGAGGCGGTGGAAGAGGAGGAGGCGGTGGCTGAGTAGTTATAGCGCTCGCCTTTTTTTTTTTGTCTTATAAAGGTCGTTGGTTCGCATCCGGGGCACTCTTAGTCCACCCGGGTGTGAATGGGTACCGTAACCTAACTTTACAACTGGGGAAATGAAGTCTGTCAAGTGTAGTGTCGGGTTGTGGGTGGGTAGGGGGATCTTCTAGTGGGTTTATAGGGGGAGGAGGGGGGAAGGGAGAGGAGGATTAAGGGGGGTAGGGAGGATTTGATGGGTAGGGGAGTTTCTAAGGGGAGGGGAGAGGGGGATTTATTAGATCGGGGAGGCTTGGGAGAGGGGAGGGGGGGGGGGAAGGAGGTGGATATGATGGTTGATGTGGGAGGGGAGGGATAGGTAAGAAGGGAGAAAAGGGAGATGAATGATGAGGGAGATAGAAAACAGAAGAACATTAACGAGAGAGAGAGAGAGAGAGAGAGAGAGAGAGAGAGAGCACACACACAATATAACCCTTAACTATATATCAGCCACTAACCTTCACCAATTTACATCCAGTTCATGTTATTTTTCTGCACATAACCTCTGCTCATAAACTACGGCGCAAGAGGGCTATTTTAGAGACATTTCAAGACATTTTGAGATATTTGAAGGCATTTTTTAAGGTAGTTTGAGATATTTTAGGGCATTTTAACATGTTTTAGAGACACTGTAAGACATTTTAAGACATTTTAGAGACATGTTAAGACATTTTAAGGCATTTTAGATACATTTCAGGACATTTTAAAGACATTAGGACATTTTCGAGGCAATTTAGAGACGTTTTAAGACATTTAGAACATTTTAAAGACATTAGACCTTCTATCAAAGAGAGAGAGAGAGAGAGAGAGAGAGAGAGAGAGAGAGAGAGAGAATAAATGTGAATAGCTGGAGTAAGGGGAGAAATTTTTTAACACTACAACCAAACCCAAATGCTTTTACAAGATGTTACCCCCAGCCTTAAAAATATATACATAACAACACAACACCGACGGCAGTACACACTTTAAGGCCATTTTTCCACTACTTCTCCCAAGGCCTTTAACTTGGTCATGATTTTGAGCAAATGTCTCTCAGTGTAAGAGAAAAAAAAATAAAGGGGGGGGGGTGGGGGGGTAGTAGGAGGCTTTCAGTGTAATTACTTAGTTCACTGTGAGTTTTAGAGGAGCTTGGAAATGGTACAGTAATTCTCAGTTGCGGAAGTGTGCTGTGAGATGAGGGATTTTGGGGGTGGGGGGGTGGGGGGGTTGTGGTGTGTGTGTGTGTGTGTGTGTGTGTGTGTGTGTGTGTGTGTGTGTGTTTGTGTGTGTGTGTGTGTGTGTGTGTCATATGAGCTGGGTGAGAGACTTGATATTATCTTAGAATAATAGATCATTTGAAATTTCGATCTCTCTCTCTCTCTCTCTCTCTCTCTCTCTCTCTCTCTCTCTCTCTCTCTCTCTCTCTCTCTCTCTCTCTCTCTCATATTTCCTCACACATTTTCCCTCTCATTCACTCACCCTCCCTCCCTCCCTCACTCACCAGTATTTGACTCTCACCAACTGTTGGAGGATGAGTGATTGCTGTTGGAGGAGGAGAGGGATCAGTGTTGGAGGAGAGAAGTCAGTGTTGGAAGAGAGGAGTCAGTGTTGGAGGAGAGGAGTCAGTGTTGGAGGAGGAGGGGAGGATCAGTGTTGGAGAGCCCTATGATCTGGGTCAACTGCTGGTGGTGGTGATAGTGACCGGTAACTCGCCAAATATGCACCAGGGAAGCCAATCACCTCCAATCACCTCCAATCACCGCCAATCTGCTCCAATCGCCTGCCTAAATTACTCTTCCTGTTACTGCTAGAGCTGGTAGTGGTAGTAATGGTGGTAGTACTGGTAGTGATGGTGGTAGTATAGTAATGGTTGAAAAGTTTATTGGTGGTGGTAGTAGTAGTAGCAGTCGTGGTAGTAGTTGTGGTTGTGTTAGTAGTAGTAGTAGTAGTGATAGTAGTGATGGTCTACCTGTCGCCCTTACCTGTAGAATTATAAACATAGGTACTCTTACTATATACAGGGTGATAATTGGCAATAAAATCATTTACATTTTGCTATTTACTGTAAATTCTGTAAATATTCAGAGTTAATGATGGAAGCTGATACCATTTCCATTATATACTGTAAATATAACGAGATATATCACAGTGTAGGTATAACAAGGTATATTACTTACAGGTTAGTATACTTGGATAATGTGTGAGGTGAGTCATTAGTTTACCTGGATAATGAGTGAGGTGAGTCATTAGTTTACCTGGATAATGAGTGAGGTGAGTCATTAGTTTACCTGGATAATGAGTGAGGTGAGTTATATTTCATGAAGGGACACCACCAAATTATTCATTACTCTCGGGTCATGACTAAACAACAGTTATTTTTATATTTGTTTTTCACTGCAGCTCTGCGTTGTGAAAGTGAACAAAATTCCGCCAAACAAAATCCCGCCGAACAAAATCCCGCCGAACAAAATCCCGCCGAACAATATCCCGCTCAAACAATATCCCGCTCAAACAAAATCCCGCCAACCAAAATCCCGTTCAAGCAAAATCCCGCTCAAACAAAATCCCGCCGAACAAAATCCCGCCAAACAAAATCCCGCCACCCGATATTAAAGCAGAAAGATTCTCCACCAGTCGGAGTTTTATTTGGATGTGTTTGTCTGTCTGGTTATGTATATAAGGATTTTGTTCTGGACTTGATTACTTTGATCCTTTACTTCGGGTTTGTGTGGTTAAGAGCGACTCGATGACATCCACACAGACAAGACAAAGAGAGAAATATTGCTGTTTTATCTCTACCTCTCTGTGTGTGTGTGTGTGTGTGTGTGAGAGTGACGGTCTGGAGTGTTTGAATGTGTGTTGGTCTCATAATTACCCCCGTCCTTTCACGACCCCTCCTACCCCTTCCCCCCCCCCCCCCAAAAAAAAACCCCCCTCTCTTTTGACTTGTACATTTTTGTGTGTGGTGGTATATTGACTCTTGTCACCGTGATGGATGTCGTTGTGATGGGGTCGTGACGCTACGGTGTTCCATTATGTGTTAGTGTGGTGGAAGGGGGAGGGGTTTGGTTGGGGGGGGGAGGGGAAGGGAAGGAGGGGGAGAGTTGGGCTGGTTGAAGGGGAGGGGGAAGGAGGAGAGAGTTAGGTGGGAGGAAGGGGAGAGCTGCGTTGGTTGGAGGGAAGAGGGAAGGAAGGGGGGTTGGAGTATGGGGGTTGGGTGGAGGGAAATGGGAGGGAAGACTTGATGGGAAGGAGGAGGAGGGTGAAGAGGCAGTCGAGGAGGGATAAGGTATATGTATATCAGGAGGAGAGAGGGATAAGGGAATTAAGAAGGGGACGAGTGGCATAAGGAGTGGGATTGAGGTCGAACAGGAAGAAAGGGAGAGGAGGTGGAGGGGGAAGGAGGGAGTGAGGGAATCTAGATAAACAAGCCACTTTCACTGATGCTTGATACTCGTCAGGTCACTGCTCCTCTTCCTCCTGCCTCCTCCTGCCATGTGTTATGCATACAATTATCTGCTTTGTCGCCTCTTGTCTGCTGTGTCGCCTCGTGGTGTCTGCCATGTCGCCTCTGGTCGTGTACGTAACAATTTAAAATAGTCACCGACACATTAAGTCCCGTTTTCTATATGGGGTAACTGTTGTATTCTTGTCTCACCATTCAGAAGTGTTTGTTGATCTGTGTTTGTACCCCAGTCTCGTCTCTTTTGTTTGACTGTGTGCGTGTGTGTGTGCGCTCTCTCCTTTACCCTCCCACCTCCCCTTTCTTCCTTCCCTTCCTGCCTCTCTCCTTCCCTTCCCTTCCCCTCTTCCCTCCCTCCACCCCTCATGTGTCACCCTGACCACCGAGAGCCTCAGATCAATCTTTGGTAATCTCGGATCTTCAAGTTTTCAATTTTCCATCGACGTTGTGACCTTAGAACCACTCTCCCCTCCCCCCCCCGGTTCACTGGTTCTATACCGAGTCATTCCCTGGTTCACTGGTTCTATACCGAGTCATTCACTGGTTCACTGGTTCTATACCGAGTCACTCCCTGGTTCACTGGTTCTATACCGAATCATTCCCTGGTGCACTGATTCTATACCGATTCACTCCCTGGTTTACTGGTTCTTTGCCGAGTCACTCCCTGGTTCACTGGTTCTATACCGAGTCATTCCCTGGTTCACTGGGGTCTATACCGAGTCATTCACTGGTTCTATACCGAGTCACTCCCTGGTTCACTGGTTCTATACCGAGTCACTCCCTGGTTCACTGGTTCTGTACCGAGTCACTCCCTGGTTCACTGGTTCTATACCGAGTCACTCCCTGGTTCACTGGTTCTATACCGAGTCACTCCCTGGTTCACTGGTTCTATACCGAGTCATTCCCTGGTTCACTGGTTCTATACCGAGTCATTCACTGGTTCTATACCGAGTCACTCCCTGGTTCACTGGTTCTATACCGAGTCACTCCCTGGTTCACTGGTTCTAAACCGAGTCACTCCCTGGTTCTCTGAGGACCGCTGTTGAACCTTCCCCTCCTCCGGTTCACTGGTTCTACTGCTTCACTTCCTATCCCTCCGGTTCTTTTGGTTTTAATATCCCATAATCTTTCTCGGTTCAGTGGTTCTTCTCTTCTCCGCTATCTCTCTTTTATCATGACTTGTCTGGTCCACATAATCTCTCTCTCTTCCTCCATTATACCGAGTGTGTTAAATGTTTACATGTACGAGCGCCCGTACACACACACACACACACACACACACACACACACACACACTGTAGAAAAAGGCTTAAGGTAGCGAGAGAGAGAGAGAGAGAGAGAGAGAGAGAGAGAGAGAGAGAGGGGTTGTCTTAGCCTAATTATATATCCAATTAAATTTTAGCAACAACCAGGTAAACTAACACTTAATTTCTCCCTGGACAGGTGAGTGGCGGTGAGGGACCCGCTGCAACATTGTGAACTTGCAGAAATGTTGCCCGGACGGAGGTTGGTATCCTTGTAGTACTGCCATGTTGCAAGGGTGTGTCATTAATGGAGGTTGGTATCACTGTCATGTTGCAAGGATGTGCTGTCATGGAGGTTGGTATCACTGTTATGTTGCAAGGATGTGCTATCATGGAGGTTGGTATCACTGTCATGTTGCAAAGGTATGTCGCTAGTCGAGGATGGTATCACTGTCATGTTGCAAAGGTATGTCGCTAGTCGAGGATGGTATCACTGTCATGTTGCAAAGGTATGTCGCTAGTCGAGGATGGTATCACTGTCATGTTGCAAAGGTATGTCGCTAGTCGAGGATGGTATCACTGTCATGTTGCAAAGGTATGTCGCTAGTCGAGGATGGTATCACTGTCATGTTGCAAAGGTATGTCATTAACAGAATTTAATATCACTGCCATATTGCAAGGGTATGTCGCCGTTGATTGACGTTGGTATCACTGCATCTCTACTAACCATGTTGCAATCGCTTATAGTCGTTAGAGTTTGGCAAGACACTGTTACTGTTGTTGCATGGAGAGAGTCGTGTGTCTCTGCTACGTCAACATATTGCAAGATTGGTATAGGTTGCAAATCCTTGTTGTCAGAGCTGCACAAAGAAGACTCGGCGCCCATTTGATGATTAGCTTGTCACTATGACGTCACGGTTTGTTTAGCGCGGTGCATTGTGGGTCGAAACCACCTTTAAAGATGGCCGCCGACAGCTAACACATACGTAAACAAAGGGGGGGGGGTTGTTGGGTACTGTGACTAGACAGACAGACAGACAGACAGACAAAGACGGACAGATAGACAGACATATTACACAGACATATAGGATAGACAGGTAGATGCAGGAAAAAAAGGAAACAGACAGAAAGAATAAGCACAAACAGACAGAAAATTTGGAAAAAAATTAGACGGACAGACAGAAAAATAACAAAATGGACAGGACAGACAGACAGACAGACACATATACAGAGAAAACAACATAGGATAAAGAGAGAGAGTCTTTCCGGCAGACAGTTTGGCCTGGCACATGACAGCAGGTTGACGGCCACTGCCTTAAAGCACTTTAAAGGTGAGGCTATCGTGCTGGGCGTGTCTCCTCCTCCTCCTCCTCTTCTTCTTCCTTTTCCTCTTCTTCTTCCTCCTCCTCCTCCTCCTCCTCCTCCTCCTCCTCCTTCCTTCTCCTCCTCTGATCCTTCTTCTTCCTCCTCCGCGTACAGGGTGACAGGTGGTCAGTCACAAGTAGTAAGGGAGATTAATTACTGTACTCCCTTGATGGATGTGTTCAGTATTCTCCCTTGCTTAAATCGTCACTCTTTCTCCCTTAGGGTTGTTATGTGTGTGACAGTCTCTCTCTCTCTCTCTCTCTCTCTCTCTCTCTCTCTCTCTCTCTCTCTCTCTCTCTCTCTCTCTCTCTCTCTCTTGTATATATGTATCCTGAAGGTGTATATATGTATCCTGAAGGTGTATATATGTATCCTGAAGGTGTATATGTATCCTGAAGGTGTATACATGTATCCTGAAGGTATATACATGTATCCTGAAGGTGTATATATGTATCCTGAAGGTGTATACATGTATCCTGAAGGTATATACATGTATCCTGAAGGTGTATACATGTATCCTGAAGGTATATACATGTATCCTGAAGGTGTGTATATGTATCTTGAAGGTGTATACATGTATCACCGTTCAGCAGGAGGGCGGAGGTGTGCAGGAGGGAGATTGGAGATATTTTTCGCCAAGTTGGAAGTAAAAACAAAAGGAAGAATTAAACATTTTTTGAGGGTGGACTAATGGAGGCTATTAACTCCTTCATAAAACAAGTATAATTTTTATTTAGTGTTGAGAAAATGTTGATAGATAGATAGAGAGAATGATTGATAGAATGATAAATAGAATGATAGATAGATTGATAGATAGATACCATTTTTTGAGACCAAGCGAAAAATTTGTTTAGATCTTTTCTTTTTCTTTCTCTTCCTTCTTCTCTTCTCTCTTCCTCCTCTTGTCTCGTCCTCCTCCTCCTCTCACTTTCTCCTCTTTTGTCTTCTTTTTCTTCTCTTTTCTTTTCTTCACTTCTTCTTCCTCTTGTCTCCTCTTCTCTCCTCTTCTTCTCTCCTCCTCCTCCTCCTCTTCTCTCTTCCTCCTCCTCTCCTCCTCCTCCTCCTCCTCCTCCTCCTCCTCCTCCTCCTCTCTGCTACTACTCTTCATTACAGCCTGACCTGTACTGTTCTGCCCTGGTCGTGTATTTTCGTTATTTGCATCTGTTTTGTTCCTGTTCAGGTGTGCTCTCTCTCTCTCTCTCTCTCTCTCTCTCTCTCTCTCTCTCTCTCTCTCTCTCTCTCTCTCACGGTAAATTCCTTCTTCTCCAACTTGTTCTTCCTCTACTCCTCGACCTCCTCCTCCAACCTTCTCCTCCAACCTTCTCCTCCTCGACCTCCTCCTCCAACCTTCTCCTCGACCTACTCCTCCAACCTCCTCTTCCTCGACCTACTCCTCCTCGACCTCCTCCTCGACCTACTCCTCCTCGACCTGCTCCTACCAACCTCCTCCTCGACGTGTCCCGGGCAGGAGGGTGGCGGCGGGTTGTTTCGTGACTCATATGCTTATTAAATGTTTTTTTTCTTTTTTTTATCCTATCCTGCCGACCACCATGCCAGACTTTCCAATTAAGACTTGGCTTTGTTCACGATACAATACTAGGAGGCCAGAGAGGGCGGTAGGGGGGGTGAGGGAGGGAGGGAGGGGGAGGGATTGCTAGGTGAGGGGGGAAGGGGTAGAGAGTGAGAGGGGGTGAGGAAGAAAAGAAGGGAGGCAAAAGGTGAAGGAATTTAATTTTTTTCCGCAAACAGCAGTTAGTTTACTGTGCACCCTATACTCATCCTGTGAGTTGTAGCGCTAAAAGGATTACAGACTCGAGGCCACAAAGGATGTCTATCAGAGCCCAGTGGTCAGGATATATTATGGCATTGAGTTTTACAGAGTATTTCCTGTATAGTGTATAGTATATCAGTTAACTGTGCCATTGCATACACAGAATGCTTGGAGCTGTCCCTAGAAGTGTGTGGCCATATGTCTGGTCACACACACTTTACATTTAGTCTTGTTCACACCTGCTTGAGGAACATACTGCCAGAGGTACTTATATCCTAACCTTAGTCTAGCGGTGACAACATCTAGTGATCTTGTTACTTGCTCCATATACATGTTTTACTTTATATGTCTCATTATGGTAAACAAAGAATCGACTAGTGCCTGTTTGTGCTTGTCTACTGGCTTCAAATTCATCAACAAGTTCTTTCTTAACCCACTGCTGTCACTAACCACCACCCACACTACCCACCACCCTCACCACCCACCGCCCACCACCCTCACCACCCCCACCACCCCACCACCCCCACCACCCTCACCACCCCCCCACCCCCACCACCCCCACCACCCTCACCACCCCCACCACCCTCACCGCCCACCACCCCCACACGTAGTTATGGTAGTTATGAGTGCGGTGACGGAGACAACACAGCAACCTAAGCCCAAGGGAATGGTCTTACTGTGGAAAGTACCATAGCGCATGTTAAGTAGGGGGTAGGGGGGTGGGGGGGAGGAGAAGGGGGGAACGAAAAGAGAGAGCGGGGATGAGAGAGAGAGAGAGAAAGTGAGGGGAAAAGTGGAGACAGTGGAAGGGAAGAGAGGGAGAGAAAGAGAGAGGGGAGAAGGGGTAGGGGAAGAGAGGGATAAGGAGAGAGTGGGAGGGAAGAGGGGTCGAAGAGAGAGAGAGAGAGAGGGGGAACCGAGAGAGAAAGA
This sequence comes from Homarus gammarus, assembly GCA_958450375.1. Classification (NCBI taxonomy): domain Eukaryota; kingdom Metazoa; phylum Arthropoda; class Malacostraca; order Decapoda; family Nephropidae; genus Homarus; species Homarus gammarus. The sequence goes on along the minus strand of CAUDMG010002080.1, from coordinate 1,860,564 downwards.
GAAAGAGGGGAAGGAGGAACAGATAAACACCGAGATTGGAATGCGAGAGAGGAAGGTAATTGCTGTAGTGCTCCGGATAACTTGACTAAATTTAAATTAATTTTAATACTGTTTGACGTGGTAATTGATGAAGGGGGGGGTATAGGTCTGTGTGTGTGTGTGTGTGTGTGTGTGTGTGTGTGTGTGTGTGTGTAGTAGTTTGCGTGGATTACATTAAATTTTACTGCAGACTGTGGCGAGTTTATTGTGCACGCCATACTCCTCTTGTGAGCTGTAGCGCAAAGAGGATCTCAGGACAGAGGTGTTTAAGTGTTACAGAGTACTTCATTGCTTGTGTACACTGGAGTTGACAGCTGCGTGAAGGTCCAGTGTGTGGGGCCCATATGTCGGAGAGATCTTCAAGTGTATTCTGTGTTGAGTTCTCTGGCCTGTAGGAGTGGTGTAGAAGTAAGACTGACGAGTCCGGGGTGTACAAGCAGGTGTAGTGATCCACCCCCCCCCCCTTGACTGTACCGGTGTAGGTCTCTGGTATAGTTATGTTGTTCTGTCAGACGTATGGCTTGTAAAACACCTCATTTCCTGTTATGTCTGAACTCCTGACCTTCCTGACAGCAAATAATGACAGCATCCTCAGAGTCTAGACCTGGCCGAACTACCCACATTAGGCAGGATTGTGGTCCAATTTTGTCAATAAAGATGTTAAACTTATTCACCTGGGCTGTGGTAACTGCTTCAGCACTTGTTGTGGGTGGCATAATGTTGCACCTTCGTAAATATACAACATACCTTTGTAAGCATATTACCATACCTTTGTAAACATATCAGTGTACCTTTGTAAACATAACACCGTATACCCCCTCCCTCCCTCCGCACCACTCACCTGACCCCTCCCCCCCCCTTCCGCACCACTCACCTGACCCCCCCCCCCCCCGCACAAAAGAGCGCTACCGTTAATAGATTGCTTTACGGCCTCTGCATGTGTCGTATATCCAGTTATTTGTCAGGTGGATAAATGGATATCTTGGTTTGTGTGTTGACTCTCTCTCTCTCTCTCTATGCATTTTATAGCGGACTGGGGAGCATGGCTAGACAGGATGGTTTATGTAGAACTGTATATAGCAATTTGGATGCTAGTGCAATGTTGCGTCGTTGTGTTTGTCCATTGAAATATGCAACAATTATTTTTTAATGGCTGTATTTTCTTAAGCTAGATTTGTTTGTTTGTTTGTTTGTTTGTCTTTCTTGTTTTTTTTTTATATATATTTTTTGCTATTTTATATGATGGAGGAAATTAAAAAATAAGCCTAATTTTTTTTTTTTTTTTTTTAGTGATAAATTAGGGTTTGTTTTTTATTTATAATACAGGAGGTTAATAATGTCCAGTTATAAGTGAGTTATTTTTACCGGTACTTATAACTTTAAGTAAAAATAAGTGTAAATAGTAAATTTGAAGGTACACAGCTGAACGAATGCAAGACGGGAGATAGGGAATGGATGAGTGGTATAATGAATAAAACGTTAGAATAGAGAGGAAAACGAAGAGAGAGAGAGAGAGAGAGAGAGAGAGAGAGAGAGAGAGAGAGAGAGAGAGAAGGATAAGAAAAAGTGTTAGAATGTTAGACAGTAGAATGATGAGTATAGATTATCGTGTGTGTGAAGTAGTGCTGTGTTGAATGGTGGTCGGGAAAGTGACTGTAGAATTGGGCCAGTGCCAGGATAGTTGCTCACCCATGACAGTGCCAGTGGTAAGGTCTAATAGTGCCACAGTCACCCTTGAGTCGTGTGTGTGTGTGTGTGTGTGTGTGCTTGCTCGTTTATGGAAGTGAGTTTTGGATGTGAATTTTAGAGATAAAATTCGTCTTTATTGGCCATTTGTCTCTTCCCTGTTATTGCTTCTCTGTTATCGCCTTTTCTCCTGCACTCTCCTTTATTGCCTCTCTTTCACTTCCCTATTATCACCTCTCTCTCTCTCTCTCTCTCTCTCTCTCTCTCTCTCTCTCTCTCTCTCTCTCTCTCTCTCTCTCTCTCTCTCTCTCGTTATTGCCATTCCTTATCTCTCTTTTATCGCTATTCTCATACCATTCTCAATCTCTCTCTCTCTCTCTCTTATTACCGCTTTATCAGTTTGTTTCTCTTTTATGTCTCCCGCATTACAGTTTCCAAAACCTTATATTATTCATTCTGTCTGTGTCTGTCTGTCTGTCTGTCTGTCTGTCTGTCTCTCTCTGTCTGTCTCTCTGTCTGTCTGTCTGTCTGTCTGTCTCTGTCTGTCTCTCTGTCTGTCTGTCTGTCTGTCTGCCTGTCTATAATTTCGTGTTCACATCGTAACTCGGCAACAGTTTGGGATATTTCAGTGAAACTTGGTGAGTCTGTATGTCATGGCATCAAGAACATGTTGCGTACGTGATTCATGACCCCGTGTGTAAGGTCAGAAGTCAAAGTTAGTGTCATGGGTCAAGGTCAATGTCAGATAAAGGTTATTGGTTTGTGTGTGTGTGTGTGTGTGTGTGTGTGTGTGTGTGATATATATATGTAATGTTTCTCTCCCATTCTGTATCCAGCTGTCCTCTCTCTCTCTCTCTCTCTCTCTCTCTCTCTCTCTCTCTCTCTCTCTCTCTCTCTCTCTCTCTCTCTCTCTCTCTCTCTCTCTCTTTCTCTCTCTCTCTCTCTCTCACTGAGGTAAAAGACGAGACAAGGCCATTGTCGTGTTCGGTTTGATAAGCGATTTGTGTCGGGTACAGAAGCAACTTTTAGTCTGTAATCGTGATGGAATGTTACAGTTAATTATCGTGAGAGAGAGAGAGAGAGAGAGAGAGAGAGAGAGAGAGAGAGAGAGAGAGAGAGATGTTATGGTAATTTATCAACATAGTCAAGTTAGGTAAATAGGAAGGCAGGTATAAAGACAGATAGGAAGACAATTAGACAGGTAGGCAGGTAGATAGCCGGTTAGACAGGCAGACACATAAACAGGTAGACAGAGATAGGCAGGCAGGCTGTTAACGATAGGCAGACCGACAGACAGACAGGCAAACAGATAAACAGACAGACAGACAGGCAAGCAGGAAGGCAGGCAGGCAGGCAGATAGATAGATAAACAGTTAAAGACAGGCACAAAGTGGCACACAGACAGTAATTACAAACTCAATTCCAAATCACCTGGAAAAATACACCTTGATTAACGACTCTCAACAGGACTTTACCTGAGTACGTTCATACCTGACAATTCTATTATTAATATTTTCAAGCTTTTGCATATCTGTGGAGAGGAAGGACACTGGTTATGATGTACTGTACCTCGAATAATGGCCCAGCTTTTGATAGGAGTCGGGTCCCTCACGAGAGTCTAACACGTAAAGTGGTGGCACATGATATTGTAGGGGGAAATTCCGAATTGGATTAAGTCATGTTGAATGGACAGGGAAGAGAGAGTCAGCATTAAATGGAGGACAAAATCTGAGTGGGGTACCGCAAGGCTCAGTACTTGGACCGTTACTGTTTTATTTTTATTAATTATAAACGACATAAATAAAGGTTTTGGCTGTACTATAACTGAATTTGCTGTTGACAAAAAAAAAACGAATAATTAAATCAGACGAAAAATCCATATATTACAGGAAGACATTTTTTTTCAGTATGGAGTGAAAAATGTCCGGTGTAATTTATTTCAAAAACTAAAGTTCTTAGACTAGGTAATGGAGAACCAACCATCAGTAGAACAACGCAAATATTAAGACACCAGAATTTGAGAAAAAAGATTAAGAGGTAATGATAAGTAGACACCTAAAATCTAGACAGTAATATTTTTGTGTTGGAAATCTGGCAAAAAAAAATGTACTAGGAGTTTTAGTAACAGGAAAGGCATTATGTGAGACGTTACTAGAGGTAGGTGTTCAGTTTGGGTTACCGTGTTATAGAAAACATTCAGAATAGGACGAAAAAAGTTCCTCCCGGGCCTTATGAACCTTTAGTATAGAAATAGATTAACTAAACACGGAATAGTCACTCCCTCGAGAGACGTAGAGTGAGGGGCGATACGATCCAGATGTATAAATGTAAGTCCGGGTTAAATAAAGGTGATATAACTTAAGGTACAGCACACTTAAACTCTCCAACCGGGAGCGAACTCATAGTAATGGTTTTCAATTGGACGAATGTAGATTTAGTCGGGGATTAGGGTAAACACTGATTTGGAAATAGAGTTGTGGATGAGTGGAACAAATTACTGAACAGCATCATTAACTAGAACTCGCTGGGAAGCTTCAACTATAGGTTGGGCGGATATATGAGTGTGTAAATAGGGCTGCCTATTATGGGCCAATGAATTTGCTGCAGTTTCCTTCATTCTTCTGTCCTAATAGACAATTATAAACATAGACAGACATATATAAACAGATAGACGGGCAGGAAGACAGGCAAGCGTCAGCACACACATCGTAGATAAATTTATGCTCCAATCATCTGCCAGACAAGTGTTTTTTTTGTGTGTAATAATAATAATAATAATAATTAACGGTTTATTGAAAAAATTCTGCAGTCTGAAGGCTGAGAATATACATTGGACATAAATGCCTTATTACATACATTGGTGGTTTAACAAAAGCCTTCATTAGAGAAAGGTAAAGGAACATACAGTGAACAAACAGATTAATGTTTACGGTGGAGGTCACGTAGATCATGTGAGCTGAAGTGTTGAACAGCAGACACGTAGTTACTCCCTCACAGATGGTGTTATCAGGGCCCTGACGTGGTGTAGTAATTTCCTCACAGTTGGTGTTATGTGGAGCATCACGTGGTGTGTGTGTGTGCGTGCGTGTGCGTGAGTGCAAGTAGCCAGTAGGCATGTAAGCAATATCGGAGAGGTTAGAGCTACCAGGCAAGCAGGGAAGAAAGCGAGTAAGCAGGGGGCGAGGCAAGGGAGCAGGGAGGCAAGCAAAATGAGAGGTAGACAAGAAGGGAGGGAAGCAAGGAGGCAGGGAGGCAAGCAAAGAGGGAAGGAGACAAGCAAGCAGGGGAGAAGCAAACGGGAAAGCAAGAGAGAAAGGCAAGCACGCAAGGGGGAGGCAAGCGGGGAAGCAAGCAATGAGGCAGGGAGTGAGGCAAGCGGGGAAGCAAGCAAAGGAGGCAGGGAGTGAGGCAAGCAGGCACGGGCCACAGTTGACTTCCTCCCTCAGTAATTTCATCCCTTCATGCAGGAAATTGGTGCAGGTATATTATTTACCCTATTGAAAGGTGGGCCCTGTCCCCCCCCCCCCCTCTCTCTCTCTCTCTCTCTCTCTCTCTCTCTCTCTCTCTCTCTCTCTCTCTCTCTCTCTCTATTGATGGGAGTAAAACGCATAATAAACCACTATTGCTAATCTACCTGTCAGAGCTACAGCACGTTACCTATTTATTAATACACAGAAAAATACGTCGAGTGTATCCCTGTGTTATTCTGGGTAATACAGAGCGTATATTTCGTTTCAGATTGTAGTGTATGCGAGGCGAACGAGAACCCGGTATAAACGAGATCCCGGTATAAACGAGACCTCAGTATAAACGAGACCTCAGTATAAACGAGACCTCAGTATAAACGAGATCCCAGTATAAACGAGAACCCGGTATAAACGAGAACCCGGTATAAACGAGACCTTAGTATAAACGAGACCTCAGTATACACGAGACCTCAGTATAAACGAGACCTCAGTATAAACGAGATCCCGGTATAAACGAGACCTCAGTATAAACGAGACCTCAGTATAAACGAGACCTCAGTATAAACGAGATCCCGGTATAAACGAGACCCAGGTATAAACGAGACCTCTATAAACAGATCCCCAGCTTTGACCTGAACACACGAGAGTTTTATCTTGTTAACAGCATCAACACAGCGGCTTGTTCTGAAGGCGTTACCAACTGATCACTGTTATTGTAGCGTTGTTGTTGTAGTGGTCCTTGTTGTAGTGTTGTTATGGATCTTGTTGTGGTGGTGATGTGGACCTTGTTGTTGTAGTGTTGTAGCGGACCGTATTGTTGTCTATTGTAGTGGTGCGTGTTACAGTTGTTCTTGCAGTGGTGGTGTTGTAGTGGTCTTGTTGTTGTTGTTGTAGTGGTCTTGTTGTGGTGTTGTAGTGGTCTTGTTGTTGTGTTGTAGTGGTCTTGTTGTGGTGTTGTAGTGGTCTTGTTGTTGTAGTGGTCTTGTTGTGGTGTTGTAGTGGTCTTGTTGTGGTGTTGTAGTGGTCTTGTTGTTGTAGTGGTCTTGTTGTGGTGTTGTAGTGGTCTTGTTGTTGTAGTGGTCTTGTTGTGGTGTTGTAGTGGTCTTGTTGTGGTGTTGTAGTGGTCTTGTTGTTGTTGTAGTGGCCTTGTTGTTGTAGTGGTCTTGTTGTTGTAGTGGTCTTGTTGTGGTGTTGTAGTGGTCTTGTTGTTGTTGTAGTGGCCTTGTTGTTGTAGTGGTCTTGTTGTGGTGTTGTAGTGGTCTTGTTGTTGTTGTAGTGGCCTTGGTGTTGTAGTGGTCTTGTTGTTGTAGTGGTCTTGTTGTGGTGTTGTAGTGGTCTTGTTGTTGTTGTAGTGGTCTTGTTGTGGTGTTGTAGTGGTCTTGTTGTGGTGTTGTAGTGGTCTTGTTGTTGTAGTGATGTTGTTGTAGTGGTCTTGTTGTGTTGTTGTAGTGGTCTTGTTGTTGTAGTGGTCTTGTTGTTGTAGTGGTCTTGTTGTGTTGTTGTAGTGGTCTTGTTGTTGTAGTGGTCTTGTTGTGTTGTTGTAGTGGTCTTGTTGTTGTAGTGGTCTTGTTGTTGTAGTGGTCTTGTTGTGGTGTTGTAGTGGTCTTGTTGTTGTAGTGGTCTTGTTGTTGTAGTGGTCTTGTTGTGTTGTTGTAGTGGTCTTGTTGTTGTAGTGGTCTTGTTGTTGTAGTGGTCTTGTTGTGGTGTTGTAGTGGTCTTGTTGTTGTAGTGGTCTTGTTGTTGTAGTGGTCTTGTTGTGGTGTTGTAGTGGTCTTGTTGTTGTAGTGGCCTTGTTGTTGTAGTGGTCTTGTTGTGGTGTTGTAGTGGTCTTGTTGTTGTAGTGGTCTTGTTGTGGTGTTGTAGTGGTCTTGTTGTGTTGTTGTAGTGGTCTTGTTGTGGTGTTGTAGTGGCCTTGTTGTTGTAGTGGTCTTGTTGTGGTGTTGTAGTGGCCTTGTTGTGGTGTTGTAGTGGTCTTGTTGTGGTGTTGTAGTGGTCTTGTTGTTGTAGTGGTCTTGTTGTGTTGTTGTAGTGGTCTTGTTGTGGTGTTGTAGTGGCCTTGTTGTTGTAGTGGTCTTGTTGTGGTGTTGTAGTGGCCTTGTTGTTGTAGTGGTCTTGTTGTGGTGTTGTAGTGGCCTTGTTGTTGTAGTGGTCTTGTTGTGGTGTTGTAGTGGCCTTGTTGTTGTTGTTGTAGTGGCCTTGTTGTTGTTGTTGTAGTGGCGTTGTTGTTGTTGTTGTTGTGATGGCCCGAGTTGTTCATTACGGAGAGTGTGTGGTGTGAAAACTCTTGGTGGGTCTCGCCTTCTCCTGTCACCAAGTTGTTTTGAAGTTGTAGGAGATTATTGGTTATAACCCTACGGTGCCGTCTTCATTTGTTGGAGAGAGAGAGAGAGAGAGAGAGAGAGAGAGAGAGAGAGAGACCCTCACTTTCACCCTTCACCCCTCACTCTTCACCCCTCACCCTTCACCCCTCACCTATGACATATAGTGACTTAATTCCCAAAGACTGTTAGAGAATAATTTCACCTCCAAAAATAATAATTGACTGAATTTTGTCCACCTGTGAGCAGTTAGGCTGGGGGGAACGATCGTGTGTGTGTTTATTTACATGTATACATTATTTATATGATTTTGGGGTTTTGTTATGAGTGTATATGATTCTGGAATATAATTTGTATAGGTGGAGAGTTAGTGTGTGTGTGTGTGTGTGTGTGTGTGTGTGTGTGTGTGTTTAAGGAGTAATTTCTATAGATTTTCCTCCTCTTCCTCCTCCTCTCCTGTCATTGTTTTCCTTCCTCCTCCTCTCATCTTCCTTCCTCCTCCTCTCATCTTCCTTTCTCCTCCTCTCCTCTCCTCTTCCTTCCTCCTCCGGTTTATCATCTTCGCCATGCAGAGAGTAATGTCCTTAAAGGTACAGATGAGGTCGCTGGAGGGACAGATGAGGTCGCTGGAGGTACAGATGAGGTCGCTGGAGGTACAGATGAGGTCGCTGGAGGTACAGATGAGGTCGCTGGAGGGACAGATGAGGCCACTGTGGAGGTCGAGACACACTGAAGTTCATTATCTCTCAACATGTCATGATCCCTGGCTGACCCGTGTCTGTCTGTCTGTCTGTCTGTCTGTGGCTGTCGTTCGTTCTGTGTGTGTGTGTGTGTGTGTGTGTGTGTGTGTGTGTGTGTGTGTGTGTGTCTTCCTGTTTCTTTGTCTGCTTGAGGGAGACAGAGAGGAGAGAAATTGACACGAAGACAGACAGACAGAATGAGAGAGAGAGAGAGAGAGAGAGAGAGAGAGAGAGAGAGAGAGAGTTTGGCCTTCTTAGTGGATGACTTTCTGAAGGGTTGAACTTCTTCTTAAGAGAAACGTATAAAAACTCACACCAAATGTCTCTCCTTCCTCTCTTTTCCCTCTTAATCTTTCTCTTCATCTTACCCTTTCTCTCTTCCTCTTTTACTCTTTCTCTTCCTATTTTTCGTCTCTAAGGAGGAAGCAAGGTGTACCCTCCCTTTGCCTCCCCCCTTCCTCACTCCCCCCTCACTCCCCTTCCCTCCTACCACCACCTCCTCCCCCCACTTACAATATTGCAAGTGAGGGACGGGGGTGGGAGGGGGTGCGTGGGGGAGAGGGTGCGTGGGTGGAGGGGGGGGGAGAGGGTGCGTGGAGTGCGTGGGTTGGGAGGGAGTGCGTGGTATATTGTGTTGAGTTGTATTGCACCGTGGATTCAACAAAAGAGTGTAGCCTAAGGCAGTGTTGCGCGTTTTCATGATACGATATCTTAACAACGGCTTCGCAAGATGGAACCTGGAACCTGTATATATATATTTTTTCTTTATTTCTCTATTTTCCATTTTTTTTTCTTCAAATTTTTCGTCCATTTTTGTGTTTTATTTAATTGTCTCTCTCTCTCTCTCTCTCTCTCTCTCCACCGTTGAGTTTATTCCCTTCTTAGTTCTCAGAATATTCTTACACAGTTATCATAAAATGTTTTGAAGGACAAAGGATTGTGTACCAAGTTTTTGTTTACAAGAGAGAGAGAGAGAGAGAGAGAGAGAGAGAGAGAGAGAGAGCACCGAAACAAGACCCAGTGATCGCAATGAATGAAGAAAACCATAAATGATAACACTGAAAGTCGACCCAATAAAAGAAAACCTTCATGAAATCTTGAGAAAAAAAAAATACCCAATGAAAGCAGAGAATGAAACCTTTGTGAATTCATCATTATAATTCTTTCCCCGTCTCCAAAATGTTTAAAAATAAAAATATATACAAAAATAATAATAATAATGCCTCGGGAGTTATAGACGTTTAAATATCTCTTAACAGCCAGTTGGAATAATATCTTAAGAGTGTTATTTTTTTGGAGGCTTTCATATTTTTGGTCCATTGTAAGGTCTTGGGGAGGGAGAGGGAGGGGGGGGGGGCATTACCTGTGTGTTGACTCATCATTATTTACCTGTGACTTATATTTTTAGTACACATAGTAAAAATATATTACCTGTGTTGCGTTTTTAGGCCTGTGTTGCTTATTATTACCTGTGTTGCGTCTTATTTCCTGTTTTGCGTCTTGTGTTGCGTCATATTACCTGTGTTGCGTTTTAGTTTTGTTTGTTTTAATTTCGTGTGGCTGTTTTAATGGCCCGGCGTTGAGGGGTCGTTAAACTAGGAAGATAGAGTGTTTGGTGTTGTTTAATGAAGGTGGAGGTGGTTGGTAGTTAGTGGTGGTTGATGGTGGTTAGTGGTAGTTGATTGTGTGTGGTTGGTTCGTGGGTTGTGGTAGTGGTGATGATGGTATTATTGGTTTTCTTAATGGTAGTCGAAGTAAGTGGGGGAGAAGGAGGAAAGGAGGAGATAGTACAACGGTAAATAATAAGAATAAGAAGACATAAGAGGGGAGAGAATGACAAAGATGAGGAGAAGGAAGCAGGAGAATGAAACACCAAGGAGAGGAAAGAATGAAGGAAGAGAAGAAGAGCATGGAGAGAGATGTAAGGAGGAGAAGGAAATTACGAACGAGGAGAAGAACAAAAGAGCAAAGGCAGGGAAGGAAGGAAGGAGGAGGAGGAGGAGGAGGAGGAGAACAGTCATAGCCAGGTGGTCTGAGACAAAGGAGGTTCTCTATTGAATTATTTAAAGAGACCTGAAGGTAAAAACTGCCTCAGGTAACAAGGTGTACTAACAAGGGGGGGGGGGAATAAATTGTTTTTTCAATCGAGTTCGTGTAGTATACTGTAGTCTATTGTGTGTGTGTGTGTGTGTGTGTGTGTGTGTGTGTGTGTGATATATTTTGTATAATGTTGCAAATATCATCAGAAATGTTACAAAAAAAATCATAATGCAGGTAATGCCAGGGTGAAGAATTAATGGGAATATTCCAAGTCCTAAAATGTGGATTACTAGGAATATTCCAAGTCCCGAATTCTCAAGGGTACACAAGTTAACTATTCCCAATAATTAGAGACAAGAGAACACATCCTGATACAGTCGAGTCTCAGCGCCATTACGACGCCATTCAGGACTCTATGTTTACGTGTTGAGTGAGGGAGGTACGTGGGTTCCTGTGTCCTTTGAGGTGGAAGGATGTTAAGGTAGGAGTCTTGAGGAATGCATGATCTCTGTGTTGGTAGGAGTCTCGCGCGCCCCTTTGATGTGTGTGTGTGTGTGTGTGTGTGTGTGTGTGTGTGAAGAAATTTACACTTGAGACAGAAGGAGTTTTCAAATGCTTGCAGACGATGATGACCACCGCCTGGAGGGGAAAGTAAACAGAAACTGAAAGTTGATCATCTTGTGGTGACTGTCCACTCTCTCTCTCTCTCTCTCTCTCTCTCTCTCTCTCTCTCTCTCTCTCTCTCTCACACACACACACGTAGGCAGGTTTTTACTCGGTTCAATTAGCCGTATGTTTTCTGACGAGAGAGAGAGAGAGACTGTGCGTGTGCTTGCTGCTGTCTGTGATTTCTTCAGTATATTGATAATAATGATAATAATAATAATAATAATAATAATAATCATCATCTTCTCGCGACAGAACATAAGGCTCAAAGGTACATATAATTATCATTACAAAAAAGTACAAACAAACACCAAAACGGTAAAGGTATGTACGGAACAAACACAGTCACACATACACAATGTACACATATCAGAAAAAATTATGTTTCACCGTTTACTAATTAACTGTTGTATTTACCTGGTGTCAATTGTGGGTGCGGTCCTCCTCCTCCTCCTCAGTTTTCTTCAGCTCTCTTCTTCCTTAACGACCTGATCACTCTCGGTCCAGACTAACAAAGGTCATATGTGTGTGTGTGTGTGTGTGTGTGTGTGTGTGTGTGTGTGTGTGTTATACTTACATGCTTCTCATAACCTTACATAACAACAGTATCTCTTTCTCTCCTACAGGTACGTGACGTCACTAGCCGCCACCTGGACACTGTGAGTCAACAACAGGATTGATCACAAATTTCAATACGTTCATGAACAAATTTGTACATTGTTTCTAGGGTCGGAGGTCTCTCATTCTGTTCCAAGAGTGGCAAGTTTTATACTGTAGAGAGAGAGAGAGAGAGAGAGAGAGAGAGAGAGAGAGAGACTGCTTGCTCGCTCGCATTCCTGGTTTGGTATAGTGAAAGTTGCTGGTCATCTTCCCACACTGTCTTGGGAAGAGGCGGGTAAGTGAGGAGGAGTGTGGTTGGAGGTGGTGTGGGCGGGAGTGGGCGTGCCGGGTGGGAGTAATGTAATAGTAGTAGCAGTAGTAGTAGTAATAGTAGTAGTAGCTCACAATTTACTTATAATTAACTCTCATCTTCCTAAAGTTCATCAATATTGTTTTAATAAGTTTCGTAAAGACACTAATTAATAAAAATATCAGAAGGAGGAAATGAATTTTTTGTTATGTGTACTAATTCTTTGTGGTGGTGGGGGTGGTAGTGGTGGTAGTAGTGGTGGTGGGGGTGGTAGTGGTGGTAGTAGTGGTGGTGGGGGTGGTAGTTGATAGTGGGTACCGAGAGTGTGTGAGTGTATATAGCTGTCTGTCTGATGGGGGAGAGAGGGAGGGGGATGGGGAAGAGAGGGAGGAGGGGTGAGAGGGGAAATTTCACCTCGCCCTTTCATTGACGGTGACTTGCACGGCTGAGGCAACATGAACCTAACACACTGATGAGTTTGATCTTCACACACACACACACACTCACACACACACACACACACACACACACACACACACACACACACATACACACACACACACACACACGGCTATTGACGATTTGTATACACGATGAAAGCAAACAAGACGAATAGCTTGGTAGAAAGTGTAAACAAAAATAAGAAAAGGAAAATAAGATAATAAAAGAGAAGAATAGAGATGTAAGTATAATTAGTGATAATGGACTTTACTGTTTGTTTATGTTTTGTAGACACAGTCGGTCCCCCGTTATACGAACAGGTGAAACGGCGGATAACGGGGATCAACAGAGAGGGCTACGGATAATGGGGTCACGAATAATGGGGACACGAATAATGGGGATCCCTTATACGAAACATCACAGAATATTTCTAACATCTGCTGTGTAATTTGTAATCCAAGTGTCTGTGGCTTTGTGTTGAGGTTAGGCTAGGTTGGGTTAGGTTAGGATAAGTTAGATTAGGGTTAGGGTAGGTTAGGTTACTCTCTGGGCTACAAGTATCATCAGTTTGGTCATTGAAGTCGTAACTCGGGGATATAAGTCGTATTCAGAGGTGGGGGAGGAGGAGGAGGGGGAGGGGTCGCAGTCGTAAACACAGAAGAGAGAGAGAGAGAGAGAGAGAGTGAGTGAATGGTGTTACTGATGGTCTCTGTCTCTGTCCATCCATCCATCCTTCCGTCCGTCCGTCCGTCCATCCATCCTTCCGTCCGTCTGTCCATCCGTCCATCCTTCCGTCCGTCCGTCCGTCTGTCCATCCATCCGTCCGTCCTTCCTTGATCCCGCATTTTTTAACCCAATGATCCCAACAAGAACGATAACAACGACAACAACACTCCCAATAATAATAACCTTAACGTGAGGAGTTATAATCGATTGTTGTGTTGTGTTGTGGTGTGTTGTGTTGTGTTGAGTTGTGGAGTGTTGTGTTGTGTTGTGGTGTGGTGCTTTGCGTTGTGGTGTGTTGTGGAGTGTTGTGTTGTGGTGCTTTGTGTTGTGTTGTGTTGTGGAGTGTTGTGTTGTGGTGCTTTGTGTTGTGTTGTGGAATGTTGTGTTGTGGAGTGTTGTGTTGTGGAGTGTTGTGTTGTGTTGTGCTTTGTGTTGTGTTGTGGTGCTTTGTGTTGTGGTGCTTTGTGTTGTGTTGTGTTGTGTTGTGGAGTGTTGTGTTGTGGAGTGTTGTGGTGTGTTTTGTTGTGGTGTGGCCTCACTGTGTGCTCGTCCACCAGTTTAAAGGTCGACCTCCAAGCCTTGAGAACACTGCTGCGACTGGCTAATGTTGTGACATATTACAAGAGTAGGAGAGGTGATGGTGAGGTGATGGTGACGTGGTGAGGTGATAGTGACGTGATGGTGAGGATAGATGAGGTGAGATGACGTGATGATAAGGAGAAGTGAGGTGAGGAGAGATGATGAAGGCCTTGGAGAGCCTGGCTAACCTACAAACCTGTTCCAAGCCCGTCTCCTACAGGTGTTCAGCCGTCACAAAGTAGCCCTCCTCACACACACACACACACACACCACACTGGACCATTATCAGATGAACCTTCACTACAGTTACACCTTCCTTCACTACAGTTATCCTTCCTTCACTACAGTTACACCTTCCTTCACTACAGTTATCCTTCCTTCACTACAGTTATCCTTCCTTTACTACAGTTATCCTTCCTTCACTACAGTTACACCTTCCTTCACTAGTTACACCTTCCTTCACTACAGTTACACCTTCCTTCACTACAGTTACACCTTCCTTCACTACAGTTACACCTTCCTTCACTACAGCTACACCTTCCTTCACTACAGGTAACTTATTAATGGCCTCTTTGACACACTCTTCCACCCGTCTTAGCTGTTGGTCGCTGTAGACCTTTAGTGCTTCGTCATGTACAAGGTGTAAGGGGGTGCACAAAAAACTAGCCATGGAATTACTTTGGAAGAGGTGACGGCTGACCTTCGCACCTCGTCACTACAGGTAAGGACAGGTAACGGGAACACCTGAGTTAGGGTCCACCACAGTCGCTCTTTATTACAGGTGATAACGGGACACAGCGCGAGAGATAAGATATCGTTTTGAGTTTGTTGCTGTTAAGGGTGACTATGTGAATGACAGGGAGAGTAAGGGAGGGTGAAATGGGGGAAGAGGGAGGGCAAGAAAGGGAGAGAGTGGGGGAAAGTTAGCTTAAGCTGATGTAAAGTAGGGTAGGAAGGGTGGGGGGGGGGTGGGAGACGAGGAGAAAGGGAGAGTGAGGGGTGTAAGGGAGACTGGAATTGAGGACGAGGTAGGGAGAGAGGATTGGCAACCGTGCAGCTGGTGTGTGTGTGTGGATAAGAAAGAATGAGAAGACGAAAGTAGATTGGGATGTAGGGAGAGGGAGGGAGAAGGAGAAGGAGAGGGTGCTTAAGCGAGGGTGGACCAGAACGAGGGGAAACTCGATGGCAGGGAGGGGAATTTAAGACCACAAGTACCGCCCCTCGAAGGCAGCGTCCACCTTTTATCTGTGTCCATTCATTACACGGACTCTCATCCATCCCCTCACTCCCGTCATCCACCCCTCACTCCCCTCATCACCCATCCCCTCACTCCCCTCATTCCCCATCCCACTCTCCCCTCACCCCACTCTCCCCTCACCCCACTCTCCCCTCATCCCACTCTCCCCTCACTCCAGTAGAGAAATAACTGTGGTACTCGTGGTAGGTAATTGGGTGGTGGGCTCTTATATAATACCTCTTATTGTCAGGTATTTCATTCAATTGGTGGTGGAAAAATATATATATAAATTGGTGGTGTGTGTGTGTGTGTTTGGCTCTTGGCCCAACACGCCGCCCCCTCTTCTGGGTCGTGGCTGAGCCTTCCTTCCTCTTCCCCATCCTTCCCCTCCCTTCCCTTCCATCCCCATCTTCCTCTCCCTAACCTTCCCCTTCTATCTCCCTCAATCCTCTCTTCCCCATCCCCCTCCTCCTTTTTCGTTTCCCCTCCATTCCCCACATCTCCACCTCCCCCATCATCTCCTCCTACCCCACACCTCCCCCCCCCACACCTCCCGTACCCCTCCATCTTCCCCCCTCTTCTCCTCCTCGGCCCAACACACAAACACGCTAAGTAACTCGCCCGATAAACGTCCGGCGGGAGGTGGAGCCAACTGAGTGATTTGTACCAGACTGACCACAGGGCCTCTGCTGAAGGGTGGAACGGCTCTATTTACCTACCTACTACCCGGGGGACTGTCTACTTTGAAAACTGTCTACTTTGGGAACTGTCTATTTGGGGGACTGTTTAACTGGGGAACTGTCTACTTTGGGAACTGTGTACCTGGGGAACTGTCCTCTTGTGGAATTGTCTACCTGGGGAACTGTCTATTTCGGGGACTGTTTAACTGGGGAACTGTCTACCTGGGGAGTCAAGTACCTTAAGAACTATCTACCTGAACAAGGGTGAACTTACTCAAATATCTACTCAATTATTGTACTCTTGGCATGCTCCACAAGGTTATAAATGCTCCATAATGTGTCTATGTTCCACCAACAATACAAAATGCTCAACTGTTCTCCAAATTCTTGCTCCAAAAGTCTTCAAATTGCTCCATTACCGCTGCACAATGCTCACCAGTTCAAAATGCTCCAATACGCCTGAAAATATGCTCCACCATCATTAAAAAAATATTCAAAAATATCTACAAAATGATCCACTATGTTTTGATAAGGCATTTATACACATTCAGAATGCTCCCACCACATCAATAAAATGCTCCATCGCCAGTTCAAATATCACAGCAATTCTTCCAAAAAATGCTCCAGAGACGAAGTTCACTCTCTCCCCTTTCCTCCTTCCTTCCTTCCCTCCTTCCACCTTCCTCCCTTTCCTTCCTTCCCCTCCCCCCTCCCTCCCCCACACCTTAACATCCAGAGACCTCGTGCCAAGAACAAGGATATATGGAAGTATTTAATTGTCAGTTCACAGCAGTTGCCCCCCCCCCCCCAGTGAGGTCAAGTCTACAGGTGAAGTTTCCGCGTTCTGTTAAAAGTAAGATGCGATGAGTTTTCCTCCAACCTTGGGGAAAAAAAAATAAGATGTAAGATGTGGGTTGTAACTTTCTGAACTGGGAAGATTGGGAGGAGGCGTGGGATTCGAATCTGGGACTAAAGGGATATGTTTTTTTGATTGTTTTTTAGCCTTTCAGACAGGGACGTGGGACTGGAATCTGTTATAGAGGATTTGATTGGATCCTCTGAGATAGGGAGAATATAGGAATCGAATCTCTTTGAGTTAGGGTCTTGTTTTGAAGTCGTAAGTTATGGTACATGGATTCGAACCTCTGAATTACCGGTAGTTCCACGATTCGAGGCTCCGAGACTGGGACATTAATCAAAATTCTAATATTGAGATTGAATTCGAAGCTCTGATATTAAAACACGATTCAAAATTGAGTTCCGAACATAATTGTGAGATTTTTGGACACGATATGAGATAGACATTGATTCGAAGCTTTGAAGTTAGGACATGATTCAGAGACACTTATTCGAAACCTTCAGATAATCCGATATCATGAGATTGGAAGGACATACGAATCCCTAAAACTTGGTCTGATAATGGTGTTGTTTCACATAGTTCGAATCGTAGTAGTTAGTCGTGCATTCGAATCAACTTTGTGTGTATATTTTTATCACTGAGTTACGCGCTATCAGTTTGTCCTTAACACGGGGTGAGGTAAGTAATGCCACCTGTCTGTCAAGTGCAACGAGTGCCATTGGGTGACGTCATGCAGTTGTTATGGGTGCCAGTTATAGGTTTTTAATCTTCAGGTGTTCCTAAAATCTACTGTCAGCATCATTAACTTTCTATATTTCAACTGATTAAATGTTGCCTACAGGTATGATTGTTATTATTATTATTTTTATTATTATTATTATTATGAAAGCAATACACGATATCACGTAATTTAGCCATATTTAAAGTTAGCGATAGGAGTAAGTTTTCTTAATTTTCGTGTATTATATAATGTTTACTCTCTCGTGATGACTATTTAAGTAACATTGTAAGTAAGTCTTGTAAGTGAGTGTGGTAATGTTAACAGGCAAACAGTGTGTGTGTTGGTATAGCCCGAGTTAATCTTAAGTAAAATTGGACTTGCCTCGGCGGGGTATTTTTGTATATGTGAGTCTGAAGTAATCACAAAGATGAGGAATTATTTAGTTTGATATGAAAGATTTTAATTAATTCCCGGAGTTGTTTATATTTAATTCTTGTGTGAAATGATTTTGTAGGGTGTGAAAGAGGGGGGGGGTGATACACTGCCCCTCCCCCCCACGGAGCTCCACTACACTCACCCACTGGGGGAGGGGGAGGGGGTGTAGTGGTGGTGATCCTTCCTCTGTCTGAAGAACACGAGTGAGGGGTGCATGTGGTGGATCGACGCCAGAGGTACTCATAAAACTTTTAAATCACGTCAAGTTAAATTTATTCAAGTTTCCTTCCACTCAACACTGATGTTTAACGAAGCATCGCCAGGTTAATGTTCGCTTACCTTCGCTTTCACCTTTTCTTTTGGAAGGAACGCCAAGTGAGAGTTGGGCCGACCTTTGCCAGCACTGACATTCGTTTTAGAGCAGATCACTGGGTTTAATACCAGTAACACTAGTTTTCTCTCACTGTCACGTCACTGTTACACGTTAGTCTCACGTCACTGTTACACGTCAGTTTCACGTCACTATTACACGTCACTGTTACAATTCATGAGTCACGGGAAAATTATATTATTGTGTTTAAGGAGACGATGAACACGAGGATGTCACGTTGTCTGTGTTTATTGTGACGTTGATCAGGTGAGTCATTAGCGGACGCCACCAATACCTGTGCACACCTGAGTATTAGTGACGTCATGAGGTCTTAATTATTTATATATCAGTTTATGGTATATAATTATTTTCTTTATTTTTCTCTTATATTTTTATGAATTTTATTTTGTCTATAACTTTGTTTTTATTTATTTTTTTCGCAATTAATATTTATGTAGTTAATTCTTTTGTCTTATTTATAATGTATTATATTTTATGTTTAGTCTCTCTCTCTCTCTCTCTCTCTCTCTCTCTCTCTCTCTCTCTCTCTCTCTCTCTCTCTCTCTCTCTCTCTCTCTCTCTCTCTCTCTCTCCTAGCGGGCTGTGTTATTTCCTTCTTCCTTATAAACAACTTAACTACAACGAAAGACACACCTGGGTCACGCTAATGAGCTCTGCAACACAATTACCTGCTAATTAAGAATCCCTAATTAAGGCTGACATGTTTTGAATGGTGTGTGAAGTTGGTCATTAGACAGGAGAAATGGGCTTTAAAGAGGTGTGCTGTGAAGAGATGTGTTAACCTAACCTAACCTAGCCTAGCCTTACCTAACCTTGCCTCATGTAACCCAACCTAACCTTACTTAACCTAGAATACTCCTCCTCCTCCTCCTCCTCCTCCCCCCCCTCCTCCTCCTCCCCCCTCCTCCTCCTCCTCCTGGTCACGGTAACAACAGCTTCTCCACTGAACCATTAATAACTTTTGTTGAGTTAAGGTTGATTCAGCATACCTCCTCTGGTTGCAACACCCCTGCAACACTCTCCTATCCCCATTCAACACCCCCGCAACACACTCTCCGTCAACACCCCTGCAACACTCTCCTATCCCCTTCAACACCCCTGCAACACTCTCCTAACTCCATTCAACACCCCCGCAACACACTCTCCGTCAACACCCCTGCAACACTCTCCTACCTCCATTCAACACCCCCGCAACACACTCTCCGTCAACACCCCTGCAACACTCTCCTATCCCCATTCAACACCCCCGCAACACACTCCGTCAACACTCCTGCAACACTCTCCTATCCCCTTCAACACCCCCGCAACACTCCTATCCCCCTTCAACACCCCTGCAACACTCTCCTATCCCCCTTCAACACCACCGCAACACACTCCGTCAACACCTCTGCAACACTCATATCCTCCTTCAACACTCCTGCAACACCCTCGTCTGCCCCTCTCATCACCCCCCTTCTCCTCTCCCTTCACACACACACACACACACACACACACACACACACACACACACAGATCGAAACAGATTAACAGATTAACAAATATGAGTTGAAGAGGGGAGAGAGGGGAGGATAGAAGGGGAGAGAGGGGAGGGTAGGAGGGGGGAGGGGAGAGGAGGGAGGGTAGGAGGGGGGGAGGGGAGAGAGGGGAGGGTAGGAGGGGGGAGGGGAGGATAGAAGGGGAGAGAGGGGAGGGTAGGAGGGGGAGGCTTTCTGGCTAATGCTGTCAGATATATTAATTTATTCAGTGTTCTTTAATTTCTAGGGCGACTATTTAAATGCCTGGTTATTAAATGGCAATAATTCTCTCTCTCTCTCTCTCTCTCTCTCTCTCTCTCTCTCTCTCTCTCTCTCTCTCTCTCTCTCTCTCTGATTTATCCCTCACCCCTATCACTCCCTGACACCTCTTCTCCCTCACACCCTTCCTCTGTCTCACCCTTCCTCTGTCTCACCCCTTCTCCATCACCCCTCCCCCTTCTCCTCCTCTCCTCCCCAACCCCCCTCTTCCCCCTCCCCTCTTCCCCCCTCCGTGGATATGAGTGACGTATCATGGACTAATGTTGTGATCAGAGCACATAGAATTAAATGTTCTTTGAGTTCTCCTGTAATATTTTTTTTCCATTTTTTTTTCGTTAATCTTACGTTTGTTTTGCATCGTGACGTCACCTTTTTTTTGGTTCACAGCTATGACGTCACACAACATTGACGTCACACACCCACCCTTTATGACGTCATAGAGCCACCGTTTATGACGTCATACAACCTGGACTCCTCGGTGTACACATTTTCGTGTTAGAAAGCTAAAAAATTACCTGTGGGAAGAAACCGAGGGTACACCTGTCTCCATAACCTACCTGGGTGACGTCATGTGTTGTTATGGTGTTAATTAATGTATTCTATTGTGTGTGGTGTGGTGATGGTGGTGAAGAGTGATGATGGTGATGATGAAGGTACAGTGGTATGATGATTATGAGATAAATAGATGAATAGAAAGATATATGAGATGGATAGTTTGAGAGAGAGAGAGAGAGAGAGAGAGAGAGAGAGAGAGAGGCAGTAACTCTTACTTTACCTCCGCCTCCCACGCAGCCTGTCCCCTCGTTTCTCTCACTCAAGGGCAGACTGAGGTGCATGAAGAAGGAAGAGGAAGGGAGACAATGGGGGGGGGGGGGATGAGGGAGAGAGGGGGAGGATTGAGGGAGGGAGAGAGAGAAGGAGATATGGTCATGAAGAGGGATGCAGGAGGAATACAAGATCACCATCACCACCATCACTATCATCACCACCATCACTATCATCACCACCACCACTATCATCACCACCACCACTATCATTACCACCACCACTATCATCACCACCACTCACCACTACTATCACCACCACTCACCACTACTATCACCACCACTCAACACCACTATCACCACCACTCAACACCACTATCACCACCACTCAACACCACTATCACCACCACTCAACACCACCATCAGCAGGGTGAGGCGGAGGGATATGGCTCAGTCGTCATAATCATAGCGTCTTTGTGCTCACGTGACCCAGACTGACACTTCCATTATCACGCCGCCTCTCCAACACACCCCCCCCTACTCCCCCCCACCTCCCCTCCCCCACTCCCTCCCACCCCACCCCCCACTCCACCTCCAGGATTCCATGATGGTGGTAGTGGAAGGTGTTGGGATGAGTGGATGGTGGTAGTGGTGGTGATGGGTGTATTGTGGTGGTGGTGGTAGTGGTGGTGGGTGTATTGTGGTGATGGTGGTAGTGGTGGTGGGTGTATTGTGGTGGTGGTGGTGGTGGTGTATTGTGGTGATGGTGGTAGTGGTGGTGGGTGTATTGTGGTGGTGGGTGGTGGGTGTATTGTGGTGGTGGGTGTATTGTGGTGGTGGTGGTAGTGGTGATGGGTGTATTGTGGTGGTGGGTGTATTGTGGTGGTGGTGGTAGTGGTGGTGGTGGTAGTGGTGATGGGTGTATTGTGGTAGTGGTGGTGGTGGTGACTCTAGGAGGTGAGACATGTCCTAAAGTACATTGTTTAGGACACAGGGCAAAGGGCGTATACACGAGCACCTCCCTTCTCCTCTACCCCTTATTTCTCCCTTTATCCCCTACCTCCCCTCTGTCCCTTCTCTTCCTTCCTCACCTCCCCCCCCCCCCCAAGGTCAGCACCAGCAGGTATTTGTCAACACCTGGAGTCATCAACAGGTACTCCCCAGGTATTAGTTGTCAGGGTTGAAAGGATGGGATGGGTTGGGTGGTATAAGGAGGAAGGAATGGGATGGGGAGGAGAGTAGGAAGGGGGCGTTAAGGGAAGGGTGAATAATATCATGTAGGGAGGGGAGATGGGGAGGGTAGGTGGGAGGAGAGTGGTGGGATGGGGAGGGGAGGGGAGGGGGGAGAAGGTGATTGATTTATTCGGGTCGTGGTAATTGAGGTAAGTCACCATGATGACGATAGATTATTCAGGTGATCCTCCTCACCCTCCCCTCCCCCCTCCTCACCTCCTCCCCTCCTCACCCCCCTCACCCCCCTTCACCCCCCTCACCTGTAACAAACATATGAACATTATCCAGTGGGTGTACCTGAAGAAGTGGATGTAACTGAAGAAGTGGGTGTACCTGAAGAAGTGGATGTACCTGAAGAAGTGGGTGTACCTGAAGAAGTGGATGTAACTGAAGAAGTGGGTGTACCTGAAGAAGTGGGTGTACCTGAAGAAGTGGATGTAACTGAAGAAGTGGGTGTACCTGAAGAAGTGGGTGTACCTGAAGAAGTGGGTGCACCTGAAGAAGTGGGTGTACCTGAAGAAGTGGGTGTACCTGAAGAAGTGGATATACCTGAAGAAGTGGATGTACCTGAAGAAGTGGGTGTACCTGAAGAAGTGGGTGTACCTGAAGAAGTGGGTGTACCTGAAGAAGTGGATGTACCTGAAGAAGTGGGTGTACCTGAAGAAGTGGATATACCTGAAGAAGTGGATGTACCTCAGGAAGTGGATGTACCTCAGGAAGTGGAGGGTCACGGCGATACACTGTAAGCTGAGATGAAAGCAAAGAGAAAGAAAGTGAAAGCAAGGGAAGTGGGATGAAAGCGAAGAGGGAAAAATGTAAAAGGAAGGGGGAGGCAGAGTATAAAGCTGCCAGTGGGAAGAGGAGATGATGAAGAGAGAGAGAGAAAGAGATGATGAAGAGAGAGAGAGAGAGAGAGAGAGAGAGAGAGAGAGAGTTGTGCTGGACTGAATTGGAGTCACTAGGTTACGTAATTTGTGATTTTCTTCTCTAATTTTAGATCAAGTTGGATTGGGTTAAGTCAGGTTGGGTTAGGTTAGGTTTGTATCGGTTAGGTTGGGTTAGGTTAGTATCGGTTAGGTTGGGTTAGGTCCCCCCCCCCCCCCCCGCGCTGTTTACATGATTACCCTGAGTCACCGTCTGTAATTATCAACGTTATTTTATTTCATTGGTAAAGGACTATGAATTTAAACTCTAGTTAATTACCTACACTAATGAGTAAGTAAAGCCCAGGTATGAGAGGACAGTGTTATTAGTAATTTGTTTTCTATGTTCGTTATATAAAAAAGTAATTAGGATTAGTTACGTTTATGATAACAAATTGATAACTTCCTCAACCTTTATCTTGTTGTACTGGAAACTTATTGAAAGGTTATCATGGGTAATTAGTGTTTGATTACAGGTGTTCAGGTCAGGTGTTTATCATGGTGAATGAAAGTCAACAGGTGATCAAGTTGGGTTTATATGACTGGTACAGAAAATGGAATGTATACAGTGCTACATAAGCAGGATACAGTTAATACAGACATACATACACAAGATACAGCAACCATAGAGATGCAGACACAAGATACAGCAACCATAGAGATACAGACACAAGATACAGCAACCATAAAGATGCAGACACAAGATACAGCAACCATAGAGATACAGACACAAGATACAGCAACCATAGAGATACAGACACAAGATACAGCAACCATAGAGATGCAGACACAAGATACAGCAACCATAGAGATACAGACACAAGATACAGCAACCATAAAGATGCAGACACAAGATACAGCAACCATAGAGATGCAGACACAAGATACAGCAACCATAGAGATACAGACACAAGATACAGCAACCATAGAGATGCAGACACAAGATACAGCAACCATAGAGATACAGACACAAGATACAGCAACCATAAAGATGCAGACACAAGATACAGCAACCATAGAGATACAGACACAAGATACAGCAACCATAGAGATACAGACACAAGATACAGCAACCATAGAGATGCAGACACAAGATACAGCAACCATAGAGATACAGACACAAGATACAGCAACCATAGAGATGCAGACACAAGATACAGCAACCATAGAGATGCAGACACAAGATACAGCAACCATAGAGATACAGACACAAGATACAGCAACCATAGACACATAATCAGGATACAGTAAAGGTAATGACGCTGTGAGATGAATTACAGTCAGTTCACAGGTGAATGGCGACTCTCTCCGGGGGTTAAGGGGAGGCGTTCAGAGGCGCCCCCCCCCCCCCCCCATCACTCTTCTTCCATTCCGTGTGTCTTGAAAGTATTGAACCCCCTACCTCCTCTTCCTCCCCCTCCTCTTCTGCCTCTTTCTTCTTCTTTGCCTCTGCTTCTGCTTCTTCTGCGTGTTTCTTCCTCTTCTGCCTCTACTTCCTCCTCTTTTGCTTCTTCTTCCTCCTCCTTTACCTCTTCCTCCTTCCTTCTGTGCCTTCTCTTCTGTCTCGTTCTTCTTCTTTGCCTCTGCTTCTTTTTCCTCCTCGTCTGCATCTGTCTCCTCTTCTGCCTCTTCCTTCTCTACCTCTGCCTTCGCTTTATCCACCTCCTCCTCCCTAGCACTATAAACTAGGGGGGGGGGGGGGGGGTTCCACATTTTTGCGGGTTTTCATTGTCTTTGGGTTAAATAATTTTTCCCAGGAGGGGATTGGTGGTATGAGTTTGTTTGTTTGTTTAGGTTGTTTGGGTTGTTTATTTATTATTATTATTATTATTATTAATTTCATTATTATTGTTGTTGTTGTTATGTGTATATTGTAATAGCCATACCGCTTATGTCATATCCAGGGCCGTCCCTAGGAGGGTGCGGGGCCCCAGAAAAAAATAATTATATATATATATATATATATGTGTGTGTGTGTGTGTGTGTGTGTGTGTGTGTGTGTGTGTGTGTGTGTATCTGTCTCTGCTTGCCATGTTTCTTACACAAAAAAAAGTATATTCACAAAACTCTAAAGGCAGGAGTCACAGCTCACAGGACAGGTCTCGCTGGTTACTGACCCTGGTGGACTGGCTGTGTGGAGTGGAGTGCAATGGATTATGGAGTCAGCTTATGCAGTCAGAGGAACCCACCCCCACCAACCCCCATGGGACTGTCGCTATGGATGGTAAGGTCACGATTGCGATGGTGGCGTAAGCCGTCAGGTAATGTGTCCGAGGACACTGGGTCTAGTGCTGGGCCCTGTGGGGCTCCCACACGCGCGGGGCCCTGGGCGGTCGCCCCTGTTCGCCCCTCCTAAAGGACGGGCCTGGTCATATCAACACTACACACCTGGTCATTCCCTCCCTCCACACTTACCACACCTGACACAACTGACAGGTGTGTTCACCACGTATTTTGTAACTATACTGTACCTGTAATGCTCTGTATCCCTGAATGTGTTACCTGTACACGTATGAGCGAATCAAGTTTGAGAAAAATACCTTTAAATTAAGAATAAATTTTAACTTGAAAACTTTTGAGATTGGAAGTATTGTGTTACGTCACGTGTGTGTGTGTGTGTGTGTGTGTGTGTGTGTGTGTGTGTGTGTGTGTGTGTGTGTGTGTGTGTGTGTTTTACCTGGTGCCCTGAGGCTTGACAATGACTTCACCTTTAAGTGTGATGCAAGGTAAAGGAGTAGATGCCCGAGAGAGAGAGAGAGAGAGAGAGAGAGAGAGAGAGAATATTAACAATTTATACCCTAAGAAATAAAAGCAAACATGAATAAATAGATAAAGGGGTTGATGGATTGATGGAGAGGTAAATGAAGTGGTGAGGGAGAGATGGATTAAGAGACACAGAGAGGGATAGAATGAGAGGGAGGCGTGAAGGTCAACTTAACAGAGAAAAAGGTGACGTAATGGTGAAGGAGGGAGGGAGGTGAGGAGGGAAAGTGGGAGTAAAGAATGACGGGGGAGGGAGGGAGGGAGAGCGAGCATAGAGTGAGGGAGGGAGAGCATAGAGTGATGGAGGAGGGAGGGAGGGTCGATGATAAAGGGCAGAAGAGATGAAATCAAGGAAATTAAATGTCAGGTGTGTGAGGGACGAGCGGGTAGGGAAAATCAGGACAAGTCGGTCAGGAATATCAGAAATTGACCAGGAAAACCACAACCATCCATTCGAGCGGGGGGGAAAAATCAGGTCAATCCCAACCAAGAAAATCAGGTCAACCCAGTCAGGAAAATCAGGTCAACCCAGACAGGAAAATCAGGTCAGCCCAGACAGGAAAATCAGAAACACTGGGCCAGGAAAAAATCAGAATTTGACCAAGAAAATAAGGATTTGTCGAGCAGGAAAAATCAAGAAAAATTAACTTCCACAAGACTCAATTGGTAGTGTGGCATCATTAAGGCGAGTCTGGTCAACAAGGTGGGAGTGCATAGAAAACGGGAGATGTATAGAAAACGGGAGATGTATAGAAAACGGGAGTGGTATAGAAAACGAGGTGGTGGTGAATAGAAAACGGGAGATGTATAGAAAACGGGAGTGGTATAGAAAACGAGGTGGTGGTGAATAGAAAACGGGAGATGTATAGAAAACGGGAGATGTATAGAAAACGGGAGTGGTATAGAAAACGGGAGATGTATAGAAAACGGGAGATGGCTGTATAGTAAATGAATGAGTATTAGGTTGTATACAAAAAGAAGGTGGTGGTGATGGTGGTGATGAAGGTGGTGATGGTGGTGATGAAGGTGGTGATGGTGATGAAGGTGGTGATGGTGGTGATGAAGGTGGTGATGGTGGTGGAAAAATCGCTGTGTTGGAGTTTGATTAGAGAGGGAGGGAGAGTGGGAAGGTAGACTGGTAATGAGAGGGAGAAGGGGGAGGGGAGAGGGAGAGTAAATGAAAGTTGAGGGAGAGTGAGAGAATGACATTAAGAGGAGAAAGAGTGAGGGAGAGAGAGAGAGAGAGAGAGAGAGAGAGAGAGAGAGAGAGGTCACTCAGGAAAGGTCAGGTCAGGTGATAGCTGTTTCATATAATGTCACGTGAAAGAGTTGACTCATATCTCACTTGAAGGTAAAGATGGTGATGATGATGATGATGATAGTGATGATGATGATAGTGATGATGATGATGATGATGATGATGATAGTGATGATGATGATGATGATGATGATAGTGATGATGATGATGATAGTGATGATGATGATGATGATAGTGATGATGATGATGATGATGGTTTATTCACCTCATACCAAACCTAACCTAACCTAACCAAACCTAACCTAACCTAAGTTCTCTTGCCACAGCTCATAGTTCACTGTGTCAGCTGAGAGGAGGCGTTAGCTGGAAGAATGGTTCATACGTGAGGTGTTTGGGGCGTAGCCAGGTGAGAGAGAGAGAGAGAGAGAGAGAGAGAGAGAGAGAGAGAGAGAGAGAGGTCATAGGAATACATAGGTGAAAGAAAAAAGGGAGGTGAGTTTGTAATGTGATACACGTAGGTGGTGAGGGAGGAGGAAGGGTCGGGTAAGGGAGGTGTGGATGTACTGGTGGGGGAGAGGAAGGAAGCGGAGTGAGGGAGGTGGTGTGGAGGTATTGTTGGGGGGGGTGAGGGAGGAGGGGTGGAGGTATTGGTGGGGTGAGGGAGGAAGGGTGGAGGTATTGGTGGGGTGAGGGGAGGGAGGAGGGATGGAGGTATTGGTGGGGTGAGGGAGGAGGGGTGGAGGTATTGGTGGGGTGAGGGAGGAGGGGTGGAGGTATTGGTGGGGTGAGGGAGGAGGGGTGGAGGTATTGGTGGGGTGAGGGAGGAAGGGTGGAGATACTGAAGAGGAAGGTGAGGAAACAGGTTTTTGGCTACCATGAGTCAATACAGTGTGTAAAGTTTGGTCACCTCTCTCTCTCTCTCTCTCTCTCTCTCTCTCTCTCTCTCTCTCTCTCTCGTGTGTTATTAGAGAGATTTGTATTTTCTTTTTTCCTTCACTTGACTGTGTGTGTGTGTGTGTGTGTGTGTGCGTGTGTGTGTGTGTGTGTGTGTGTGTGTGTGTGTGTGTGTGTGTGTGTGTGTTCTCCCTTTGTGTTACTTTCACCATTTTTATCATCTTCGTTGTTTCTTCTTCCTCTCCTTAACCTTTAACTATCACACCTTTAATTTATCATTCTCTCTCTCTCTCTCTCTCTCTCTCTCTCTCTCTCTCTCTCTCTCTCTCTCTCTCTCTCTCTCTCTCTCTCTCTCTCTCTCTCTCTGGACATGATTCGGGTTTGTATAGGAACATGTCAGGGATTGGTCGAGAGAGGGTCGCTACGATTGGACGAGAGAAGAACGCTATGATTGGTTGAGAGAAGAACGCTATGATTGGTTAAGAGAAGAACGCTATGATT
>CAUDMG010002080.1:1785000-1827500 GCA_958450375.1 Homarus gammarus | reverse complement strand
CTAGTCTTGTAACTAACACTCCTTTGTATGAACCCAAGTACTTTATTAGCCTTGTTACGAGCAAAAACACATTGTTTACTTGGCTTAAGGTTCCTACTTATCATTACTCCTAAATCTCTCTCGCAGTCGGATTTCTCTATGGCATCGTTGTTCATCTGGTATCTGGTTTCCCTGTTTACATCTCCTATACTGAGTACTTTACATTTGCCCACGTTGAATTTCATCTGCCATTTTTCAGACCATTCGAAAAATTTGTTTAGATCTTCCTGTAGTTTTGCCGAGTCCTCGTCAGATTTAATAACACGTCCTATTTTAGTGTCATCAGCAAATTTACCTATGTTGCTGTCTATGCCGATATCTATGTCGTTTATGTATATAATAAATAATAATGGTCCAAGTACTGAGCCTTGGGGAACTCCACTTGTGACGTTGCTCCAATGGGACTTAGTGCCGTTAATGCTCACTCGCTGTTTCCTGTCCTGTAACCATGCCCTAATCCATTTAAGGATGTTACCTTTGATGCCATGTGCTTCTACCTTTCTAATTAGTCTTTCGTGGGGGACTCTGTCGAAGGCTTTGCTAAAGTCGAGATATACCACATCATAATTGTGCCCCGCGTCCACCGATTCGAAAACTGATGAAAAGAATGTTAATAGATTAGTTAGACAAGAACGTCCGCTTGTGAAGCCATGCTGGGAATCATTGATCAATCTGTGCTTCTCCAGGTGATTTCTTATGGAGTTTGAAATGATTGCTTCCAGTAATTTGCCTACTATTGATGTTAGACTGATTGGGCGGTAGTTAGAGAATGTAAGTGTAGTTTGTGAGTTATTTATATCTATCGTGTAGGTTAGGTTAGGTTAGTGTAGGTTAAGCTAAGTTGGTTACGTTAGGCTAGGATTAGGTTAGGTTAGGTTAAGATGGTTAGGTTAGGTTAGCTGGTTAGGTCAACGTAAGGGTCATTAAGCTTTAGGTGAAATAAGCTGTGGTGGGGGGGGGGGGGGTGATAATCTTTAGGTGATCCCCAGCAGAAGGCAGCAACAATCACGACGAGTTTGGAACAAGTCCTGAACGTGTAACTGAGCCTCGTAGTGCTACAAGAAACACCATCCAACTCCTTAACTTTGCAAACAGCTCTCGTTAAGCTCATCACCATAACCCTCCTCCCTCCCCCCCGGCCCCAGGACTGCTTTTACCTGCCCCAGACCGACACTACCCCCCCCCCCCCCCCCACTGGACCAACACATACCTCTTCCCCCTCATGACCAAGGACTCTCAGCCGAAAACATCAGATCTGTCTCAATTTAAAAGTTGTTTTTCCCTTTAGGCTCTTGGTTGGGTTGGGTGGGGTAGGGTTGGCGGTTGGGTGGGCTAGGGTTGGGGGGTTGGGTGGGGTGGGGGGGTCTTCTGTCAGTGGTATAGTGTGGTTGAAGATCTTGGTTGGTTGGTTGACAGTCCCTTTTGTTTCCGCTTATGCCTTTTCTCACACCTCACCGCCCCTCACCTCTCCCACTTTACCCCTCACCCTCTGCCTTCCTCCATCACCATCCCTGTCCCCTCACCCAACCTCCCCTCACTCAACCTTCACTCACCCATCCTCTTCACCCCTCACCCTAAGCCTCTCGCGTGACGTCACCTGTCTTAATTACCCCCGGGTCACCTCCCCCTACCTGTACCTGATGTTATTCAGGTTAATTAGGTCATTACCAGCCTGGCAGGGGATTAGAAGTTGGGTCACCTTTGTTTCTGTTGCTTTCTTTTGGTGTCCAGGGTGGTGGTGGTGGTGGTGGTGTCCAGGGTGGTGGTGGTGGTGGTGGTGGTAGTCCTCGTCGTCGTCATTAGGCGTGGGCGGAGTAGTAATCGTCAGCAGGAGGCGTGGGTGGGGTAGTAATCGTCAGCAGCAGGCGTGGGCGAGGTAGTAATCGTCAGCAGCAGGCGTGGGCGGGTTGGAGGTTGTCAGCAGGAGGCGTGGGGTAGTTGGAGGTCGTCAGCGGGAGGCGTGGGCAGGGTGGAGGTCGTCAGCAGGAGGCGTGGGCAGGGTGGAGGTCGTCAACAGGAGGCGTAGGCGGGTTGGAGGTTGTCAGCAGGAGGCGTGGGGTAGTTGGAGGTCGTCAGCAGGAGGCGTTGGCAGGGTGGAGGTCGTCAGCAGGAGGCGTAGGCTGGTTGGAGGTTGTCAGCAGGAGGCCTGGGGTAGTTGGAGGTCGTCAGCGGGAGGCGTGGGCTGGTTGGAGGTCGTCAGTGGGAGGCGTGGGCAGGGTGGAGGGCATCAGCAGGAGGCGTGGGCTGGTTGGAGGTCGTCAGCGGGAGGCGTGGGCGGGTTGAAGGTCGTCAGCAGGAGGCGTGGGCTGGTTGGAGGTCGTCAGCAGGAGGCGTGGGCTGGTTGGAGGTCGTCAGCAGGAGGCGTGGGCTGGTTGGAGGTCGTCAGCGGGAGGCGTGGGCTGGTTGGAGGTCGTCAGCGGGAGGCGTGGGCTGGTTGGAGGTCGTCAGCAGGAGGCGTGGGCAGGGTGGAGGGCATCAGCAGGAGGCGTGGGCTGGTTGGAGGTCGTCAGCGGGAGGCGTGGGCTGGTTGGAGGTCGTCAGCAGGAGGCGTGGGCTGGGTGGAGGTCGTCAGCAGGAGGCGTGGGTTAGTTGGAGGCTGTCAGCGGGAGGCGTGGGCTGGTTGTAGGTCGTCAGCAGGCCGCCCACATTAATTCAACAAGTACACCGCCCTAGCACTCACTTTATGAGGTGGCCACCATTGTGAGGCCGGGTGGGCGAGCCATGGCCCTACAGCTGACGGTTTTAGAGAGATTAAAGAAAAATTATAAACAAAAGTAGTAATTATTGTAATGTAAAGTGTAGTTGTTAATATTATTAATAATGATAATAATAACGACACACCATAAACACGTCATAATTTATTCACTTGCAACACACACACACACACACACACACACACACACACACAGTAGGAGAGAGTTGGTCTGACTCAGTGGATGAATCATGTGGCTTCTTCTTCTTCTTTTTCTTCTTCTTCTTCTTTCTTCTTTCTTCTTCTGTGAAAGAAGGGTAGATGGATGGACGCAAGGGACGGAAGGATAGATGGAGGGAAAGATGAATAAGGTGGATGGGTGAATAGATGGAGATTTTTTTTAACGAATAAATAGAGTAATGTTACAGTATTATCACCTGTAACATAATCAATAACAGATATGTAAATTATCTTTCTCCTGGCCGCCGTCTACCGTTGATTTATTCCGGAAGGTTAAGTGGGTTACCTGAGGCTTGGTTGGGTTAGGTTAAGTTAGGTTAGGTTGGGTTGGGTTAGACATGCAATCACTGTTTCTTTCTTAGTTGTGAATATTTTATTTGTTTATCGATTTGGGAGAGGTGGCAGTGAGGGAGAGGTGAGGGAGTGAGGGAGAGGTGAGGGAGTGAGGGAGAGGTGAGGGAGTGAGGGAGAGGTGAGGGAGTGAGGGAGAGGTGGCAGTGAGGGAGAGGTGGGGGAGTGAGGGAGAGATGGGGGAGTGAGGGAGAGGTGGCAGTGAGGGAGAGGTGGGGGAGTGAGGGAGAGATGGGGGAGTGAGGGAGAGGTGGGGGAGTGAGGGAGAGGTGGGGGAGTGAGGGAGAGGTGGGGGAGTGAGGGAGAGGTGGCAGTGAGAGAGAGATGGCAGTGAGGGAGAGGTGGCAGTGAGGGAGAGGTGGGGGAGTGAGGGAGAGATGGGGAGTGAGGGAGAGGTGGGGGAGTGAGGGAGAGATGGGGGAGTGAGGGAGAGGTGGCAGTGAACGAGAGGTGGGGGAGTGAGGGAGAGATGGGGGAGTGAGGGAGAGGTGGGGGAGTGAGGGAGAGGTATGGGGAAGAGTGTTATGTGAGAGCCCTCCCTCTAATTCCTGTCATGGCTCGCTGATCTGAGGTCCTTGACGCCCTCCCTCCCTCCCTCCCTCCCTCCTTCCTTCCTTCCTTCACTCTCCCACACCCACACTCGACCCCTCTCACTTTCACTCCCTCTCTTACCACTGTTCCTCTCCCTTCTTACTATCTCTCCTTCCAATTTCACTATCTACCTCTCCTCTCTCTCTTCCTCTCACCCTCCCCCGCTCTTCTCCCTCCTACCCCTTATCTGTAGTTCTTCCAGTTTCACACTCTCCTTATCTCTTATCTCTCTCTCCCTCCCCCCTCCAACACGACACTTTCCTCACCACCACTTGTACATAGATAGTAGTGTGTGTGTGTGTGTGTGTGTGTGTGTGTGTGTGTCCCTTACCTGGCTGGCTGACGTGGTCTCACCTGGTCGACGCGTCAGTGCCCCGTGTGTGTTGTGGTCTACCGGTAAAGGCGGTGTTGGCTTACCGCAGATTCCAGTCCGCCGCACCTGCAGGAAGCCACTAACCCTAGCGTTCTGGCCAGTAACCGCATGTGGGACCTTGAATATAAATGGAACGGGAAGAGGGGAGTTTAATATATGATTATATAAGGTTGTGGAAGAAACTAACACGTAATGTAGTTGGCATTTATGTCTCCCCTTGAAATCATAAGTTATGCTCCGTTTTCTCTTATTGTTTTCGTCTTCTCAACACTATTTTGTCCACTCAATATCTGGCTCACGATCGCTTGATGTGACTTGAAACCTTGAGGATAAGTTCACGAGGTAGAGACTTAGAGCTGATTAGTTATTTAAGTCAATCAGAGGTCACCTTGGTGGAGTCCCCCGCTTAGAATAATGACGAGAGCCAGGTACCTCCCCCTTTCCTACCCACCCTCTCTACCCTCCCCTTCCTATCTCCCTACCCTCATTACCCCCATTCCTACCTCCCTTTCCCCTTTCCTACCTCCCTACGCCCCCCCCCCTTCCTTCCCCTCCTTCCCCAATGGAGTCACCGCCGACATAGAGAACCCGGGGACTCCTACACTGGCTGGGGTCGTGTTCAAGTGCATCATCACTTTGTTCATCACACAGGTGGCTGGAGTCACGTTCATCACTGTTCATCACACAGGTTCTTGTACCATACCAGAGCGTCAGTCACGTATAAGAACCAATACCGTTGAACTTTTAACCTCTGGCGGATGTTATGACCAATAACATCTAACCTAACCTAACCCAACCTGAAGGTGATTTAAGTTACCTTGTATAAATCGTGGTCGTGGTTGTAGTACGTGACCACCTTCAGCCGCCATTGTTTACCTGAGCGGTGTTGTAGACCAGGTAACAGAGCCTTAATTAACACGGGTAGGGCCCCCGTCTTTTATCAGGTAAAGTACAGTCCTTGTTGCCTCTCCTCCTGAATCACGAACCCTGGGATTCTGACTCGTGGATTCGAATCATTTCATGGACAGAGATATAAGAGTTAATTAGTTACCTGTCAGTTAGTCACTGCCCCTCCTTGACCTACCTGCTGTGGATACGGTTAGTTATTGTGGACAGGTGGTCAGCTGGATTTAATGAGGGCCAGGTGAGGTTATCTTATCTTTGGTTAGGTTAGGATAAGTTAGGTTAAATTAGGTTAAGGTTAGCGTTAATTAAACGTTAAGTTGGTTTAGATTAGCACTATGTTACCTGTAGGTTAGGTTAGATACAGCCACACCTGTACACTACCTCCACACCTGCGTTATTATTTCCTGGTGGAAAGTATGAATACAACTCTCTCTCTCTCTCTCTCTCTCTCTCTCTCTCTCTCTCTCTCTCTCTCTCTCTCTCTCTCTCTCTCTCTCTCTCTCTCTCTCTCTCTCTCTCTCTCTCTCGGGCTGAAAGAGGGGGGGGGGGGGTGAATTATATCGTGTGTATTACTGTTGGTCCTGTGCACAATGAACAAAGGAACGTACACATGTAGACATAATTTCGTACATACACGAGAGAGAGCCTGACAAGACCATGCCTAGTCCCCACCTCCCCCCCCCCACCCAATACTGGCCCTCTGTTACTGCACTA
Source organism: Homarus gammarus (assembly GCA_958450375.1). Lineage (NCBI taxonomy): Eukaryota > Metazoa > Arthropoda > Malacostraca > Decapoda > Nephropidae > Homarus > Homarus gammarus. The sequence continues at coordinate 1,821,594 of CAUDMG010002080.1, read as the reverse complement.
AGCCCGAGTAAACCTCTTATCAGTAGGTTTTAAAGAGAGCTAACATAGGTACTGAGGCGAGTCTCTCTCTCTCTCTCTCTCTCTCTCTCTCTCTCTCTCTCTCTCTCTCTCTCTCTCTCTCTCTCTCTCTCTCTCTCTCTCTCAGCACCTGGTTGGTTGGAGAGAGACTGGACTAGTTTGTGCAATGAAAAAGTGACGTACATCTAAACTGTACACACACACACACACACACACACACACACACACACACACACACACACACACACACCAGAGTTCACAACGTATTACAGTAAAGGGAGTGGAGTAATTCCCTCATCCTTCATCTCCCCTTACCCACTTCCCCCTTCCCTCCCTCTCTCTCCCCTTGTCACCCCTCCCCTCCCCTCATGTATACACTATCACTCATTCCGACCTGAACGGCACCACGTATACAGGTGTGTGTGTGTGTGTGTGTGTGTGTGTGTGTGTGTGTGTGTGTGTGTGAGGAAACCATTCCCCCAGCCAGCCACCCTTCCAATCATCTAATCACCCAATCTTATCAACCATGACACCACCCCAGTCAACCAATCACCCGAAACTACCAACCATGACACCACCCCCAGTCAACCATTCAACCAATTCAGGTGTGATTGAGTTAGTGATTGGGGAGCTTATTAGACGGGGTTCCAATCACGGATTATTGACCGTGTCTGCCCAGGAGTGAAGAGAAATGAGTTGTTTAAAGTCACCTTAAAAGTTTGGTTGATAATTGTGGTTGAGAGACACTGAATTTGTTGTGTGTGATTACCTGAGTTTGTTGACAGGTAACTTGTGATGTTAATTGAATTTTATACGTGTTAATGATGAGTAATTAGTTTGTTTAGGAGTTTGTTGAATATTATTGTTAACTTAATATATAATCCTTTGAAGTTATAAGTTAATCTAGAGTTTGTTAACCAGGTTTTGTTAATTTGTTAAAGAGGTAAATGTTCTATAATCAATTTAACCTGACCTTGTTGAAGAGTTTGTTAAGTACACTAAAGAAATCTTGTTAGGAGGATTTTGTTTCTATTTTCCAGGTTAATCTTAACTTTTTTCTCTGTTAAAGATGAACCTTGAGGAGTAACTTGAGCTGAGTTTTAACATCTTGCTAAAACTTGATTTAAGAATTTGATAATTAAACGAGGCATAGTTTTACCTCAGGTGTTAAAGGTGAGACTCAGGTGGAGGTGTTGTGGTTGTTGTTGTTATTGTAGTTGTTTTTGTGGCTGTTGTTGTTCTTGTTGTTATTGTAGCTGTTGTTGTTTTGTTATTATTGTAGTTGTTGTTGTTTTTGTTGTTATTGTGGTTGTTGTTCTTGTTGTTATTGTAGTTGTTGTTTTTGTTGTTATTGTGGTTGTTGTTGTTCTTGTTGTTATTGTAGTTGTTGTTTTTGTTGTTATTGTGGTTGTTGTTGTTCTTGTTGTTATTGTGGTTGTTGTTTTTGTTGTTATTGTAGTTGTTGTTGTTGTTATTGTGGTTGTTGTTTTTGTTGTTATTGTAGTTGTTGTTCTTTGTTATTGTGTTTGTTGTTGTTATTGTTGTTCTTGTTCTTGTTCTTGTTGTTATTGTGGTTGTTGTTGTTTTTGTTGTTATTGTGGTTGTTGTTGTTATTGTTATTGTAGTTGTTGTTCTTGTTGTTATTGTGATTGTTATTCACACGGTAGGAAAATTTGTGCTGCTGTCTGTGTTTGTCTGTATCTGTCTGTACGTCCGTCCGTCGAGCCATCCGTCCTTCCGTCCCTTCTACCTTATGTCCGTCCATCCATACCTCCTTTCGTCCGTCCCTCCAGTCATCCGTCCGTCCTTCCTTCCATCCATCCGTCAACCATTCGTCCGTCCAACCATCCATCCGTCAACCATTCGTCCGTCCATCCATCCATCCGTCAACCATTCGTCCGTCCATCCATCCATCCGTCAACCATTCGTCCGTCCGTCCGTCCGTCTCTCAGTAAACAGTGGGGGTCCACACGATAACTAAGACCCAAACTTTGTGAGGGGAGTTCTTTATAGACTGTTGATGAAGCCTATCTGTTGTGGCCCTGGTGGGGGGGGAGGAGGGGGGAAGAGAGGGGGAAGGGGAGGCGGAGGAGGAGGGAAGAGAGAGAATGAAGGGAAGGAGGAGGGGAGAATGAGGGGAAGGAGGGAAGAGAAGGAGGGAGGAGGAGAATTGTGGGAAGGAGGGAAGGGGGGGGGCAGAGAAGGAGGGAAGGGGGTAGGGGGAGAATGAGGGAAGGGACGGAAGATGTAGAGGAAAAGGGAAGGAGAGCGAATAAGAGGGAGGGGAGGGGTGCCACGTCTCTCTCCACGTAAACACTTAACCACTCCCCTCCCCCAGGTGTCGAACCCGGGACCTCGAAATCCGTGGTCGTCGTGGTTGACATTGTGATCCAACTCCCCCCCCCTCCCCCCTCCCTCACCCCACCATCTCAGGTGTACCAGGTGTGTGGAGGGGGGGGGGGCAGGAGATGGCGAAGGAGGAAGACACACAAATTCTCTCTTCCATTCCTTCCTTTCTTCCTCTCCCTATTGTTCCCAGCCCAACTTTCTCCCAGGCCCCCCTCCCTCTCCCAGCCCCCCCTCCCTCTCCCAGCCCCCCCTCCCTCCCTGTCACCATAATAGCACAACAATCATCTCGACTTGGCTACGACACGCCATAACTCCCTCACCAGCCCGGGGAACTCTCTCTTTCAGGCTCCCTCCAGCAGGCAGGTCCTGGGTTAACTCTGTGTGTGTGTGGGACCTTCTGTGTTGATGTTGTTGTTTTTCTCATAATGTTTATCACTTCCTGTTGCCGCCATTAAGGTGTGTTTGTGCCTGTAAGTGTGGGCGTGAGATTTTGACAGTTTCTTTACACTTGTGGCACGTTATGTTTGCAACATTAAAAAGTGACTTTGTGGGGGACTTGAAGATAAGATTTAATGGAGCGTTTTCCACTACTTGCGCCATTAAGATGTGTCTCTGTATAGACCTCAGGGCAAAGAGATACATCGTATTTTCTATTAAATTCCTCACTTTCCACCTTTTCCCTACGCCATTAAAAAGTGTTATTGTGCTGACTTACTGTACGTTGGTCTCCCCCCCCCCCCCTACATGCGTGCGCCATTAGGAGCTGGTTACGCCAATGACACAGCGAGGGAGAAAGGGGGGGGAGAAGAGAATATGGGAGGGGTGGGAGAATGAGAGGGAGAAGTGAGAATGTGGGGTGAGGAAGAGAGGAGGGAGGGGAGAGGAGGAGGGGAGACAGAGAGAAGAGAGAGGAGGAGAGGAGACAGAGAGAAGGGAGAGGAGGAGGGGAGACAGAGAGAAGAGAGAGGAGGAGAGGAGACAGAGAGAAGGGAGAGGAGGAGGGGAGACAGAGAGAAGAGAGAGGAGGAGGGGAGACAGAGAGAAGGGAGAGGAGGAGGGGAGGGGAGAGAAGAGGAGAGGGGAGACTACCACAAGTTCTGTAGGTGACATTTTTCCCCCCCGACATAACTTTACGTTGGGGTGTTAATTTGCATAATTCAGCACTATGTATGCCAGGCGGTGGGAGAGTGTGCACATATCGTCTTGATAATATGCCTGCCAAATTGGTGACGTCCAACGCTGTCACCAGGATCACGGGAGGGCAAGAGGGGGAGAGGGGAGGGGGGAAGGAAACGAGGGGAGAGGGGAGAGGTAGGTCAGGCGGACGTGACTGTGGATTGCGGTGGTGGTGGGAATAGTTAGTAGTGATGGTGGTGGTGATGGGAAAAGGTGGTAGTGGTTGGTGATGGTGATGGTGATAATAGAGATGGGTGATAACTCTCTCTCTCTCTCTCTCTCTCTCTCTCTCTCTCTCTCTCTCTCTCTCTCTCTCTCTCTCTCTCTCTCTCTCTCTCTCTCTCTCAACAAGTTACAAGGCGTATTTACTGAGCCTTGGACACACCTCCCCGCCCTCTTTAAGTATGAATGAGACCTGCCAACCCTTCCTTCAGTCGAGAGCCTTTGAACCCGTAGCTTGGGGGCGAATAATTCATCTCTCGTGTAGGTGGGGGAGGGGAGGGTAAAGGGGGAGGGGGAGAAGTATTGATGAGGGGAGGATAAGTGGGAGGGGGGAGAGGAATGATAAGGAGGGGAGTAGGGAAGGGGAGAGAACTATTGGGAAAAGGAGGATGGAAGGGGGACATAATATGTTCGTTCCTTTACCCTCCCTCCCTTCCTTCCTTCCCTCCCTCCCTCCCTCTCTCCCTCTCTCCCTCCCTCCATCAATCACTCAGTCAGGTGAATGTCCATCAACAAATCTCTCTTGTGTTGGACAATCCTCACCCTGATTCCTCCCTGGACTGTGCCTCCATCACCCTGTCTCCCTCATCCATCATCCATCTATCTGTGCCTCCATTACCCTCTCTCCCTCATCCATTTTTATGTGCCTCCATCACCCTGTCTCCCTCATCCATCATTCATCCACCTGTGCCTCTATCACCATGTCTCCCTTATCCATCATTCATCCATCTATCTATCTGCCATTCCATCACCGTGTCATCCGTCCCTCCATCTACATAATTGGGGAATGGATCACTTGGCTGAGAGATAATATACTGGTAACATTAGTGATACAAATATGATATATAATAACTAGGTGGGGAGAAGGTCATACTATAGGTACGTGTGTGTGTGTGTGTGTGTGTGTGTGTGTGTGGAGAGATTGATTTCTGACCTTATTTGACCATCCGTGTGCTTAGAGAGAGAGAGAGAGAGAGAGAGAGAGAGAGAGAGAGAGAGAGAGAGCTAGCTTATTTTCCGCCGAGGTAACACCCTCATCCTCCTATAATCAATAAATTAATAACCTATTGAAGATTAGCCGACCTCTCTCTCTCTCTCTCTCTCTCTCTCTCTCTCTCTCTCTCTCTCTCTCTCTCTCTCTCATAAATTAATCGTGTTTTTTTTTTATTACATAACTATCACCTGTGATTTATCTACTTGTAATTTATCAAAGGTAATTAACGTGTTGTTCTTTTTTCCAGGTAGGTTAATTAAACCTGGCGGGGCTGAACACACCTGTACTTGCAGCTCAGGGGATTGGTGAGTTACTTAAGGGTAGTGTGTGTGTGTGTGTGTAGAGGCATTAAGGATGTTTGTAGAGGCATTAAGGATGTTTGTAGAGGTATTAATAATGTTGTAGAGGCATTAATAATGTTGTAGAGGCATTAAGGATGTTTGTAGAGGCATTAATACTGTTGTAGAGGCATTTAGGATGTTTGTAGAGGCATTAAGGATGTTATAGAGGCATTAAGGATGTTGTAGAGGCATTAAGGATGTTTGTAGAGGCATTAATAATGTTGTAGAGGCATTAAGGATGTTTGTAGAGGCATTAATAATGTTGTAGAGGCATTAAGGATGTTTGTAGAGGCATTAAGGATGTTTGTAGGGGCATTAAGGATGTTGTAGAGGCATTAAGGATCAAAGGACTATGGGAAGGATGGCTGGAGCCCCTTAGGAGACCAGAACAAAGAAAAAATATTAGGTGTTGTGGATGGGTGAGTGAGGGGGTAGGGGAGGGGGGGCAGAGGTAAAGGAATAGGGGGAGAGAAAGAGGAGTAAGGGGAGGGTCAGTGGGGTAGGAGGAAGGGTAGTAGGGAGGAGAGGGGAGTGGGGAAGAGAGGTATGACTGGGGAAAAATAAATATGAAAAGAAATGGAAGGTTTTCACTTTCTTTTTCTGGGCTTTTTATAGAAAATATTTTGTTCAGATCTGTTTCCCCTTGCTTATCACCCTCTCCTTCCTTCCTTCCTTCCTTCCTTCCTTTCTTCCTTCCTCACCCCTCCTTTCTTCCTCACTCCCTACCTCCTCCCTCACCCCCTCCTTCATTCATCACCCCTTCTTTCCTCCCTCACCCCCTCTTTCCTTCCTCACTCCCTACTTCCTTCCTCACCCCCTCCTTCCTCCCTCACCCTCTCCTCCCCTCCTCATTTACTCCCTCCGTCCTTCCCTCCCCCCTACTGGGTAGATAAAAGGGATATGATTGGTTGGAGTTGATCCACCAATGAGGATATACAAATGCAGTGATTGGTTGATATGTCATCACAGTCTACAAGTATGAACCAATCAGCTTCCTCCTCCTCCTCTTTGTTTGTTTGTTTGTTTGTTTGTTTCTTCTGTGTTTAGAAGTTCTTGAAAATTATGATAAATATTTTCTCATTCACTAAAAAAAAAAAAAAAATAATAACAATAATTTGAACATTTAATTTAGCATTTTAATAACAGTAGAAATTAAAGAGAGTAAAGTTGAAGTGACTTAATTATTTTTAAACGAGGAAAAAAAAAACACTAATTAATGTTTGATAATTTTAATGTTTATATTAGAAAAAACAACAATAGTTTATGTTTGTGTTTTATTTCAATCTTGTTTTTATTTAATTGTCTATTGTATTTTGTTATGCTCTCTCTCTCTCTCTCTCTCTCTCTCTCTCTCTCTCTCTCTCTCTCTCTCTCTCTCTCTCTCTCTCTCTCTCTCTCTCTCTCTCAATTCGTCCAATTTTCGTCTTCCTCCTCATCACATTTCTCTCGTGTCTCTGTTTATTTATTTCCGCCTCTTCCTGTTTTCATTCTCCGAGTCAGTGTGTCAGAGGAGAGTGGTGGTGGTGGTGGTGATGGTGGTAGGTGATGGTGGTAGGTGATGGTGGTGATGGGGGTGGTGGTGGTGGTGGGGGTGATGGTGGTGGTGGGGGTGGTAGGTGATGGGGGTGATGGTGGTGGTGGGGGTGGTGATGGGGGTGATGGTGGTAGGTGATGGTGGTGATGGGGGTGGTAGTTGTAGTAAGAGGAACATTAGAAAAACATGGGGATGGAAAGAAGGGGAAGGGAGGGGATGGGAAGGGAGAAAAGGGGAGATGTAGGGAAGGAAGGGAAAGGGAAGAGGGGTCATACCATCATAGTATCTGGGGAAAAAAACCCGAATTGGAAAAAAAAAAGTCTTTCAAAGAGTCTTCTACTATTCAGGGAAAATTGTAGGATGTTAGGGGAAAAAATATGATCAAGGTTGTTTTTTTTTCCCCCTTCCTCCCGATAAAAGTTATGATTGGTTGGAGTTGATACATCAGTGAAGGCATACAAGCTCGTTGATTGGTCGACGCTGTATAGGTATCATCCAATCATATTCCTTTACACACACACACACACTCACACTAAGGTATACAAGCTCGCTGATTGGTCGACGCTGTACAGGTAACATCCAATCATAATCCTTTACACACACTAGGGTATAGAAGCTCACTGATTAGTTTATGCTGTGCAGGTATTATCTAATCATATTCATTTACACACTAAGGTATACAAGCTCGCTGATTGGTCGACACAGTTCCTTTTTTATACATATTCCACCCTCATGAAACATAAATAATTAATTCACAAAGTATCATGTTAGACCTGTTTTCCGTTTTTTATGTACCTATATTAAATTAGTACAAAAGAAAAAAGTGTGTGTGTGTGTGTGTGCATCCAGCTCAACGGTACTACCCTCAATAATGTTATTTGCTTTCGGTATCTCGGCCCCCACCTGTCCACCTCCGCAGACATCGATGAGGTGATTCAGCATCGGATCAGATGTGCATCTCAAGCCTTTGGCAGACTCCGAAACCGTGTCTTCAGCTGTAGGGAGCTGAAATTATCTACAAAGTTACACGTATATCGAGAAGTGGTCCTCCCCACCCTGCTATATGGCAGCGGGACATGGGTCACATACAGGTGGCACATCAAGGCACTTGAAAACTTTCACCAACGTAGTCTACGTTCCATCCTCCGAGTTCGCTGGGAAGACAAGAGAACAAATGCCAGTATTCTTGCTGACACCAACTGTAGGAGCATCGAGGCTACCATTATCCATGAACAACTATGTTGGACTGTCCATGTTACCCGCATGGACGGCAGTAGACTGCCAAAGCAGCTGCTTTACAGTCACCTAACGAACAGTAAACGTAACGCTGGCGGGCAATGGAAAGAGTATAAGGATAGTCATAAGACAAACCTGAAAAAGTGCCAAATCGACCCCCTCACCTGGGAGACGATCACTCCACACCGTAACGTTTGGAGGAGCACCACACGAGACGGTGCCAATACTTTCGAGTTAGTCCTACTGCAAACCGAGGCAGACAAGCGCCAACGCCGGAAAGACGCTGCCGCCGCCCCTCCCGCACTAGATGTAGCCCCCCACATATGCAACTTCTGTGATCGACCCTGCTGGTCCCGTATCGGCCTCTGTAGTCACCTCAAAACTCACCAACCTAGGTGACATCCCTAATAACTCATATCATTGTACCATAGCTGGATGATCGTCATACTTGATTCCGAGTGACAGCAAAGTAGTAGTAGTAATAGTGTGGAGAACTGATATGCTTAATAACGTCAAACTTTGTGAGAGAGTTAGTGTGTGAGGAGGAGGGGGAAGAGAAGTAGTAGGAGTGGAGGAAGAGAGGGGCGGGGGAGAAGAAGAAGAAGAAGAAGAGGATTATTGATGGGGATGAAGAGGGAGGAACAAATAATGGAAGAGGGAGGTGGGGCAAGGGGCGAGAAGGGAAGTTTAGTGAAGGGGAGAAAGGAAAAGGTACTGAAGAAGGAAGAGGAGAGGAAAATAAAGAGGAGGCAAAGGAGATGAAGAGTGAAGGAGGAGGATGAAGAGGAGGGAAGAGGGGAACGGAAGGGGAGTATTGTGTACCTTTCAGCTCAGGTGAGGGGAGATTAGTTGAGGGGTGAGTTTTTTCTCCCCTCCCATCTTCCTATCCTTCCCTCCTTTCCATTCTCTCCCTACCTTCTCTTTCCATCGTCTCTCTCCCATTTCTTCATCCTCTTCCCATCCCCTCCCCTCCCTCTTCCCTCCCTGCAAAAGTTAGATGAGAATAACTAGTTTATTATAACATTCACCGCTATTGACAGTATTGTTGTTCACCGTTATTTATCGTTATTTTCCGTTAATCACTGTTAATTACCGTTGCTCACCGTTATTTGTATTATCGTTACCGTCATTTCAGTTATTTTTGCTGTGGATTTTTATTTTATTATTTTTTCCTCGATTTTAATATCATTTTTTTAACTCTCTGTATTTATTTCCCTTTGAATAACTGTTTTGAATTTTTTTTAACTATTTTAATTTCCTTCAGTCGTCTGTACTGCAAGAAAAATATCCGGAAGATGAATAAATTATTTTTTTCTTTTACCAAAATTCATTAACGTTATTATTTGTTTAATATTTTTGTGTACTTTATTTCTGTCTAATTTATCATGTTTTTATTTTTAAACAATTATTTTACTAACATCTGAGATTTTTTTTTCATAGTTTACAAAATTCTGAGAAATCTTGTAGCTTCTTCTTTTAGTTATTTAACAAAAACTGAGAAACTTTGGTATATTTTTATAACATTTATAAAAATTTGAGAACTGGGTAAAGTGTTTGAGCAAATAAGGTAAAAATACTCGGTGGAGAGACTTGAGAGAGAAAATTATTTAATGACAAGAAAAAGTTTGTAATTTGTGTATGAAGGACAGGTGTGTGGAGGACAGGTGTGTGGAGGACAGGTGTGTGGAGGACAGGTGTGTGGAGGACAGGTGTGTGGAGGACAGGTGAGTGGAGGACAGGTGTGTGGAGGACAGGTGAGTGGAGGACAGGTGTGTGGAGGACAGGCGTGCGGAGGACAGGTGTGCGGAGGACAGGTGAGTGGAGGACAGGTGTGTGGAGGACAGGTGTGTGGAGGACAGGTGTGTGGAGGACAGGTGTGTGGAGGACAGGTGTGTGGAGGACAGGTGTGTGGAGTTTGTAAGGTGAAGTTAATCCACCTTCCACCTTTTCCCACCCCTCCTCCACTGTAGTATTTTAACGGTGTGTGTGTGTGTGTGTGTGTGTGTGTGTGTGTGTGTGTGTGTGTTTTATAAAGCGTAGAACGAGGGTCAACGTGTCGAGCAGGAGCCGAGTATGTAAGTTAGCATCGTTAAGCGAGGTATTTATGGCCATAATTCTCGGTTAGCGGAAGACCAGGCTCGGAAGACCTGACTCGCCCGAGGTACCTTATACGGGTCGTACTCTCCTGACCTGACTCGCCCGAGGTACCTTATATGGGTCGTACTCTCCTGACCTGACTCGCCTGAGGTACCTTATACGGGTCGTACTCTCCTGACCTGACTCGCCCAATGTACCTGATACGGGTCGCACGCTCCTGACCTTGTTCACTGTAGGTATGTTGTTTAGGCTAGTGACCTGGGATTACCTTTTGACCTGGGTGGTTAGCTGGGATGACTACGTTTGACCGGGTTGGTTAGGTTAGGTAAGGTTTGGTACATAGATAGGTTAGGTAGGTAGGTTAAGGTAAGTTAAGTTATGTTAGGTAGATTAGGTAGGCAGGTTAGGTTAAAGTAGGTTAAGTTATGTTAAGTTAGGTTAGGTAGGTTAACTTAGGTTAGGTTACGTTAGGTTAGGTTAGGTTAGGTTAGCTAAGGACAAGAAAGGTTGGTGCTTATTACGATTGACTTCTAGTCTTATATACGGTAAACAAATTATGTATGTATGTATGTATGTATGGATCACTCAAGATATTATGACGAGAAGGGGACTGGTGGAAAATACAAAATGGATGGAATTATGAAAAAACTGAAAGTGGACCCCAGTTCTAATAGCTCCTACTTCTAATAGCTCTCCGTGTTTGTGGTACAGTGATAATGTGCGTAACTCTCACCAATATGTCAAGGGTTCGAATCCTGTTTAACCCAGACACATGTGACCCTTCCAAACATCACAGGTTCCTTAAGTCCAGTTTCCTCCTGTACTAGACTGTTGAGATGATTAATAAGAACAGGTTCCTAATGTTACCGTAAAGGTTAAGTTACACTCATGAGATTCACTTAAATATTTCAAAAGCGTATGTACTTAAATCAGGTATAAGTGTGGAGGTACAGGTAAGTACTTGGACCTCCCATTAAGTGGTGGGGCTTCGTCTCTCAAGTGAATAAAATATTTTGGCTTTCGTGAGAATATAATATCTTAAGTGCGACACAACTCCTTGAAGGGTTAGATGAGATATAAGTGTTAAGTGCAGGAAAAGTTTGGTGTAGTGAGAGTGATATAAAAGTTGGTGCCTTAAGTGATTCGGAAAGTTTATATTATTGTGATGTTCGAGGCTAAAGTAGGGGGCCGGGCGGGGCGGGGTGGAGCGGGTCCGGGGGGGAGCGGGTCCGGGGTGGAGCGGGTCCGGGGAGGAAGGGGTCCGGGGCTGTTATGGGTACTTTTTTTTTGTGTAGAGAAAGGAGGGTGAAAGAAGATTAGAGGTGGGGGAAGGAAGTTATAGTTCGGAAATTGAAGATGTTTAGGAGGAGGTAAGAGAGGGTGAGCTGACCGCCTAGCTAAGCTAATAGTGTGTTAGGGTTGTGTCATGGGTTAGTTATTGTCTGTCGGTACAGGCACTAGACATCCTACCCTGTTCCATACATGGGTGTTTTAAGGGCCTTATTTCATATTCTGCCGACCCTACTGGCGGATGTTGGTCTAGGGAGGTTGTCTATTGCCCGGCCGTGGTTGTATGGTTGTATGGTTGTCGTTATCTTGGGGATAAGGGAAAGGGAGGGGTCCGGGAGTGAGGAGGGAGGTTTCAGGGAATATGGAAGGACCTTGGGGGAGAGGGGGAGGGGGAGAATAAAAACAACATACCACCCGTTCATCACCCCAGACTGGAGGGTGAAGTGGTGCCGGGGTGAGGTTGAGGTCGGGCTGAGGTCGGGTTGGGGTGAGGTAAGGAGGTGGGGAGGGGCTGGAGGCTCACATTGCAAGAGTATATTGACACTAACCTCCCACTTTAACGTGTAGTACAAGGGGCGGCCACACACACACACACACACACACACACACACACACACACACACACACACAATACAGTGAGTGACGCCATATGGGTGTTACTGTTCCCTCAAGAGTGGCCGTGTGTGGAGAGGAGCCACTCAACACCCTCAGGTCAGCGCGAGTAGAAGCCCTTAGTCGGGGATTGTTGATTCTTGTCGGGGCTGAGAGACTAAGGGTGGAGAGATAAGAGATGACAGAGAGGAGTTAACTACAAAGAGACACGTAATTGATGGGCCATTATGGTTTAAGAGAGAGAGAGAGAGAGAGAGAGAGAGAGAGAGAGAGAGAGATGTTACCTTCTTCAGAGATTTTTAGTGACGCGATGTTAGTTTAGTTTATTATGTGCAAAAGACCTTTACCTGGTTTACCTATATCTCAACACCTGTTTTACCTGTACCTGTACCTCAACACCTGGTTTACCTGTACCTGTACCTCAACACCTGGTTTACCTGTACCTGTACCTCAACACCTGGTTTACCTGTACCTGTACCTCTACACCTGGTTTACCTGTACCTGTACCTCTACACCTGGTTTACCTGTATGTCAACACCTGTTTTATCTATATCTCAATGTCGAGGACTTATATCACAATCACAACACACGTCTCTCACTCAATCACAACACACGTCTCTCACTCAATCACAACACACGTCTCTCACTCAATCACAACACACGTCTCTCACTCAATCACAACACACGTCTCTCACTCAATCACAACACACGTCTCTCACTCAATCACAACACACGTCTCTCACTCAATCACACCACACGTCTCTCACTCAATCACAACACACGTCTCTCACTCAATCACACCACACGTCTCTCACTCAATCACAACCCACGTCTCTCACTCAATCACAACACACGTCTCTCACTCAATCACAACACACGTCTCTCACTCAATCACAACACACGTCTCTCACTCAATCACAACACACGTCTCTCACTCAATCACACCACACGTCTCTCACTCAATCACAACACACGTCTCTCACTCAATCACAACACACGTCTCTCACTCAATCACAACACACGTCTCTCACTCAATCACAACACACGTCTCTCACTCAATCACAACACACGTCTCTCACTCAATCACACCACACGTCTCTCACTCAATCACACCACACGTCTCTCACTCAATCACACCACACGTCTCTCACTCAATCACACCACACGTCTCTCACTCAATCACACCACACGTCTCTCACTCAATCACACCACACGTCTCTCACTCAATCACAACCCACGTCTCTCACTCAATCACAACACACGTCTCTCACTCACCAGTTATTGCCCGACTAATGGAAGATGAGAAATATAGTAGAGGAGACTGTCTCTTTGTGTTCCTGTGAGAGATAATGTTACTGAGAGAGAGATTGGGAGATAATCTCTCTCTCTCTCTCTCTCTCTCTCTCTCTCTCTCTCTCTCTCTCTCTCTCATCGTAGAGGCGAGTGTTAGACTGACTTGTTGATTGTGTGTTATGTCACTGTCTTCGTATTAATAATAAAATAATAATAATAATAAAATAATAACAATATAATAATAATAATAATAATAATAATAATAGTAATAATAATAATAATAATAATAGCTCATTATTATTATTAAAACTCCTTTTACTTAGATAATCCAGGACATTTTAACAACAACAAAAAACACAGACAAAAAATAAAAATAATGAACTAAAACACACACATGACAACTCTCTCTACTGAGGTTATCAAATACACATTAAATGTTCTGATTTTGGGGACGAAACTTATAATCTGTCGTAAGATTAAGGATTTACTGGTCTTCATACTTTATAAGCTGGGCCTCATGATAGCCCGAGAAGGATTTGTGCTCTTACTCTTTCTTCTTTCTTTCATCTTTTTCAATCTCTTTGTTCATTCTTCCTTCCTCTTATATTTCTTTATTTCTTTCTACTCCTTTCTTTTATCTTTTCGTCTCTCTCTCTCTCTCTCTCTCTCTCTCTCTCTCTCTCTCTCTCTCTCTAAGTGTAAGAGGAGCACAAGTGTATGAGTAGAGCATCACAGTGTAAGTGGAGCACTAGAGTGTAAGTGGAGCACTAGAGTGTAGGTGGAGCACTAGAGTGTAGGTGGAGCACTTGAATGTAAGTGGAGCACTAGAATGTAAGTGGAGCACTAGAGTGTAGGTGGAGCACTAGAGTGTAGGTGGAGCACTAGAGTATACGTGGAGCACTTGAATGTAAGTGGAGCACTAGAATGTAAGTGGAGCACAAGAGTGTAAGTGGAGCACTAGAGTGTAAGTGGAGCACTAGAGTGTAAGTGGAGCACTAGAATGTAGGTGGAGCACAAGAGTGTAGGTGGAGCACTAGAGTGTAAGTGGAGCACTTGAATGTAAGTGGAGCACTAGAATGTAGGTGGAGCACAAGAGTGTAAGTGGAGCACTAGAGTATACGTGGAGCACTAGAGTGTAGGTGGAGCATTAGGGTGTAAGGTTCAAGGGTTCCGTTTAATTGGAGTACCGGAGGCTCTACACACAGGCTGTTATAGACCAATTACACCATAATTGGTCTCTGCCTGACCTGATATCTGTCTGTAACTTTGGTCTGTTTGGGGGGTTGCATTTGGAACGGATTCCTATTTTTTTTTCTGGCTCTATTTTTCCTGGATCGTAATTGGTTAATGTTTGACAAAAATCCTATGGACTTTTTTCTATTTGACTCTCTCTCTCTCTCTCTCTCTCTCTCTCTCTCTCTCTCTCTCTCTCTCTCTCTCTCTCTCTCTCTCTCTCATTATATATATCTATTAAAATATACGAATATAATTATGTATATGTATATGTGTGTGTGTGTGTGTGTACCTTCTAGTGTGGAGAACCAGACTGCACCTGTCTTCCACACCTGTATGATCCTCACTTACACCTGTCACACACACACACACACACACACACACACACACACACACACACACATTGGATAATAACGAAATGATAACACAAGCCCCCCCAAAAAAAAAAAAAATTATCTATCCCACACAGGTAAGAATTGTGTTTGGAAAAGCAATGTTTGGACACAAATTAGCGTTACCAATACGTGTTTAATTGATATAAAGTATCTGACGTTAAATGGTAAAAAAAAAAAAAAAACACAAAAAACGACAGGTAAATTTTAGTTTAATTGCAATATTTTTCAATGCCATTATTGTCATTTTCCTTTGAACAGTTTCCCGGAAAAAATATATGTGAATGAATATAGAAAACGTATTGTATATATGTAAAAAAAAGTAAATCGTCTTCACTGAAATAGTCATAGAAGAATTAGATTTTTTGGGGTGTAATTTCGACTAATAGGGCTAAAAAAAAATAGGGATATAGCGGTATGTTAAGGATTTAAATAACGTGTCAGGTATGTCCCTATTTAAATTGAGGGTTCACATGGGGTTACTATTTGACAGGGCCAATTATTGAATCCCTATTTTTGTATTAGGTGTCATTAATTGGGCTTTATGGGGTGGTTCTGCTGTTTAAAATAGGTTTGTGTTTGTTTTAAATATTGAGGTGTGTTACTGGAGATAAATACGCGTGTGTGTGTGTGTGGCGGGGGGGGGGGGGGCATGACCTCTTGACCCCTCCGTGACATCTGACCTTTAGTGACATCTACAGTCCTTCTTGTGGCCTCTCGTGACCTCTGACTTCTTCCAGTGGCATCTACAGTCCTTCTTGTGGCCTCTCGTGACCTCTGACTTCTTCTAGTGGCATCTACAGTCCTTCTTGTGGTCTCTCGTTACCTCTCAACTCTTCTAGCGGCCTCTACAGTCCCTCTCGTGACCTCTCGTGACCTCTCGTGACCTCAGTTGTAAAAATAAAGTGCGACGAAGTAATTGCAGGAGGGAGAAGAGATGGAGGGATTGAGTGGTGGTGGCAGAGAGATGGAGGGGAGGGAGTCAGCCACGAGATGGAGGATTATTGGAGGGATTTACTTCAAGGAGGGGGAGGAGGAGTGAGGTGGTAGGAGAGGAGGAAGAGAAAGATGAGAGGAGGCAATGAAGAAAAGAGGCAATATTCTCCAATTTGTTATTCCTCTCTCTCTCTCTCTCTCTCTCTCTCTCTCTCTCTCTCTCTCTCTCTCTCTCTCTCTCTCTCTCTCTCTCTGTAATAAGTCGACAAACACATCTGTTTTTTGTTAGGACACAGATGTAATATAACACAGGTGTAATATAACAGAATGCAGGTGAGACGTAATAAAATAACAGGTGTAATATAAATGCTCAGGTGTAATGTGTCGGTCACAACTATAAGGTAACGAGGGAGAAGCCTTTTACCTGTGTGTGAGGTCACGGTGGCCAGCAGGTCACAGTAGGCCTGCTGTGGATTACGGTGGGGGCTGCTGAGGGTTGCTGCTGTGGGTTGCTGAGAGTTACTTTGGGCTGCTATGGGGTACTGTGGGCTGTTAGGGAAGGGCCAGCATTACCCCCCCGTTTAAAGAGAGAGAGAGAGAGAGAGAAAGAGGGGGGGGGGGGGTTCCTGGCGCCGTAAGGAGAAGTGAAGGTAATGAGGCGAACAATGAAGAGATGAGTTTCATTTTTTTGTGGGGTTGGCAATCTCTCATCATCAACAGTGAACCCCTGGCGAAGCGGACCGTGAGTAGGGAGGGGGTGAGGGGGGAGGGGGGTTCTAATCGTGACGGCCTTAAGGACGAACGAGGGGATTCCGGAGTTAGTTTAGAGTTCAATTTGTTCTGATTTGGTCGGTTTTAGGGTGATAGTATTAAAGCACACACACACACACACACACACACACACACACACACACACACACACACAGTATCTAGAGATGGTCCGTTAAATATCTGGAGTGAGGAAGGGAGTGAGGGTGAGGAAGGGAGTGAGGGTGAGGAAGGGAGTGAGGGTGAAGAAGGGAGAGAGGGTGAGGAAGGGAGAAAGGGTGAGGAAGGGAGTGAGGGTGAGGAAGGGAGTGAGGGTGAAGAAGGGAGTGAGGGTGAGGAAGGGAGTGAGGGTGAGGAAGGGAGTGAGGGTGAGGAAGGGAGTGAGGGTGAGGAAGGGAGTGAGGGTGAGGAAGGGAGTGAGGGTGAGGAAGGGAGTGAGGGTGAGGAAGGGAGTGAGGGTGAGGAAGGGAGTGAGGGTGAAGAAGGGAGTGAGGGTGAGGAAGGGAGTGAGGGTGAGGAAGGGAGTGAGGGTGAGGAAGGGAGTGAGGGTGAGGAAGGGAGTGAGGGTGAGGAAGGGAGAGAGGGTGAGGAAGGGAGAGAGGGTGAGGAAGGGAGAGAGGGTGAGGGTGAGGAAGGGAGTGAGGGTGAGGAAGGGAGTGAGGGTGAGGAAGGGAGTGAGGGTGAGGAAGGGAGAGAGGGTGAGGAAGGGAGAGAGGGTGAAGAAGGGAGTGAGGGTGAGGAAGGGAGTGAGGGTGAGGAAGGGAGTGAGGGTGAGGAAGGGAGAGAGGGTGAGGAAGGGAGTGAGGGTGAGGAAGGGAGAGAGGGTGAGGAAGGGAGTGAGGGTGAGGAAGGGAGTGAGGGTGAAGAAGGGAGTGAGGGTGAGGAAGGGAGTGAGGGTGAGGAAGGGAGAGAGGGTGAGGAAGGGAGTGAGGGTGAGGAAGGGAGTGAGGGTGAGGAAGGGAGTGAGGGTGAGGAAGGGAGAGAGGGTGAAGAAGGGAGTGAGGGTGAGGAAGGGAGTGAGGGTGAGGAAGGGAGTGAGGGTGAGGAAGGGAGAGAGGGTGAGGAAGGGAGTGAGGGTGAGGAAGGGAGAGAGGGTGAGGAAGGGAGTGAGGGTGAGGAAGGGAGTGAGGGTGAAGAAGGGAGTGAGGGTGAGGAAGGGAGTGAGGGTGAGGAAGGGAGAGAGGGTGAGGAAGGGAGTGAGGGTGAGGAAGGGAGTGAGGGTGAGGAAGGGAGTGAGGGTGAGGAAGGGAGAGAGGGTGAGGAAGGGAGTGAGGGTGAGGAAGGGAGTGAGGGTGAGGAAGGGAGTGAGAGGTAAGGGAGAGTGAGAAAGAGTGAGGGAGGAAAGGATAAAGGTTGAGGGGAGGGAGAAGGTTGAGGGAGGGAATAAAGAGAGAGAGAGAGAGAGTGCCGTAAGAGTGTTTGTCCAGTGCCAAGGAACAGTGCCACTGACCTTGTTACCTGTGCCACCTGGATAACACTTTCATCCCCCCCCCCTCTTGTGTTTTTTCCTCCCCTCTCTTTACCTTGTGTTGTTCTGTTTGTTTGTTTCTTGTTTTATTTCCGTCTTTTGGTTTTAATTGAATTGTCCTATTTCGCTCTCTGTCTCTTCGTTGTTTTACTCTCATGTTTCTTCTCTCTCACTCTCTCTCTCTCTCTCTCTACGCAGCAGTAATTGGAATCCTGGATATAAATCGGTTTGCAGATCGTTTTCCCGGGGTAATGGTTAGCCAGTGCAGTTGACGAGTTGTCCGGTTTTATTGAGTTATCCCTTGACACTGGGTTGTGCTGCTGCCGCCACCTCTGTCACCATT
This sequence comes from Homarus gammarus, assembly GCA_958450375.1. Classification (NCBI taxonomy): domain Eukaryota; kingdom Metazoa; phylum Arthropoda; class Malacostraca; order Decapoda; family Nephropidae; genus Homarus; species Homarus gammarus. The sequence goes on along the minus strand of CAUDMG010002080.1, from coordinate 1,803,292 downwards.
GATAGTGACACCACCTCTGCCATCACCAATAGTGCCACCACCACCTCTATTACCATCAATAGTGCCACCCCTACCACCACCACCACCACCACCATTATAATATTCGTTCTCACAGGTGTGTCGGTTTATACATAACAGGTGTATATATGTGTGTGTGTGTGTGTGTATTTTACCTCTATCCACCCAGCTGCCTCAAGCCACGTTTACACACCTGTCAATAATTACTCGTAAGTCTCCCATTTCTCGTAAGGTAAGGACGAACGAACGTGTGTAGTCGAGGTACAGTCTTAGTGTTGTGACGATGATGCCAGAGTGGTCAGCTGTGTACTGTACTGGTGAATTAGCTTAACTCAGTCTGTTGTATTTACGTCACGTTTTATAGTGTGTGTGTGTGTGTGTGTGTGTGTGGACATGCGTGTGTGTGCATTTGTTATGGGATAATGAACGTGTGTGTCAGGGGGATCTATGCTTGTACACACACACACACACACACACACACACACACACACACACACTCACACTAAATCCCTGATAAACAAATACTAAAAATTACCCAATCACAATTAAACACACATCATAGCTTTATAACAGTAGAAAGTCAAGCTAAGAACTTTGTGAGGCAGCTATGTTATGGGGAGGTCAGTATTATTTATCTATCCCCAATAATACGCGCCACTTTTACCATTTCCTGTTTTGTCCACAGTGAGTATTGTTATTATATGTACATTCAGAAGTTAATTAATCTTACTAACAATGTGTACAGTAGTTCGTGGTGATGGTTACGTTACGGTATAATGATCATTTAGGAAACCATCGAACCCAACGTACACAGAATATTTTTTGATCGTGTGTACATATAGTTCGTGTTATTTATATTGACATTCATGTGTACTCAATATTATTGTGTGTGTAGACGTGAGTGAGATTTAGACTACATGGATGTGTGTGTGTGTGTGTGTGTGTGTGCGTGTGTTGGGTAGATTAAAATGCGGGTAGTCACAGCTGCCCACGAGAGTGAATGTGCATATTTACGTTTAATTATAGTATTATTGCTTATTCAACATCATATAGGAAAATATATGAACCTGTCAGATGTGAAATATAAAGTTTGATATGATTTAGTGTAAGGTATAGTAAGGTAATGAATAACAGGTAATAAGGTGTGTGTGTGTGTGTGTGTGTGTGTGTGTGTGTGTGTGTCCATAATGAGGTGAATTCAGACCAGATAAGGTAATGTGTAGTGTTATGATAATTTAAGACACGTGTGAGGAGATTGGATTCGTGGTTGATCGAGAAGGACACGTATATGGATTATGATAGGGGGGCCACATTGTACATGTATAACGAGGTGATGGGACCGAGTTGGATACGTGTAACAGCGACGTTATATATGGTGATGAGAGGAGCCACGTAAAACAGGTGTTATTGGGTACATGTGGCTGGCTGGTGGTAGAACACGTGTATTGGCGCAGGTGTGGTGGCGGTTAGTGGGGAGTGTGACCCTGTGCGTGTGTGCGTTTGGCTCCCGGGCGGCGTGTGAAGGTGCTCTGTGTTTATCTGGCTGTACAGGTGTGTGGTGGTGCAGGTGTTGCCGCTCCAGTATTGGTAAAAAACGAGAGATGTTAAGACGGTGCTGACAACAACTTTTACAACAGTGGATTAAATTGTAAGTGAGAACCCAAAGTAAGGTTATGTGTGTGTGTGTGTGTGTGTGTGTGTGTGTGTGTGTGTGTGTGTGTGTGTGTGTGTGTGCGTGCGTGTGTGTGAAACTATAGGCAAGTTTCTTTACGCCATTTGCCTCTGTCTACCCATCAATAATTGGGAACCTGGATGTTAATCGATTTGTGGATCGTGTTCCGGGGTAATGGTTTGCCAGTGCAGTTGGCCAGTTGTCCGGTCTTCTCGGACTATTCCTTGACACTGGGTCATGCAACTCGAAAATTCAGGGTGTGTTTGTTGTGTTGGCGACAGCTTCTACACCTTAAACAAATTCACGCCTAGGTGACCCTTAGGCTGGCCATCCTCGAACACCAAGGGCAATCATTATATTATGTATGTTTAAGTATGTATGTATGTACAGTAGGTATGTATGTATGTATGTATGTATGTATGTATGTATGTATGTATGTACTACCACAATACCTGCAGGTAGACGTGTAGGGGTCGACAGCCTCTACAACACCCGCACATTATCTTCGTCCCACCTGTCGTTTGTGGCTGTACATAATTCACAAGTTGACGGAAGCTTTTAAAACCTTCCCTCACTGATGACCTTGACGGTGAGGTGGTGATGATGAGGTGGTGATAGTGATGGTGAGGAGATATGGTGTTTACAGTGAACCAGAAGCAAGGGGGAATATTTCATGAGAGAGTGACATACACACACACACACAAACACACACACACACACAGTCATAACTACACTGTGTTATGACTGATTGTAAGAAATATGTCGCACCAACTAGTGTACACATTAAAGGGGAACAGGTGAGTTTATCATCAGTTTTCCTGAGTGGTGGTGTGTCTAAGTGGCGGTGTACCTGAGTGGTGGTGTGTCTAAGTGGCGGTGTGTCTGAGTGGCGGTGTGTCTGATTGGCGGTGTACCTGAGTGGCGGTGTGTCTGAGTGGCGGTGTACCTGAGTGGCGGTGTACCAGAGTGGCAGTGTACCTGAGTGGCAGTATAACAGAGAACACGAGGATACAACTGATTTGCTCACTTCATAAAATCGAAAATGGCGTCCAATTTGAACTGAGACTCTACAGACAGCAAAGATACCTCCCCCTCCCCCCCCCCCCCCAAAAAAAAAAGCTGCGTTAATTTCACCCGATAAGAGAAAATCCCTCTTATAGGAAAGGTATTATCAGGCAGTCAGTCAGTCAGGATAGATAAGCATTGGTAGATGAGGTGGTTTTATGTGTGTACCAATTGACCCTCCTCTCAGGCACCCACGCCAGGTTAGAGACAGGTGGGTGCCAGTATTTAGTGCCACGACAGAACTTACAATGGGAATATTTTTTTTTTTTTTGTTTAGCGAGAGACTTGTCAACACACTACGTCGAGAGAGGTGTGTGTGTGTGTTTAACGAGTATTTCAGCCGGGTGGTTTCGTACTTGAGAATAAATGATGGTGTTATTTGTTTAACGAGAGGTGTAGGAGGGCAGTTTGGTGCAGTGGGGATTAATGACAGTATTGCCATTGTGTTTAACGATAGTTGGAATGGTGGTGTTGGTTCCTGAGTGATGATTGTAATAGATTTTGTTTACTTAACGAGAGGTCAACTAATCCAGCTTTGGAACACGGTTGAACGAGAGTATTATCAACGTGGTTAACGACAGGTACACCAACATGTCTCGTTAACAGACTTCACTCCTCCAAACCGATGCAGGTATACTCAGGTAAGCACATTGATTAACGTCAGGTGAACAAAATAATTAACGAGGACAGGTGACTTAAACCAACACTATCATCAACAACAACTACCGCCTGGCGAACAATTTTATGAAGACTATATGACTGTCGTACTTTCGCTCGTCTCTGGCGTACACTAGCGCCCCCCCCCCCCACCCTTCCCTCCCTCTTGACTTGTTCAGACGTGTTAAGTTGCGTCAGTCAGCTCTGTAGATGTCTTTCCTGACTGAATGAGTTTACTAACTTATTCACTGATTGGCTTAGGTTGACTGACTGACTGGCTATTAACAGGTGTCCCCTCCCCCCCTTATACCACTCTCTAACAGGCAGTTCTCTTCCTTGTTATTCCACTTTATTAGTCATTTCTCTTGTTATCTTTTCTTTGGTTATTCTAAAATTCATTACGCCCAAAATGAATTAATTCCAATGATATTTAATAATAAGACTAATTTATTTTAAAACAGTTTATTGGTCAATTTATTCTCATATTTAATCTGACTTTTTTCTCTCCAACAGGTGAGGTCTGGTTACCTGTGTGGCTCTTAAAGGTGAGTTTGTAAAGGTGAAATAAATTGGGGGGTTTTCTTCGAGAGAGAGAGTATTTATTTTACTTGTTGTTTATGTAATGTGAGAGGACTTAGGTGTGGTTGGTGAGGGTAAGTTGTGGTAGAGTGTGTGTGTGTAAGGAAGGTTAGGCAGGGTGAATATAGTGCTATACAGTATGTGAGTCTCTCTTCTCATTATCCAGCCAATCAAAGCACACGTAGCACGATCAGCTAATGACGTCATCTAGCCAGCTAATCCTGAGATCACCATTGGCATAGCAAGTTTATCGATGACATCAGCCGTCAACCAATCAATGTTGCATTAAAGACGTCATCTTTCCAAGCTAGCCAATCAGAGAGCAATAGTGCTATAATGCACTGATGACGTTATCTTCCCCAACCAGCCAATCACGAGGAGTTATAGCCCCGCTGACCAGGCGGTGATCGGGAAGGCTGTAGGAAGATTTATATTCCGGTCACAAATTGGTGAAGGCGGTTTTTGGGCGTAAAAGATGGCGACGGGCGAGGGTCAGTGAGTGAATCCTCTTCATATGTGTGAGTTATCTTATATTTGACGAATTTCAGTAATTAAATTATTAAAACAAAAGTACTCGTTTGAGATAAGCCAATTGACATCTTACGAGGCCGGGAGTGGTGTCAGTGGGGTTGGTACTCCTACCGCTAAGGTTGGTAGACCTGCTATGGACAGTATCAGTAGGGTTGGCACACCTGCTGTTCATCTCTGGCACAACACCTGTTTTAGCACCTTGAGTATATTTTACCTGCCCACACCTGTATATACTCTCTCTCTCTCTCTCTCTCTCTCTCTCTCTCTCTCTCTCTCTCTCTCTCTCTCGGGTCGATTCAGCCACCCGGAGAAATAATTGGATGCAATATATGAACCCGCTTCAAGGTATCGTATCATAGGTTCAAAGTCGACATGATACTGTGTGTGTGTGTGTGTGTGTGTGTGTTAATGGGACAATAGATCACAGGTAAGCAGGAGGTATGAAGCGTCTCACCTGTGCCACCTGGATAATGGATGCACAGTGCTTGGGTGTGGCTCTCTGCTGGATTGGCTGTCGATAAATCACATGGTCTTTCTGCTGCTCCTCTTCTTTCTACCTCTCCTCCTCCTCCTCCTCCTCCTCCTCCTTCCTCGAAAACAACCAACCCTCTTCGTATTGCTCTTAATATCCAACTTCGTTCTCTTTCTCCTCTTCTTCCTCTTTCAAATTCCTTCTTTATTCAGATGATTAATTCTCTCTTCCCTCATCTTCCTCCCTCCTTTCCTACGCTCCAGTTATTCTTCTTCTTCCTCCTTCCCATCTTCTTCCTCCTCCTCATCTTTCCTTTGATGATTGATTTTCATCGCCTCTTCCACTCTCCAGTATCGTATCTCAAGGTCGTCTTCTTCTTGTTCTTCTTGTTCTTCTTCTTGTTCTTCTTGTTCTTCTTCTTCTTCTTCTTGTTCTTCTTGTTCTTGTTCTTGTTCTTCTTGTTCTTCTTCTTCTTCTTCTTCTTCTTCTTCTTCTTCTTCTTCTTCCTCTTCTTCTTCTTCTTCTTCTTCTTCTTCTTCTTCTTCTTCTCATACCCTCCCTCCCCTCCTCCTTAGACCCCCACCCTTCCCTCCTCCTCCTCCTCCTCCTCCTCCTCCTCCTCCTCCTCACACCCTCTTCTTGTCTTTTTAATATATCTGAGAGTTTCCGGTCCGGCCAGTGCTCGAGTAGGCAATATCTCTCAGCAGTCAAAGATATTCTCTCTCAGCTACTTCACGACGACTTCCCAAGAGACAGATATTCTCTCAGTCTCTCCCTCTATCTCTCAGTCTCTCCCTCTATCTCTCTATATAAGTTACAGTGTGTGTGTGTGTGTGTGATACAAACACGTCTTATGATTAAACACTTACCACCACAGTCGCTACGTTTACACAAGACATTTAACTAAGACATTTACACAGGATATTTACTTATTTACACCCAACATTTACACAAGACATTTACACCCACATTTACACCAAGCATTTCCACTTAACATTTACACATTTACACCCACATTTAACCTCACATTTACACATCTTTTTCCAATAACCAAAATATCACAACGTGTTAAAACCAGCGAGAATTTTAATTTAAACATCAAAGGAATAATTTTAATGGTACGGTTTTCTTATTATAGCAAATGTTGGTGTGAGGATAGAAGTTCTCTTAAGGTGAGGAGAGGAGAGAAGTTCTCTTGAGGAGAGGAGAGAAGTTCTCTTGAGGAGAGGAGAGAAGTTCTCCAGAGGAGAGGAGAGAAGTTTTCTTGAGGAGAGGAGAGAAGTTCTCTTGAGGAGAGGAGAGAAGTTCTCTAGAGGAGAGGAGAGAAGTTCTCTTGAGGAGAGGAGAGAAGTTCTCTAGAGGAGAGGAGAGAAGTTCTCTTGAGGAGAGGAGAGAAGTTCTCTTGAGGAGAGGAGAGAAGTTCTCTAGAGGAAAGGAGAGAAGTTCTCTTGAGGAGAGGAGAGAAGTTCTCTTGAGGAGAGGAGAGAAGTTCTCTTGAGGAGAGGAGAGAAGCTCTCTAGAGGAGAGGAGAGAAGTTCTCTTAAGGTGAGGAGAGGAGAGAAGTTCTCTTGAGGAGAGGAGAGAAGTTCTCTCGAGGAGAGGAGAGAAGTTCTCTTGAGGAGAGGAGAGGAGAGAAGTTCTCTTGAGGAGAGGAGTGGAGAGAAGTTCTCTAGAGGAGAGGAGAGAAGTTCTCTTGAGGAGAGAAGTTCTCTTAAGGTGAGGAGAGGAGAGAAGTTCTCTTGAGGAGAGGTGAGAAGTTCTCTTGAGGAGAGGAGAGAAGTTCTCTTAAGGTGAATAGAGGAAACCACCTTGTCCTCCTTGTCCTCCCCCTCCTCCTCCCCGCCTCCTCCCCCGCCTCCTCCCCCGCCTCCTCCCCCTCCTCCTCACCACCCCCTCCTCTTCCTCCCTGGCACCTGGCACCCCCTCCTCCCCCTCCCTGGCACCCCCACTGAGAGCCACAAATTGGTTGGCCAGAGTGTGACACAGACAAAAGACGCCACCAAGTCCCTTATTGTTCAACTATTTTTTCCTGCTATTTTTTTTTCATGTTTCTTCCCCGCTGTTGCATTATTTGTCGTTTTATTATTGTTTTGCGGACATTTTGGGGACATTTTGGGGACATTTTGGGGACATTTTGGGGACATTTTGGGACATTTTGGGGACATTTTGGTGGAATTTGTGATTTTTGGAATTTATTTTTTATTTGTTATTTTATTTCGTTTTGTTTATATATAAGATTTTTTTATTTTCGTTGTTTCTTATTTTTTTATTTTGTTTGTTTGTTTATATTTATTTTTTCTTCGGTTTAAGGTTGATTTTTTTTCTTGTTTCATTGTTTACTGCTTCATTTATTTATTTTTTTCCTGTTTTTTTTCCTGTTTTTTTTCCTGTTTTTTTTCCTGTTTTTTTTCCTGTTTTTTTTCCTGTTTTTTTTATATAATTTAATGTTTTTTTTTTTCATATAATAAATTTTGTCGTAATTTGGTCTTTATTATTTTCTCCTAGTGTTTGTTTCTGTGTATGTATGTATGTATGTGTGTATGTATGTATGTATGTATGTATGTATGTATGTATGTATGTGTGTGTGTGTGTATGTATGTATGTATGTATTAGAGCAAATAAAGTGATCTAAAAATTGGACAGAGCAATGAAAGTTATCGACGTTAATGGCAGAAAGAAACCGGGAATGAAATGGGAATGGGAATGGGAATCCTTAACCTAGAATATCCAGTTCCAGGTTGGGAATAAGACAGGATGGTGACAGTTTCCTCGAGTTGAATTTTTTGGGAAGAATTTTTTATTTATTTTTTATATTATTTTTTTTAAATCTTCAAATTATTGGTAAGAAATTTCGAAAAATTTTACACCTTCAAAAATTCTTAAAACTTTAAAAAAATAAAATAAAATAAATATTACTTTTTAAAAAAATATATTGAAAGTAAAAAAAAGTATCAGGACCGTCATTCCAACGAGGTAATATGGGCGGCACTGCACTTGACACACTTCATTCCCTCAGTTGTAAAGTTAGGTACCTGTTTACACCTGGGTAGACTGGAGGTGCCTCATGTGCGAACCAGTGATGCTAAGGTAAAGAGATGAACACTGTACCCACTCATCCACCGCACACCTGACTGTTCACATTAGATGAGTAAAGTCGAACTCGGTAAACTTGTCTTTGGAACAATCATGGAAATGTTTTAGTGAGATACATTTTTAGTTCCATCTTGTATGTTAATTAGTGTAGTTAAGAGGTGGACCTTGTCTCGCCGGTGTTGCCGCCTCTTGTGAGTGATTTACTACTCCTTGAAGATGTTCCTCGTGTGTCTTAAAACTTGGCGCTAAACACTCGAACAAGCTTGCCATCATACGAGTCATTGATTCACACAACTGCAGACTTGAGGACGAAGAAGAATGAAAAAAAAGAAGAAGAAAAAGAAGACAATCTATGCTAATAAAGGAATATATATATATATATATATATATATATATATATATATATATATATATATATATATATATATATATATATATATATATATATATATATATATATATATATATGTATCAATGTTCTCGACTCCTTCATCAGTAAGCAAGAACGGTAATTTGATTAAGAGGATTTCAGGATTGGGGAGTCGGTGAGATGGCTGGGTGAAGTGAACCTTAGCGGTGTGTGGCTGTGTGGCTGTTGTCCCTCGACTGTGTTCACGCCAGATGGATAACTTGATGATAATTTTGGGGCTAAAGAGATTAACATATATCACGCCGGGGAGAACTACTGTAGCGGCGCCTCCAGCCAGGGTAGCAGCCGCGGTTCCTGCATAGTGGAGGGGAGGAGGGTAGAGTAGCTCAGGTCCCCGCCAGATGAGGCAAAGACAAACTTTTATAGTGGAGCTTACCTGTTGTGACGGCGCCCACCAGCAGCTAGACCACACCCACGTTAGTTGCTAGATCACGCCCACCATAACTAATAGATCACGCCCATCATTACTGATAGATTCACGCCCACCATAACTGATAGATCACGCCCACCATAACTGATAGATCACGCCCACCATAACTGATAGATCACGCCCACCATAACTGATAGATCACGCCCATCATAACTGATAGATCACGCCCATCATAACTGATAGATCACGCCCACCATAACATGTAGACCACGCCCACCATAACATGTAGACCACGCCCACCATAACATGTAGACCACGCCCACCTTCCTGAGGCCTGGCAGACGATGGCTGTTGGAAGTAGGTCATTGTTTGCCCTCGAGATGGTGACGTAGGTGACTCCTTTTCTTCCTCCTCTTGCTCCTCCTCCTCTTCCTCCTCCTCCTCTTCCTCCTCCTCCTCTTCCTCCTCATCCTTCTACCTCCTCTTCCTCCTCCTCCTCTTCCTACTCCTCTTCCTCCTCCTCCTCCTATTCGTCTTCCATTTCTTCTTCAAGTAGCCCTCATACAAAGAAGCTGATTCGAACCTAACTTTAAGGGCTAATAGGTTAGGTCAGGTCAGGTCAGGTCAGGTCAGTTCACATTAAACCAGTAGCCCGTCCAAGGTTAGGTTAGGCTAGGTCAGGTCAGGTCAAGGTCAGTTCACATTAAACCAGTAGCCCGTCCAAGGTTAGGTTAGGCTAGGTCAGGTCAGGTCAGGTCAGTTCACATTAAACCAGTAGCCCGTCCAAGGTTAGGTTAGGCTAGGTCAGGTCAGGCCAGGGTCAGTTCACATTAAACCAGTAGCCCGTCCAAGGTTAGGTTAGGCTAGGTCAGGTCAGGCCAGGGTCAGTTCACATTAAACCAGTAGCCCGTCCAAGGTTAGGTTAGGCTAGGTCAGGTCAGGCCAGGGTCAGTTCACATTAAACCAGTAGCCCGTCCAAGGTTAGGTTAGGCTAGGTCAGGTCAGGTCAAGGTCAGTTCACATTAAACCAGTAGCCCGTCCAAGGTTAGGTTAGGCTAGGTCAGGTCAGGTCAAGGTCAGTTCACATTAAACCAGTAGCCCGTCCAAGGTTAGGTTAGGCTAGGTCAGGTCAGGTCAAGGTCAGTTCACATTAAACCAGTAGCCCGTCCAAGGTTAGGTTAGGCTAGGTCAGGTCAGGTCAAGGTCAGTTCACATTAAACCAGTAGCCCGTCCAAGGTTAGGTTAGGCTAGGTCAGGTCAGGCCAGGGTCAGTTCACATTAAACCAGTAGCCCGTCCAAGGTTAGGTTAGGCTAGGTCAGGTCAGGCCAGGGTCAGTTCACATTAAACCAGTAGCCCGTCCAAGGTTAGGTTAGGCTTGGTCAGGTCAGGCCAGGCCAGGGTCAGTTCACATTAAACCAGTAGCCCGTCCAAGGTTAGGTTAGGCTAGGTCAGGTCAGGCCAGGGTCAGTTCACATTAAACCAGTAGCCCGTCCAAGGTTAGGTTAGGCTAGGTCAGGTCAGGCCAGGCCAGGGTCAGTTCACATTAAACCAGTAGCCCGTCCAAGGTTCTACTACTGGATGTTTTTCAGCGTGTGGGAGAGGAGGTGATGGCAAGACCTACAAAGATGTGGAGAATGGGGAAGGAGGGAGAATGGGGAAAGAGGGAGAATGGGGAAAGAGGGAGAATGGGGCTACAGATCGTGCATAGGACCATTAATGGGTGGGGAGGAGTGTGGGTGCTGGGGGCAATCATGGGGAGGAGAGGGGAGAGGAAGGGCTGTGTACGTGGGAAGAATAAGTGAGTATGGGTGATTTAATAAGGCGGGGAGGGAGGGAGGGAAGGAAGGAAGGGGGGGAGGAGCAGGGGAGGGAAAAGAGGGAGGAGGAAGGAAGGGAAAAAGAGGGAGTGGAGGGGAAAAATGAGGTTAGGTAAATTAGATAAGGTAAACAGGTGAGGGTAAAGGTTTTGTGATACCTACAAAAGATAAAGGTAACATTGAGTCTTCCCGCAGTGTAGTGAATCCATATAGCCTTGAAATGTGATACTCTTCTTTGATCTTACTTCTTCTCTTTGTTTCTCCTCTTCCCTCATTCATTTCTCTTCTTCTTTTGTCTTCTCTTAAAGCACATCCTCCTCTTCCTCCCCATATATACTCCTCCTCCTCCTCCCCATATATACTCCTCCTCCTCCTCCTCCTCCTCCTCCTCTTCTTCCTCCTCCTCCTCCTCCTCCTCCATCTCCTCTTCCTCTTCCCTCTATACCTCATCCTCCATCATCCCCCTCTCTCCCTCCCTCCTTCCTTCCTTCCTATTCCCGGCTAAATCGATACTCCTTCACACTTGGGTCGAACATCACACTCGAGGGAGGAGGACCTTGGGCCTTGAAGACACACCGCCATGGTCGGCCTTGAGCTGGGACTTGAAGTGTGGAGAACGAAGGTCGACTTGTGGGCACCTGTCCAAGACGCCTACACACCGTGGGTGGTTATGTGGGTCAGATGATTCCCCGGTCCTAATGGAACCTTTTAGGACTGGAAACCATGATCCCATTAGTACTAGAACCCATGAACCAGAACCCATGAACCCCTCAATACTGGAACCCACGAACCAGAACCCATGAACCCCTCAATACTGGAACCCATAAACCCCTCAGTACTGGAACCCATGAACCAGAACCCATCAACCCCGCAATACTGGAACCCATGAACCAGAACCCATGAACCCATTAGTACTAGAATCCACCCGACAAGCTGCCAATAGCTATGTAAATTTTGCTTGGATTACGATATGTAAATGCGTGAAGGAAGGAAGGAGATGTAGAAGGTAAGCTGAGGGAGTAGAGAGTAGATTGAGGGAGTAGAAAGTAGATTGAGGGAGTAGAAAGTAGATTGAGGGAGTAGAAAGTAGATTTAGGGAATAGAAAGTAGATTTAGGGAGTAGAAAGTAGATTGAGGGAGTAGAAAGTAGACTGAGGAGTAGAATGTGGAGTGAGGAGCAGAAGTTAGATTGAGGGAGTAGAAAGTAGATTAATTAGAAGGTAGAATGGGAACGTAGAGGGAAGGTAGACAAGTAGATGTGAGGGGAAATAAATACAAAGAGAGATGATAGAGGGGAATGGGACATGCAGATGAGAGGTCAATAGGAGGACAGGAAGTGAGGGGAAAGGTGTGAGGAAGAGGGGAGAGAGAGGGAAGGAAGGAAGGAAACGGAGAGGTAAGGAAGAGAGGGGAGAGAGATGAGGAAAGGAGAGGAGGGAAGCGAGATGGAGGGAAGGGGAAGGGTGAAGCAGTACAGGAAGGAAAGGAGGTAGAAGGGAGGGGAGGGAGAAGTGAGAAAGGGGGGAGAGGAAGAGGTGAGGAAAAGAGGAAGGAGACGAGGGTGGGGAGCCCTTACCCATGTGAAATGTTGGGGAGATATTGAGGAATATTGTGGGAAATATTGAGGAATATTGTGGGAAATATTAAGGGCATGTTGGAGGAGGTATTGGAGAGTGTTGATGGGCGAGGCAGCAGAACTAATGGACAGATATAACGGCACATCTTGAGAGATTTTATGGCGCCTTCGATAAGATAATGGTTGTTGGTGGTGGTAAATCGGTGAGCTAATAGTGAATGAGGGCAAGTACGTGAAATACCAGAGAGAGAGGGAAGAGTGGGAGTGGGAAGAGTGGGAGGGGGCAGAGGGAAGAGTGGGAGGGGGCAGAGAGAGAGAGAGAGGGGGAAGTAGGTCAAAGTTGGGTTAGGTTTGTGTTTCTTAGGATAAATTGTGATGTCAAATAAACTGCGATATTTCTGGTGGAAGTTAGGTCAGGCGGAGGTCAGGTCAAGCGGAGGTCAGGTCAGGGGAGATAATGGTAGGTATCGCACAAGAGGACGCCGTGTACTGCCGTGAGTAATGTGAAGATAAACGTACATTATGGCGCCTCGTTATACTCTTATGTCTCCCTGATATTTTAAGTTTTATCACACCTTAACTTATCCCAGCCGGAGTTCCTTGCCGTAATTCTTATATCTGAATGTGTGTAATAATAATAATAATAAACGGTTTATTAATAGAGTTGCAGCTGGTGGCTGAAAATATACAGACTTACATTTGAGTTTGACATAATGATATAATATGCATTGAATACATTTACAGAGCTGTACAGTACATAAATCAGGAGTTGTTTATTATTTTAACAATAGATGGGATGGTGCTGTTCTTATATCTATCGGTGCGGGCTCTTATGAGCTGAATTTTGTTGTAGTGGCGGACTGCGCGAGTTGGGTGGGGGGCGGCAGGAGGTGGCGATGGCGAGGGTGGTGCAGTAGTCCACTGCCAAACCTTTCCAGTGCTTGGTGGTGGAGGTCACTGAGGGATGGCATTTCCAGGGTGGAGAGAGCGTTGGAGTAGCCGGAGTATTCTGCGCCGAGCATGATTCTGCAGGCCCTTTTCTGTACCTTCTCCAGCTGACGTTGTTGGGTGGAGTTGAGAGAAGACGACCAGGCTGGTGACGCATACGTTAGTTTGGGGAGAATAAAGGCGTTGTAGATGGTCCTCAGCTCTGGCGTGGGTGTCCTAAGTGACCTAAGTCTTCGTAGCATGTAGAGACGGTACGAGGCTGCCTTGACTGTGTTATTTACATGGGCCTTCCAGTCAAGTTTGTTGTCTATAGTTACACCCAGGAGTTTGGCAGACTGCACCAGCTGGAGAGGATGGGCACCCACTGTGACTGCTGGGGCTTGCACTGGAGTGGTGGCGGTATTGATGTGCATGACTACGGTTTTGGTGTGGTTGATGGTGACCTTGTTCTCCGTAGTCCATGCCTGTAGCCTGTCCAGGGTGCCTTGGAGCGATGAGTAGTCTGGTGAGGTGTTGTCCACTGTAACCCCCACAGTGCAGTCATCCACGTACTTCCACCTGTGAGGAGTGTCCGATAGAGCGTCGTTGATCAGGATTAGGAAGCACAGTGTGGTGTGTGTGTGTGTGTGTGTGTGTGTGTGTGTGTGTGATTTGTTTCCTTTTAAAAAATCACTTATTCTCCTGCGATAGACAGATGGTATATAATAGATAGATAGAATAGATAGATAGATAAATAGATAAATAGATAGATAGATAGATCGATATTTAGGAAACTCGTCACACAAGTTAACATTAACATTACCTACCTGTTATTAATCGGAGCTAATTTGCATACCGTACCGCACCTGTGGTTGGGGGGAGTTATTTACCTCTAGTGACCAGATTTTTTCAATATTTTCTCTATTTTGTGATTTATCGCTCGTTCCTGTGTACTGTATGTGATTTGTTATTGTTCGTGGATGGTTATTTATTGTTTGTTATGTTATTTAATGTAGTTTATCAGCTTGGTTGTGAGTTAGTCTGGTTGTTAGTTAGTATGGTCGTTAGTACGGTCGTCAGCTGGTACGGTCGTCAGCTGGTACGGTCGTCAGCTGGTACGGTCGTCAGCTGGTATGGTCGTCAGCTATCATGGTCGTCAGCAGGGGTGGTCAGGGAGGATGGTAGTGTGGTCACCATAGTTCCACCCAAATTAATGGACCTGCTTCCTGTCTCACCTTCAAACTGCAAAAAATATCAAATTAATGGTTACCTGGTGCTGTTTGGAAGGAAGGAATGAGGGAATGAAAGAAGAATGGATGGAATGAAGGAACGAATGAAAGAAGGAAGGAAGGAAGGAAGGAAGGAAGGAAGGAGATTAACAGTGATCTAAGTTTGCTCGCGACTGAGAGAACCTAAATTATGTAAATATCTTGTGTAACTCCTTCCTGACTTCAACTTGGAAAAGCTCATTCACCGGTTTGGGAAGAGTCAAGGAAATATGTTATATCAGTGAGGGGATTATAACACACACACACACACACACACACACACGGGGACAGATATAATTATGATAATGCCACTTCAGCGTTAGTGACCGGGCGACTAAGTTACTAGGATCTGCGAGTGGTGGTGGTGACAGTGGCGGTGATAGTGGTTACGGTGGTGGTTTTGTTGGTGTGGTGGTTGTGGTGTGATAGTGGTAGTTGTGTTGGTGTGGTGGTGGTGGTGACGGTGAAGGTGGTGGTGCTAGTGGTAGTGTGGTGATTCTGGTGGTAGTTGTGGTGGTGGGTAATGGTAGGAACGTTATGGTGGTATTCTTCCTCGACGATTTCTTTAAGGGAATATATTACAATAAGACCCCCTCCCCCCCTACACCCCCCCCCTCCCCCACTGTCCTTGTGGTGGTGATTGTGGTAAGGGTACTAGCGGTAGAATGCTTCAGAAGTATAAGAAAGTACCACAATAGGACCTTCACCCCCCATCACCCTCACCCCCCCCCTATCCTCCCCCACCTCCCTTCACCCCCACCCCCTGAGGGAAATCTACCATTTACCCTTGCTGGTGAGAGGAGTAGAAGGGGGGTGGGGGAGAAGGAAGTAAAAATAAGCAAGATGGAGCAGATGGAAGAGGAAGGGTAAGCCAAGGAGGAGGAAGAGGAAGAATATATTACTTATCCTCACTCCTCTTCCTCTTTATTCTACTTTTTCTAACAGACGAGAATTTAAGCAAAGAAGAAGAAGAAGAAGAATATGGATGAAGAGTAAGGAGAAGGAAAACATGGAATCGTCCTCTTCCCTCTCCTCATCTTCAAGGATTATGGAGGAAGAAGAGGATTAAGGAGGAGTGGGGGAAACAAGAATGATAGCTATATACGGAGAAAGAGGAGGAGGGGGAGAAGGAGGAGGGAAAACAACAAGGAATAGAAAGGAGGAGGAACAGAAAAACTTGAAGAAGGAAAGGGAAAATAAATGAAAGGAATATCAACAACGAGGTACAAGAAGAATTAAGTAGGAGAAATGCAAGAAAGGGAGAAGGAAGGAGGAAAATGGCAAGATGGAAAGACAATGAAAAGGAAGACTTGAGGAATGAAGAAGCCGCCGAGAGGAAGAATTGTACACGATGACGGAATGTTGTGGGCGTTCCTCTTAAGTGTATCTGTTCCAGGGGCTCTTGAAGTGTATCTGTTCCAGGGGCTCTTGAAGTGTATCTGTTCCAGGGGCTCTTGAAGTGTATCTGTTCCAGGGGCTCTTGAAGTGTATCTGTTCCAGGGGCTCTTGAAGTGACTGTCCAGGGGCTCTTGAAGTGTATCTGTTCCAGGGGCTCTTGAAGTGTATCTGTTCCAGGGGCTCTTGAAGTGTATCTGTTCCAGGGGCTCTTGAAGTGTATCTGTTCCAGGGGCTCTTGAAGTATCTGTTCCAGGGGCTCTTGAAGTGTATCTGTTCCAGGGGCTCTTGAAGTGTATCTGTTCCAGGGGCTCTTGAAGTGTATCTGTTCCAGGGGCTCTTGAAGTGTATCTGTTCCAGGGGCTCTTAAGTGTATCTGTTGCAGGGGCTCTTAAGTGTATCTGTTCCAGGGGCTCTTGAAGTGTATCTGTTCCAGGGGCTCTTAAGTGTATCTGTTCCAGGGGCTCTTGAAGTGTATCTGTTCCAGGGGTTCTTGAAGTGTTTCTGTTCCAGGGGCTCTTGAAGTGTTTCTGTTCTAGGCAGTAGTCTCTGGTCAGATGGACCTTGATCCTGTTAACGCTTCAACTAAGATGATTCTGGCACTACTTTTAATGTGTGCCAGTCGTAATGGATGCCAGTTTTAATGGGTGCCAGTCGTATTGGGTGCCTATTATAATGTATGCCAGTCGTAATTGGTGCCTGCTCTAGTGGGTGCCAGTCGTAATTGGTGCCAGTTCTAATGGGTGCTAGTTCTAATGGGTGCCAGTCGTAATTTGTGCCAGTTCTAATGGATCCCTTTATAGGCCTTAGTCTAAATGTGTCCAAGTACTAACGTGAATACATGTATAGTCAGCGCCCCTCGTGTATGTGGCAATATGTGGGCTAACTCACCACCAGCAGCTGACCGACAGGTGTGTATGTGTGGCCTCCCCTGCTGTATAGTTAATTAGCCGTGCACAGGTGAGGCAGGTGTGTGAGGTTGGGTCTCATTGATCATGTTGACGTGGGAGGGAGGAGTGGGAACATTAATTCACTCTTCTCTTCTCTTCTCCTCTCTTCTCTCGCTGTCTCCAAAAGTGTAAATTTACATAAACTTACTAAAAACTCAACAAACGAGTTTTCTTTCCATCATATTCTCTCAATATACTTTTCGTAATACCCCAATAAAAAAATTTTCCATTATAAAATCTTAATAAATGCTTCTTAATGCCTCTGCAAACTTTCCTACTTTCTACTTTCAACCAACGCTTCTTCATGCCTTAAAATAATAATAGTAAAAAAGTATGATTTCACCCTAACTTGAAGAATACGTATATATATTTTCGACTCTGTTATGAAAAGTTTAGTTGGGGGACTTTTTGAAAAGTTTGTGTAGGGAAATCCCCCAGTTTGTTGTGGTAAGTTTGTACCCTTTGGGGAGAATATTACGTGTGTGTGTGTGGGGGGGAAATTTGCAAGTTTGGTAGGGGAGAAAAATTTACAGATGTGTTAGGGAATTTTCTAATTGTGATGGAGGGGAAATTTACAAATACACTGTATATTGGGGAGAATTAACAAGATCTTTGGGGGAGGAGAGGGCAGGGTTAAGATTAACAAGTTTGTGAGATTGAAATTTACAAGTTTTCCAGAGGGGGAATTTACGAGTTTGTGGGGAAATTTACAAGTTAGTGAAGCAAAGTTACTCCCCCCATCTCCCCCACACCATTATATTTCCATTCCTTCACTCCCCTCACCATCCCCTCTCCCTCCTCTCCCATCTCCATCCCATTTCGCCCCATCATCCCTTTTCTCTTCCATCATTCCTTACCATCCCATTTCCCCCTACCATCCCATTTACCTTTCCCATCTATCACACTTACAGCGGCTCAGACGTCACTGGGACATTGGGATGGGATAGAATGGGATGGAAGAGCCGGGGAGGTGGTACTGACCGGCCCATAGAACAGCACTGAGGCGGAAAGATGTCGACTCTGCGTGGCCGGCTTAATAGAGGTCTGGGTGGCCGGATGTTTCGGGTTATGAAGCCGGAATTGCCATCCAGAGTACGAAGGGTGGGGGAGGAATGGAGGGAGAGAAGGAAGGAAGGAGGGAGGGAGGGAAAGAGGATGTACAAGGAATGAAGGAGGGTGTGGAAGGATGGATGGAGGGTGTATAGGGAGGGAAGGTGGGTGTGGAAGGATGGGTGGACGGTGTGGAAGGAGGGGGGAGAGAGGGAAGGTATGGAGGGAAGGTGTGGAAGGAAGGTATGGAGGCAACTTTATAGTACATACACAAGTACGTATTTTTGTAGTTGTTAGTTAATTTTACTTGTGTATATGAACAGGTGCCGTGTGTGTGTGTGTGTGTGTGTGTGTGTGTGTGTGTGTGTGTGTGTGTGTGTGTATGTGTGTGTGTGTAAACAAATTAATAACCCTAACCAGA
>CAUDMG010002080.1:1745000-1780000 GCA_958450375.1 Homarus gammarus | reverse complement strand
ACGGTACAGTATAACCCAGATCACGGTACAGTATAACCCGGACCACGGTACAGTATAACCCGGATCACGGTACAGTATAACCCGGATCACAGTACAGTATAACCCGGACCACGGTACAGTATAACCCGGACCACGGTACAGTATAACCCGGACCACGGTACAGTATAACCCGGATCACGGTACAGTATAACCCGGATCACGGTACAGTATAACCCGGATCACGGTACAGTATAACCCGGACCACGGTACAGTATAACCCGGACCACGGTACAGTATAACCCGGACCACGGTACAGTATAACCCGGATCACGGTACAGTATAACCCAGATCACAGTACAGTATAACCCGGATCACAGTACAGTATAACCCGGATCACGGTACAGTATAACCCGGATCACGGTACAGTATAACCCGGATCACGGTACAGTATAACCCTCTTTACAGTGAAGTGTTTGATAGGTACTGACGTCACTAATCGGCTGAACATTTAGTATAACAAAATAAATGTTTACATACAGTATTTTTATTTGAGCTAATAGAAACACGTGAATTATTAAGCCTTGAATCTGGCGGGCGAGGGACGAGCCGCACACACACACACACACACACACACACACACACACACACAAGAGTATGGTGAGCGATCCAAAATAGCCGCCATAGAGACAATTATAGGCTATATTATGATAGGGAATATATTGGAGATTTTTGTATGAGTAATTCAAAATGGTCGCCAGAAAAATGTAATTGTTAGATTATAGGAATTATATGTAGATTAGAGGGGGATACATATTTGACATTCCAAAATGGTCGGCAGAGTAGAACAACAAAATATTAGAGGTTATTGAATTATAGGGATTAAAATGAGGATCGAAATTCAAAATGGCCGCCACCAATAACGAAAAACTGCACATATAAAACAAAAGTATTATTATATTTTTAGTCAGATTTTTATATAGAAATAATAGATGGAAATAATTTGTATCTGAATTATATATAGACAGAATTAGCTTTTATTAGTTAAGGATTAATATTGGATAAGTTATTTAGACAGTAATGGGCCGCAAGCAATGATTTACGAATGGTTTTGTGATGGTCTTGTGGCTCGAAGTTTTATTTGTAAATTAAAGTTTTTTACAATGATTTTTTTTTACAATGACTGAGATTAACAGGGACGAAGAGTTATGATATATAATGTGTGATATACAATGATGACTTTTTTTTGCAATGAGGAAGAGGTGTTAATTATAGTGAACTTATATAATGAAAGCATTGATTCATTATTATTACATGATGGTGGAGAAGATACTGTATGTATGTATGTATGTATGTATGTATGATAAGTTCAACCAACAACATACATACATACAGGTAACGTGTAAAAATATGTGTGACAGGTAACTCCACCTTTCTCAATTAAGCTCACCTGGCCTCACTAACTGGTTGAGATGGAAGTCTTATTTATCTCTCATCTCTATTTACATTTTTTTTTCGGGTGTTTATGTACAATTTAAATGTGACTCTGGCCTCATGCAAACGTTTCCAGCAGTGGGTGTGTACAGTAGAGTGCAAAAAAAAAAAATAGATGGCGGGGGGGGGGGGAGGGGAGGGGAAGGTGTGTGGCTATACCATTGTATTAAACTCGGGTTGTAGCGGTTGGTTGGCTACAGCACTCGTTTTACTGTTCCAAGGGTCGTTGGTTCGAGGCAGCCCTTCAGTCCACCCAGCTGTAAATGGGCCCGTAGCTTTATCGTTGTTAGGAGGGCTATTCTCTCTCTCTCTCTCTCTCTCTCTCTCTCTCTCTCTCTCTCTCTCTCTCTCTCTCTCTCTCTCTCTCTCCTACTGTTGCTCTGGGTGGATTGCAGGGAAAAAGAGAAACATGAAAATAAACAGAGGGAATGGTAGACGAGAATAATGCATGAGAAGTGTAGAAAGAAACACAAAAGAAATGAAATAACATGAACAGAATAATAACACACACACAGAAATTTACTGATATGAAGAGACACTGAGTCAATTAATCTCTCCTGTCTTGTTTGTTTATCAATAAATTCTCTCTCACTCGATTCTCATGTTTCTCTCTCCCAGCTTTGACGTACAGCAGTAGGTGGCCAATCAAATAGTGTAGCCTTGTATAGGTTGGCCGAACAAGGTGTAAAACAAAAACAAAAATATATAACAGAGCAAATAAAAGAGTATTTACTATTGTTGTTTGTAAATGGCTGACGTTTTGCCATTGAACGTTTTGAAAGCCAGTGTCAAGAGACGGCTGACAGAATTCTGGGATTTAATTTTGGGTTAGTAATTTTTTTTTTTTTTTGCCAACCTGGAGTGTTATTAATGCTTGGTTTGTAGCTTGTGTTATGCGTCAGAATATTGAGATACTGTTAAGTGGATCACACGAGGAACCTGAAAATCACATTACATTATGATATATCCCCAAAAAAATAACTCTGTGATTTTAAGGTTTATTTTGTGTTTTATTGAAAGAAATATGAAGACAAATTTATTGGTTTTAATGAATAATATCTTTTTAAGCTTGGAATTTATTTTGAACAAGTTAAGATAAGAATTTGTTTATTTATTTTTATTTTTTATTTTTTTATTTATTTACTTTTTTTTTTTGGGGGGGGGGGGGGGAATTTGTGGTTTGTGTTGGTTTAGTGAGGTACTTGGAGGCAGTTTATATGAGGGAAGGTGTTAGTGACTCGAGTTAATTTAATGATACCTGTAAACACGAGGGTAATGGCGCTGCTGGAAGGGTTTCAGTGCCCCTAACTTGTGATTCCCCAGGTGTATTGATGATAGGGGGTGGTTGTGGTGGTGGTAGTGGTGGGTGTTGGTAGTAGTGGGTAGTGGTGGTGTGTGGTGTTGGTAGTAGTGGGTAGTGGTGGTGAGTGGTGTTGGTAGTAGTGGTAATCAGGTGGTGAAGGTCTAGTTCATAGAGATGTGGTAATTGAAAGCAGGTGTGGTGGAGGTGTACCCAGGTGTGGTGGATGATTATACAGGTGTTTCGTAATCCTATTGATAAGAGATTGAGTTAAAGATTAGAAGATTTTGTGCTACTCTCTCTCTCTCTCTCTCTCTCTCTCTCTCTCTCTCTCTCTCTCTCTCTCTCTCTCTCTCTCTCTCTCTCTCTCTCTCTCTCTCTCTCTCCCAGGTACACGGTGTGGTGGGGAGAACGTTCACCTGGTACTAGTTACAAGGTGTTTTAAGACCTCGTAAGTGGCTCTCGTGAATTCCTGGAGAGTTCCCTCGGATAATTTTATATATTAGTCATTAGTTTTATAGAAGGCGTCATCAGCCTGGGCAAACATAAACGATATTGAAACTTTTTACCAAATTATTTTACGTCAAATTTTTTATATATTTTTGTCCTACTTTTTTGTTATTTTATACTCAAGATTTCCTTGGCTGGGTAGTACTGTGTGTTTGTCCATACTGTAACTTAAAACGATAAGAACCACAGCATTTACACCCCTCTTGACCCTTTGTATTTTAGTTGTCAAGAGGTCAAAGTTCAAGGTCATCATTGTGCAGTCCAGTGAGATTGGTGGTATTTTTATATATCTTTGTTTACGTTTGTGTGTATTAACCGGACCACAGATAATGACGATGATTATTTGATGATAAAAGATGATAAATATGACGATGATTGACAGGTGAATGAGAGAATATGCTTATTAATGTAGACAGGTGAGTTGCAATTTAGACAGGTGTGAGGTATAATTTAGACAGGTGAGTGTTACAATTTGGACAGGTGAGAGGTACAATTTAGGCAGGTGAGAGGTACAATTTAGGCAGGTGAGAGGTACAATTTAGGCAGGTGAGAGGTACAATTTAGACAGGTGAGAGGTACAATTTAGACAGGTGAGAGTTAATATAGACAGGTGAGAATTACAATATAGACAGGTGAGCTACAATATGTTACTCGACAGATGAAAGTTTATGAATTAAACTTTTTTTGTGGGTTGGGGTTAGACAAATAGACTAACGTCGTGGTGTTAACTTAAGTTCTGGGAATTGATGATGCCTTTGATTCGCTGCAACACGTGGAAGTCCCTTTATTGCAACATATATTTATCCTGTTGCAACATGTACTTTTCTCGTTGCAATAGAGGAGGGGTGAGGTAAGGGGAGGAGGAGGAGGAGGAGGGGGGTGAGGTAAGGGGAGGAGAGAGGTGAGGTAAGGGGAGGGGGTGAGATAAGGGGAGGGATGGGGGTATGGTGAGGGGAGGGGAGGGAAGGGGTGTGGGGAGGTGAGGTGAGGGGAGGGAGAGGGGTGAGGTGTGAGGTAAGGAGAGAGGAGGGGTGAGAGAGAGGGTGGTGTGTGGGGGGGGGGGTAACAGTGGCGGTATTTATTCTCTCCGCCGTGAAGAACCAACAACTTCCTGTGGGTGTAGCGCCGTGATAACACGTAGGAGTAGCTGAGGGTGGAACAGATTGTGGTAGTTGGCGGTAGTAGGTGGTGACGATGGTGATAGGTGGTGGTGGTAGGTGATGGTGGTAGTAGATAGTGGTTGTGGCGGTGGTGATGATGAAGGTGAGGTATAGATCGTGATAAATGAGGGTGGTGGTGATGGTGGTAGTAGTAGTAGTAGTAGTAGTAGTAATTATGTTAAGGAATGGTGGTAGATGAGAAAGGAAGAGAGAGAGAGAGAGAGTCAAGTATCTGTTTTGGTGATATTGTACCATAGGGATTTCACTGCCCCATCCCACACCCCTTCCACCCCACAAATACCCACCCCACACCCCTTCCACCCCACAAATACCCACCCCACACTCCTTCCACCCCACAAATACCCACCCCACAAATACCCACCCCACAAATACCCACCCCACACTCCTTCCACCCCACAAATACCCACCCCACACTCCTTCCACCCCACAAATACCCACCCCACACTCCTTCCACCCCACAAATACCCACCCCACACCCCTTCCACCCCACAAATACCCACCCCACACCCCTTCCACCCCACAAATACCCACCCCACACCCCTTCCACCCCACAAATACCCACCCCACACTCCTTCCACCCCACAAATACCCACCCCACAAATACCCACCCCACAAATACCCTCCCCACACCCCTTCCACCCCACAAATACCCTCCCCACACCCCTTCCACCCCAGAAATACCCACCCCACACCCCTTCCACCCCACAAATACCCACCCCACACCCCTTCCACCCCACAAATACCCACCCCACACCCCTTCCACCCCCACAAATACCCACCCCACACTCCTTCCACCCCACAAATACCCACCCCACACCCCTTCCACCCCACAAATACCCACCCCACAAATACCCTCCCCACACCCCTTCCACCCCACAAATACCCACCCCACACCCCTTCCACCCCACAAATACCCACCCCACACCCCTTCCACCCCACAAATACCCTCCCCACACCCCTTCCACCCCACAAATACCCACCCCACACCCCCTCCGCCTCACAACTGCGCACGGGCGGGGGAAGGGGGATCAGCACCCTGGTATCGATCACGTAGGAAAGTAAAACAGAGCGGGGCGAAGTTTCAGTAAAGGCTGAGTATTGGGGCATCATAGTGAAGCAGCCGGGGAGTGATGGGCGTAAATGAAGCCTTAAACTATGTTGACGTCGACCCTACTGCCGATGTTGCCCCCGGGGGTGGTGGGGGGGGGGGAGGGGAGGAGGATGTTCGAGGTGGGTGTGTGTTAGAGGGGGTGGTATTGTCAGGGAGGGTGGTAGTGTCTGGAGGTGGTAGTGTCAGGAGGGTGATGATGCCAGGAGGGAGAGGGTGCCACAGGTTTTACAGGCACTGGAGTTAAGCTCAGCCATACATGTTCCCCTGTTTTGTGTATTTTTGGGGGGTGCTTAATGATAGTTCGAAGTACTCACCACAAAATACTCACCACAAAATACTCACCACAAAATACTCACCACAAAGTACTCACCACAAAGTACTCACCACAAAGTACTCACCACAAAATACTCACCATAAAGTTACTGTTAGTTATTGCACGATAAACAAGAGCTGCCAATAGTCGTACACATCGTTACCAATTTTCGAGTAATTAAACCAGTCTTGTTGCCAATTACTACACTTAACAACCCTTGCCAATTTGTATCACTATTTTTTTTTATTCTCATACAATAAAAAAAAAATCGCTCTACACAAAAACTTTAAAGATATGTAACTCGAAAAACCAGATTTTTTATTTTCCGAAATTACGAAATCTTAGTCGTTAAGCAAAACTTTTACCCAAATTTAATCGATGACTAAAACTTTTGCCTAAATATTTCTCGGTGAAAACAAAAATTTCTAAAGTTTCACGTAACAAACAAAACACATTCTTGTGCCCAATATTAGGAACTTTACAATATATATCAAGATAGTTTGAGGCATGACGCTACTACCTGAAGTATTAAGTAATTTTAAACACCAATACAAACTTTTCCTCCATCTAAACTTTGCCAAGATCTTGAAAAATCTGAGGACGAAGATAATGACAACCAACAACAGGATAAAAGAGAATTTCATATCTGGCACTCTGTACTTCTGGCACTCAGTGCTTGTGGCACTCAGTACTTGTGGCACTCAGCACTTGTGGCACTCTGTACTTGTGGCGCTCAGTACTTGTGGCACTCTCTACTTATGGCACTCAGTACTTGTGGCACTCTGTACTTATGGCACTCTGTACTTGTGGCACTCTGTACTTGTGGCATTCTGTACTTGTGGCACTCTACTTATGGCACCCTGTTCTTATAGTATCTTTTGGGAGGTGCGAGAGAGAAAGTGACTCTCATTTAGTTTAGTTGAACAAATTTATCAGCAAAATAGAGGTGCAATTTTCCTAATCTGAGTAATTCAGTCAAGTCTTGACACTGAGGGTGATTTTGCTGTTCACTGCCACACGGGACAGAGGTTCATACACAAGAGATAACGGTGTTGGTCATCGAGTTTTCCTATATTAATGGTACTTTCCATACGGTCACTTTCCTTACTTTTCCCCGTGTCACTTTATTGGGAATACTTTCACACCTTCTCTCCACCCTACACCACCCCGCCCACCCACCGCCACCCCCTCGGGGACTGGGTGGCAGGGAGGTGTGATTCAGGAGTTTGTACAGCATTGAGGGAAGTTGTGGGTCATTGTGGTGATGGGTAGTGCTGTTAACGTGATGGAATGGGTGTGAGGGGGAGGGAAAGAGGGTAGGGGAAGGGGGGAGGAGAGGGGAGTAGAGGAGAGGGAAATGGGGAAGGAGAGGGGAGTAGAAGGGGAAGGGGGGAGGAGACGGGAGTAGATGGGAGTAGAGGAGAGGGAAACGGGGATGGAGGTGGGAGTAGAAGGGAAAGGGAGATGGAAGTAGAGGAGAGGGAAATGGGAGAGGGAAGTAAAAAGTAGAAAGTGATGAAAATAAGGAATGATGGAAGGGAAGGAGAGAAAGGGGGATGAAGGGTAGGAATGGTGGACGAAGAGGAAAGAGAGAAAAGAGGTAAGAGGTAATTTAACTGGCCAATCAGGTTTCCTCATTCCCTCTAGCCAACACCTGCCCCTCCCCTCTTCCCCTCCCCTTTATTCCCCATCACCCTATTCTCCCTCTTCTCCACTTACTCCATCACCTTCTATCCTCCACATCAATCCACCTTCAACACTCACATTTTCCCTCTTCTCTTCCCTTTATACCCACACCACTCACTTCCCCTTCCACCAACACTCTTTTCCTTGTCACCTCCCCTATCTCTCTCTCACCTCCCCTATCTCTCTCTCGCCTCCCCTATCTCTCTCTCACCTCCCCTATCTCTCTCTCACCTCCCCTATCTCTCTCTCACCTATCCCAACCAACTTCACCTCACCTCCCCATCTCCTACCACCATCACCACCGCTACACCCCACTCACCACCCCCACCATCCCCCCATCCCCCCACCACTACCCTCCCCCACCACGACCCTCACCCCACCACGACCCTCACCCCACCACGACCCTCCCCCCACCACGACCCTCCCCCACCACGACCCTCCCCCCACCACGACCCTCCCCCCCACCACGACCCTCCCCCACCACGACCCTCCCCCCACCACGACCCTCCCCCCACCACGATCCTCCCCCCACCACGACCCTCCCCCACCACGACCCTCCCCCCACCACGACCCTCCCCCCACCACGACCCTCCCCCCACCACGACCCTCCCCCCACCACGACCCTCCCCCACCACGACCCTCCCCCCACCACGACCCTCCCCCACCACGACCCTCCCCCCACCACGACCCTCCCCCCACCACGACCCTCCCCCACCACGACCCTCCCCCCACCACGACCCTCCCCCCACCACGACCCTACCCCAGCCTACACTAATCCTGTCATATATTATAAAACTTTCATCTCATCCGTCATACAATAATAACGCCGCAGGGAGATGACACTGTCCTTTTCTCCTGCTGCCGACACTCTCTCCCTGCTGCCAACACTCTCTCCCTGATGCCGACACTCTCTCCCTGATGCCGACACTTTCTCCCTGCTGCCGACACTCTCCCTGATGCCGACACTCTCCCTGATGCCGACACTCTCTCCCTGATGCCGGCACTCCCTGATGCCGACACTCTCTCCCTGATGCCGACACTCTCTCCCTGATGCCGACACTCTCTCCCTGATGCCGACACTCTCTCCCTGAAGCCGACACTCTCTCCCTGATGCCGACACTCTCTCCCTGATGCCGACACTCTCTCCCTGCTGCCGACACTCTCTCCCTGATGCCGACACTCTCTTCCTGATGCCGACACTTTCTCCCTGATGCCGACACTCTCTCCCTGATGCCAACACTCTCTCCCTGATGCCGACGCTCTCTCCCTGCTGCCGACACTTTCTCCCTGCTGCCGACACCTTCTCCCTGATGCCGACACTTTCTCCCTGCTACCGACACTCTCTCCCTGATGCCGACACTCTCTCCCTGCTGCCGACACTTTCTCCCTGCTGCCGACACTCTCTCCCTGCTGCCGACACTTTCTCCCTGCTGCCGACACATTCTCCCTGCTGCCGACACTCTCTCCCCGCTGCCGACACTTTCTCCCTACTGCCGACACTCTCTCCCTGCTGCCGACACTTTCTCCCTGCTGCCGACACTCTCTCCCCGCTGCCGACACTTTCTCCCTGATGCCGACACTCTCTCCCTGCTGCCGACACTTTCTCCCTGCTGCCGACACTTTCTCCCTGCTGCCGACACTCTCTCCCTGCTACCTAGTTTAGAAAATCCTGTGTGTGTGTGTGTGTGTGTGTGTGTGTGTGTGTGTGTGTGTGTGTGTGTGTGTGTGTGTGCAATATGTAGAGTAGTGTAATTGGTTATGTAAAATTATATAAATTTATGTGTAAATCAAAATGTAAATCATCGTAGGTATTCAGTTGTAAATTTAGATAAGAGAACAACGAAACGAGCGTAAATGAATATGTAAATCCCAACTTTATATTGATGTGTAAATTAACGTAAATGATTTATGCATGGAAGAGGGAGATTAAATGTCTCTCTCTCTCTCTCTCTCTCTCTCTCTCTCTCTCTCTCTCTCTCTCTCTCTCTCTCTCTCTCTCTCTCTCTCTCTCTCTCTCTCTCTCTCCTTTCCTTCCATTAGTCATCTCCTTCCCTCTCACCGCCAGCCTCTCCCTCCCTCCCCTCCCTCTCTCCCTCCTCTCTCTCTTTCATTATTCCTCCCTCCTCATTCACCACTTTCCTCTCTCTCGCCGCCTGCCTCTCCCATCCTCCCTTCCCTCCCTCTCTCCCTCCCTCCTCTCTCCCTCCTTCCTCTTCCATCCACCCTTCCCTCTCCCTCCTTCCCTCCTCTTCCATCCTTTCTCCCTCTATCCTTTCTCCGTCCCTCCTCTTTCACCCTCTCTCCCATCTCCATCCCTCCTCTTCCAGCCTCCATCCCCTCTCGCTCTCCCTTCTTCTCTCCCTCTCTCCCTCCCTCTCACCACGGACTCATTCACCCACAGGGACCGGAGGCGCCCAGCTTAATACCTTTGTCAAGAATGTGTAATTAGGAAGCACAGCATTAATTACTGTAGAGGCGGCAGGTGTGGACTGAACAGGTGTAGGGTGGTGGGAACAGGTGTGAGGTGGTGTAGACAGGTGTGAGGTGGTGTAGACAGGTGTGGATGGGTGTGGGGTGGTGTAGACAAGTGTGGTATGGTGTAGACTGGTTTATGGTGGTGTGGACGGATGTGGGGTGGTATAGACAAGTGTGGGATGGTGTAGACTGGTTTATGGTGGTGTGGACGGGTGTGGGGTGGTGTAGACAGGTCTGGGTTTAAACAGATGTAGACAGGTTTTTGGTCACTAAGACAGGTGTTGGATAGTTTAAACAGGTGTGAGATTATTTAGACAGGTGTGGGATTATTTAGACAGGTGTAGACAGGTGTGGGATGGTGTAATCTTGGTCGTTCAGTAAAGGGACTCAGTAAACTCGGTTATAAAGAAGTTTAAACCTCAGCTGATTACTGATGCTTAAAAAAATGGGTTAATTATCCGAAGGGGTTGGAAATACGATCTCCCTTCCTCCCTCTCGTCTCCACGTCCACAATCCCACTCGTTTCTTCACGCAGCGTCAGCCCCGTCAGGAGTGTCAGCCCCCTCAGGAGTGTCAACAGTGTCAGCACCGCCAGGAGTACCAGCAGTATCATGAGCGGGTAACGGGGTCAGGTGTTTAGGTAACGAGAAATAATCTCCTGCAGTAGGAAATAATCTCTAGCAGTAGGAAATAATCTCCAGTAGTAGGACATAATCTCTAGCAGGCAGTAAACAATCTCTAGCAGGCAGCGACGCCTCATTAATCGTCAAAGCCTCATATGACACCGTCAGCATCGCCAACAGGTAAAAATTCCCCTTAATTAACAGAGGCCGGCAACTCAGGGGTTCACTCTCACACCTGGGAATATTTGAACCTTTACCGAACCTGCTTTAACCATTGCATTTTTTTTTTTTGGTCACTTCGAAATTTTGGTCAAGGCTTTGGGTCAAGTCTTTGAAAGGTTCGCATTAAGGATTGATTGGTTCAAGTTACAGCTTGAAAGCACCGGGTCAAGGCTTCATGAGGTTCGGGTCAGAGGTTTGAGAGCTTCTAGTTAAGGCTTCGAAGTCTTTGAATCTTTGGTTCATAAGATTCCAGAGTGTTTCATTGCGTCAGTATGAGAGCCTCAGACCGTGGGTTCAAGATTTTGGGTTAATGGTTCGAAGGCTTTTGGACACGGGTTAAATGCTTTTTTTTTTATTTTATTTTATTTATTTATTTTTTTTTTATTTATTGGGCACACCCCTACACCCTTGTGTAAGGTGAAGCGCAGAAGCGTTTACAGCGCCCAACAGGGAAGCGTGCTAAGTTCATGCTTGCCTTTATGTCTCATGAGTCAAGGGCGTAGAAGCCTGAAGAGTCAATGGTTTATGTCATCAAGTTATTGGAAGCTCCAACAACTTTACCTGAATACGAATTCGCAACTTTCGACTTACAACAGGTACCTACTTTACTGCTAGGTGAACAGGGACTAATGGGGGCTAGGAGGGTTAAATGCTTTGAATCGTGAGCAAATCTACGGGTCACAGGTCGTTGGGTTCAGGTCACAAGTCACTGGCCTTCAGGTCATTGTTCTAATGTTTCAGTCCCCAGTCAGTGCTTCGGATCATGGCTTCGAAACTTCCAGGAAGCGATTGTCTTGTCTCAGATTACGAGTTGAACATTATCAAGTTTCTAGTCTGTCGAGCACTATGTTGACTCGACTGCCAATGCCCGGGTCGAGGACTTGAGATAGCGGGCCGAGGACTTGAGATAGCGGGCCGAGGACTTGAGATAGCGGGCCGAGGACTTGAGATGGTGGGCCGGGGACTTGAGATGGCGGGCCGAGGACTTGAGATGGTGGGTCGAGGACTTGAGATGGTGGGTCGAGGACTTGAGATGGCGGGCCGAGGACTTGAGATGATGGGTCGAGGACTTGAGATAGCGGGCCGAGGACTTGAGATGGCGGGCCGGGGACTTGAGATGGCGGGCCGAGGACTTGAGATAGCGGGCCGAGGACTTGAGATGGTGGGTCGAGGAATTGAGATAACGGGCCGAGGACTTGAGATAGCGGGCCGAGGACTTGTGATGGCGGGCCGAGGACTTGAGATGGCGGGCCGAGGACTTGATATGGCCACCTGAGTTTATTAAAGTCTCAGGTAAGTGGGTTAATATGATCTCCTTCCGGGTTTTTCCGCTTCCCTATTGGATATGCCTCTACCTGCCTGCCGTCTACTTTATATATACCTGTAAAATCTGGAGGTGTAGTGATGGTGGTGTGGTGATGGTGTGGTGGTGTGGACTCGTGAACTAGAAACTAAGCACTTCAGTAAACACAAACCATAAATGGACTTTATAAACACCTAAGTATTGTATCTCACAATCTTCAGTACCTCGGACACAATACACTATTTCTCACTTTTCAACAGAATAATTCCTGAACGCAAGTAATAATAATAATAATAATAATAATAATAATAATAATAATAGTAATAAATTAAAAAAAAAAAACATTTCATTTTTACATCAGGTCGCTGTTTTTTTTTTTTTTTTTTTTTTAGCTGACAGTGTGAAGTGTCGTCATTAATGGGGCTAAAACTCTTCACTGAAAGCTGTATTGTTAGTTGTCCAAACACACTGCAACGTTGTCTTTGTCCAGAGGTCCTTGGAGGCGATACTTGGGGGACGCACTGTCTTCCTCCCAGCTCCTAGTGGACTTGGAAAGGACCCTTTTTAAACGAATGTGGGGCGATATTAGGCCTTATGTCAGGGCTCTTTAAGGGCTAATAGGAGGTAAAAGTCTTGGGTGGAGCACTATCTTGCTGTAATTTGACTTGAAGGACGTTCTTAGAGCCAATGTAGCGAGATTAACCCTTATGCCCAGGACAATTAGGGTCATACAGGGGGGCAGTACGACTCAAGGTAAAGCACTATCTTGCTGCTATATGATTTGAGGAATGTTTAGACCATAGTGGAGCGAAATTAGTCCAAATGTAAGCGGTGCATTAGGGCCATTGTTCCTTAGGCCCCTCGGTAGCTGTAATCGGGGGTAAGCACTGTATTGCTGCCACTCGGGATAGAAGAGCCATTTGAACGGACTGAGAGTAATATTAGACCGCATTTCCAGGTCCCTTCCCTTCCCCCTTCCCTTCCCCCTTCCCTTCCTCCCTTCCCTTCCTCCCTTCCCTTCCCCCTTCCCTTCCCCCTTCCCTTCCTCTCTTCCCTTCCTCCCTTCCCTTCCTCCCTTCCCTTCCCCCCTTCCCTCCCTTCCCTTCCTCCCTTCCCTTCCTCTCCCTGCTCCTTCAGATGACAAAGGTGAGTGTATGTCTATTTGTGTATGTCCTTGTGTAATGTATTTGTGTGCAGGAAATGTATAAGCTTACTGTGTGTGTGTGTGTGTGTGTGTGTGTGTGTGTGTGTGTGTGTGTGTGTGTGTGTGTGTGTGGACGCCTTCCTCAGTAATGTGCTGTACATTAGTGTGAATAATGTGACGACGTAAGGTTATTGTGGTTTACAGTGTCGTGGAGGCCAGGTAGTGTGTCGTGGAGGCCAGGTAGTATCATGGAGGCCAGGTAGTGTGTCATGGAGGCCAGGTAGTATCTTGGAGGCCAGGTGGTGTATCGTGGAGGCCAGCTGCAAGGTCGTCCTCGTCGTTATCAAGGTATACACTCCTCGTCCCTCAAGGGCCAGTGGAGTAACAATTGCCCTGATGTGTGGAGGATCTCTAGTGAGGGGGGAGGAATGGTGGGGGGAGGGGGGAGGAATGGTGGGGGGAGGGGGGGGGAAGAGGGAAGTAGGGTATTTGGTGGGGGGGGGAGAGGGAGGGGGAAGAGGAAAGGAGCGGTGGGGGAGAGGGAAGAAGGAAGAGGTTGAAATGAAGAACCAGAGTGGATGGAGAGAAAGTAGAAGGAAGAGGGAAAGAGGATGGAGGAAAAGGGGGAAGAGGGAAGGGAAAGGGTGGAGGGAAGGAAGAGGGAAAGGGATGGTTGATTGGAGGGAAAGGTGAACTGGTCTATCCTTCCCTCCACCCTTCTCCCTCTGTCTTTCCTTCTCTCAGTCCTCTCCTTCTTCCTACCCTCCGTCCTTCCCTCCCACCCTCTCCCCCACCCTTCTCTCCTTCCCTCCCTCCTTCCTTCCCTCCTCCCTACCATTCCTACACGGTGCATCTGTCAGACACGCTGCTTCCTGAAAAATCATTCCAGGTATTTTATTCAAACTTTGTCGCGATATCCTTTAAGTGGGGAGAAGGAGGAAGAAGGAAGAGAAGGAGGAAGAGGAGTGGAGGAGGAGAAGGAGGGAGAAAGAAGGCAAGAGAGGAGGAGACATTAATAAGAGACAGATTGGCTCATCATCTAAGGTCTTGGTGGCTTCAGGACTTCAGAGCTTGGTGGCTTCAGGGCTTGGTGGCTATCATATTAAGCTTTTTCAGGGCTTCAATACTCAGAGAACTCCTCATAGCCCTAACATTACAGTTAATTAGTCCCTTAAATAGACATAACGAGTGATTAATTAACTCCTTATGCAGGTAAATCTCACGCTTCAGTCACACCTTGAACGTAATTAAACTTTCACGTGATTAATTTATGTTTTTCATTATCATCAAAGTTGAATTATTATTTTTTTTCTTGATTATTTTTTTTTTTCAATGATTTGTTATAATTTTATTTGGTTCGTGGAGTCAATTACCTTCACCTGAAATGTTAGAATATTTGTAGTACATTTTATTATTATGATTATTATTATTATTATTATTATTATTATTATTATTATTATTAGGGTTCCCACACATAGAAATTCCTAAAAAAAAAAAAAAAATCCTGGAGATGAAAATAATTAAAGAAAGTCATGGACAGTGTTGCAAACTTGCCAATCATGGGAAAGTCAGGGGAAAAAAGTTGAAAGGCAACTCTGCAACACTTATGGCAATGTTTATTATAAGTTGTTCTATTTTTACTTTTTTTTGTTTATAAGTTTCCATCCGAGGTTCATTGCGTTCATATTTCTTATACACACACACACACACACACACACACACACACACACACACACACACACACACACACACACACGTCACTTTCACCTCCGTATCACCCTGTCACGTCATGGTTCGTCATTTTCACTTGAGCTCCGTTTCTCTGTTGTCATTTTCACCACTTTATTGACATTTGTGTTGTTGTTATAATCTTTATTTTGCTTTTGATGGTTTATTATCCACTTCTATTTATTATTATTGAAGATTTTACTGTCCTTCCCCTCTCCTCCCTCCTTCCTACATTCTCCCCTCCCCTCCTCTCCCCTTTCCCTTCCCTCCTTCCTTCATTTTTTTCCTTCTTTCTCCTCTCTCCCCTTTTTCCCTCCCTTTATTCTTCCCTCTCATTCCCTCTCCTTCCTTTCTCCCCCCTCCCCCTCCCCTCTTCTCCCCCCTCCCTCCCCTCGGGCAGTGTATGTTGTCGTTAATGAGTCAACACCGCCCGGGTCCAACTGCCTTCCTCATGAGAGATAATGACGTCACGAGAGAGAGAATGATTTTGCGAGAGATAATGATGGCAAGAGATAATGACATCACGAGATAATGATGACAGGAGATAATGACGTCAAGAGAGAGAGAGAGAGAGAGAGAGAGAGAGAGAGAGAGAGAGAGAGAGAGAGAGAGAGAGAGAGACCCTTGTAGTACAGTAGTTAACATGCACTATAATAATAATAGCCCCAGAGTAACCCCCCCCCCCCGACCTTAATTAATAGTAAGCAGGTAACGTGACATCACCAGGTACGCCGGCCAGGTGACGCTCAGGTGTGTGTAATTATTAATAAGTGTTAATTAGCTCAGTATAAAGGAGCTTGTGTTGTGGTGTTGGAGATGTGTTGTTGTGGTGTTGGAGATGTGTTGTTGTGGTGTTGGAGGTGTGTTGTTGTGGTGTTGGAGGTGTGTTGTTGTAGTGTTGGAGATGTGTTGTTGTGGTGTTGGAGATGTGTTGTTGTGGTGTTGGGATGTGTTGTTGTGGTGTTGGGATGTGTTGTTGTGGTGTTGGAGATGTGTTGTTGTAGTGTTGGGGATGTGTTGTTGTGGTGTTGGAGGTGTGTTGTTGTGGTGTTGGAGGTGTGTTGTTGTAGTGTTGGGGATGTGTTGTTGTAGTGTTGGGGATGTGTTGTTGTAGTGTTGGAGATGTGTTGTTGTGGTGTTGGAGATGTGTTGTTGTGGTGTTGGGATGTGTTGTTGTGGTGTTGGAGATGTGTTGTTGTGGTGTTGGGGATGTGTTGTTGTGGTGTTGTTGTGGTGTTGGGGATGTGTTGTTGTGATGTTGGGGGTGTGTTGTTGTAGTGTTGGGGATGTGTTGTTGTGGTGTTGGGGATGTGTTGTTGTGGTGTTGGATATGTGTTGTTGTGGTGTTGGGGATGTGTTGTTGTGGTGTTGGAGATGTGTTATTGGTGACGTACGGTTCATTGTGTTTAAAAGGGGCGCTCGTCTTGGTGATTATAATCTTATGGGGTTTGCGTCCGTTTATCCGTCCGTTTATCCGTCCGTTTATCCGTCCGTTTAGCCGTCCGTTTATCCGTCCATTTAACCGTCCGTTTATCCGTCCGTTTAGCCGTCCGTTTATCCGTCCGTTTATCCGTCCATTTAGCCGTCCGTTTAGCCGTCCGTTTAGCCGTCCGTGTGTGTGTGTTATGGCGTCGTGGACTTAATGGTACGGCGCTGGTGGGGGGGGGGGGAGGTAAGGGGAGAGGGGAAGCGTAAGGGGAAGAGAGGGGGAAATGATGAGGGGAAGGGGAAGGGGAAGAGAGGGGAAGGGAAAGAGAGGGGAGGGGGTGAGGGGACAGGGAGGCAGGACAGGTTATGAAAAGGTTTAAGGGAGATGAGGAGAAGGGGAGATGGAATAGAAGTGTGGGGAGGAAGAGGGGAGTAAATTGAATGTGTGACGGGGAGGAAGGAGAAAGTGAGGGGAACCATGTGGTAGATGGAGTGGAGTAAATGGAAAAGATAAAGGGAGGTGGGAAGGAAATGAGTGAAAGAGGGGAGACGGAGAGAAATTAGGAGAATGGAGAACGAAATGGGACGAACAGGAAGAGAGAGAGAAGAGACATGCATAGAGAGAGAGAGAGAGAGAGAGAGAGAGAGAGAGAGAGAGAGAGAGAGAGAGAGAGAGGTTGGGCGGAAGTAAGAGGGTGGAGCGTGACCAAGTGACTTCGACCTCGACCTTGAAGGGTGACCTGAACACGACAACACCTGGTCAGAATATTTTTCAGTGATGGTTAAATATTGTTCTTGTTAAGGATATGGAGCGTGTTGTTGTTGTTGTTGGTGTTGTTGTTGTTGTTGTTGTTGTTAATATTATTTTTATTATTATTATTATTATTATTATTATTATTTAAAAATTGCCATAATTATATCGTAAAACAGAATTCTCTCTCTCTCTCTCTCTCTCTCTCTCTCTCTCTCTCTCTCTCTCTCTCTCTCTCCAAAATTATTTAATGTTTTAGCAAAGAAAAAAAAAAATATTTATTTGAATAAGGAAAAAAGAAAACAGATGAGAATGATTTTTTTTTTTTCCCCGTGTAGAGAAAATATTTCCTTCCTTGTCATGTGTCTCAAGTTATAGTGACAGTAATGAGGCGTCCAGAAGTGAGAAAAAGAATCCGTAAAGTTATTTATTTTTTGTAAATTATTTTTTTGGGGGTGTTTGGTTGGGATTGGTTAGGTTAGGTTAGGTTTTGGTTGGGATTGGTTAGGTTTAGTTTGGTTTGGTTGGGATTGGTTTGGAATGGGAGAGGAAAAGGAAGGAAGGAAGGAGGAAGGAAGGAAGGAAGGAAGGAAGGAAGGAAGACAATAAGGGGTGGATGGAAGAGAGGCGTTGGGAGGAAGTGAAGGAAAGAGGGGGAGGGTATGGGAGAGGGGGAAGAAGGAGGGGGTGGAAGAGAGGGGCTGGGAGGAAGGGAAGAAAGGAAACGGAGAGGAGGTAAGGAAGGGTAGAAAAGGAAAGGGAGAGGTTGGGAGAAAGGAAACGGAAGAGGGAGAGTGGGAAAGGAGGGAAGGAGGAGAAGGAATGAAGTTTTTGTTCTATATTTTAAGGTCGTAAGGTTTTGGCCGGGGCTTTGACCTGGTCTGGGCCGAGATTGACATGAACTATAAGGTCTTGACGGGTCTTATAGGTCTTGACGGGTCTTATAGGTCTTGACGGGTCTTATAGGTCTTGACGGGTCTTATAGGTCTTGACGGGTCTTATAGGTCTTGACGGGTCTTATAGGTGTTGGTGGGTCGTATAGGTGTTAACTAGTCCAGCTGGTCAACCACAAGACCAACTGGTCAGATGGAGGCCAAAGGCATCATCTTAACCTTGAATAAATTACCTGTATCGATCCAGTATATGTATTGATGGTTGTTGTGGTGGTAGTGGTGGTGGTTGTGGTGATGGTGGTGAGAGAAAGGTTGAAAGCCCCTGTGTGTGTGTGTGTGTGTGTGTGTGTGTGTGTGTGTGTGTGTGTGGTAAACGTGGCTTGTAGGTGGAGTATATGTGTGTGTTATTGCAGGTAGTAAAGGCGAGAGTGAAAATGGTGGTGGTTGTTATGGTAGGTGTTGGTGGTAGTGTGGTGGTGGTGTTAGGTGGTGATGGTGTAGGTGGCAGTGGTGGTAGGCGGTACAGGTGACCTTAAGAACGGGGCCCCGGTTATACTTAAGAGGCAGGAAGACCCCACCAAAGGCACGTATTATAAATCTAACCTTTAGAAAGGTCAGCCAGAGTGCCGGGTTACCTGTGGGAGGACCTGAGCACCTGTGTAGGACCACGTTAATTAACTAGAAATTCGTATTTACCTGGAAATGACAGGTATCCTGGTACCTAAACCCCAGGTAGATAATTAGATACCAGAGTTGAGGGACTGAGTTCAGGAAGGAAGAGAGGAGGGTGAGAGAAGGAGGAGAGGTGGATGAGAGAAGGAAGGGGAGGAAAAGGAACAATTGAGGAGAGGAGGTGAAGGGTGGGGGTTGAGAGACACTGTGGGAGACATTACATTTTAAACCCATCCTAAAGTAAGAGACATTTGGACCCTTCAAGAGACAGTTTAATGTCTCTCAGGTGAAAGAGACAGTTAAGGGAGTTATGAGAGACGCCGATAAAATGGTAATACTCACTTTAGTGGGAGTTTGTTTGGGTGGTGATGAGCTGTTACGGTGTGGGGAGGAGGTGTGTGGGTGTGGGGAGAAGGTGTGTGGGTGTGGGGAGGAGGTGTGTGGGTGTGGGGAGGAGGTGTGTGGTGTGGGGAGAAGGTGTGTGGGTGTGGGGAGAAGGTGTGTGGGTGTGGGGAGGAGGTGTGTGGGTGTGGGGAGGAGGTGTGTGGGTGTGGGGAGGAGGTGTGTGGGTGTGGGGAGAAGGTGTGTGGGTGTGGGGAGGAGGTGTGTGGGTGTGGGGAGGAGGTGTGTGGGTGTGGGGAGGTGTGTGTGTGGGTGTGGGGAGAAGGTGTGTGGGTGTGGGGAGAAGGTGTGTGGGTGTGGGGAGAAGGTGTGTGGGTGTGAGGAGGTGTGTGGGTGTGGGGAGGTGTGTGGGTGTGGGGAGAAGGTGTGTGGGTGTGGGGAGGAGGTGTGTGGGTGTGGGGAGGAGGTGTGTTGGTTGTGGGGAGAAGGTGTGTGAGTATGTTCCAGGCATGGGTAGAATGGATGTGGGTGTGGATGCAGTGTGGTGGGTGTATTGTATAGAAAGACATGATATATATAGGTGATGTTGGATGTCTGTCTGCTCGGGGGGTGAGGGGGAGGGTGGGGGAAGATGGTGGGGGATGAAGGGGAAGTATCAGAAATCAATGAAGCATCAAGACAAGAGTGCCAGGAGGTGCCGCAGCAGTGCCACTTCGCCCACACCTCATCACATATTCCCTCCGGCGTGGTGCTCTATGGTCCACACACACACACACACACACACACACACACACACACACACACACACACACACACCCTTGCCTAGTCATTCCTCCCCTGGCGTGTAGCTCTTCAACCCCTCAGCCGATTTGCATCAAATTTAGAAGACACATGCTTCGGTGCGGTGCGGTAGGATGAGGTGCGGTACAGTGTAGTGCTTGTGGTCTATGGATGAGGCTTGCTGCGGTGCGGTAGGATGAGGTGCGGTACAGTGAGGTGTGGTGTGTGCGGTCTATGGTGTTCCTCTGGTGTTCTGTTGATTTATTCATTTTGCATTTTTTTTTATTCACTTTGGTGGTGCGTGAGGACATTTGCATAACACACACACACACACACACACAGATGCCAGGTAATGTATTTGGTGTTATTTCTAGCTGAACTTTATTTCCGTGCTTGTCATTTTAAGAATAAATTTCCCCTCTATCGCTGCATATATCTCCAGCCAGCATGGAGAGATAATACCCCCACCTCTCGCTTAATTCCAGGTGTTGTAGTGAATATTTCCAGGTTAATATTTTGTCCTTAGTGTAGCAATATTTTCAAGGATATGTTGACTAAGTTATTTATGCCGTGGTCCTTAGCGTCTACAGGTGACATGTTGTTTTTCTGTCTCTCTCTGTTTGTACCGTATTTAAAGACTACCTGTGGCACCTGTAGGCGTAAAATATCTACCTGGGCTACACGTAATTAATTTTACCTATCAATAAAATTAAAATCATTCATGAAAAATACCTGATGATTAGCCCAAACTTATTTGACCTTAAGATTAATCACCCTAACCTGACCTGACCTAACCTAACCTAACCTAACCTAACCCTAACCTGACCTGACCTGACCTAACCTAACCTAACCTAACCTAGCCTAGCCCCCCAATCCAGGTAGCCTTCGGGTGTATAATTATCGAGTGAAATTAGTTGTAGAGTAAATCTCCAGGTAATCCGATTAATCCTACTTCACATTAAGATTAAAAACATCCAACCACAAATATAAGATGATTTAATTATTTCTTTTAAGTGGTTAGTGGATAGATGTGGATAGGTGTGGATAGGTGTGGATAGGTGTGGATAGGTGTGGATCTGCAGTGATCATCGCCAGGAAGTTATAGCCACGGTAATTACTTGATGAATCTGAAACGTTAATGACTACGAGAGTAATTAACCCATCGACCTGCAGTATCTCTTGTTAACTACTCGGTTGTTAATCTTGTCTGTAATGACCTGACCTGACCTGACCTGACCTCACCTTCCCCCTCCCCTTGTGGCGTCATGGTGTGCTGGGTTACCATCTCTTGATTTGTCTCTTCTCTTCTCTTCTCTTCTCTTCTCCCTCCTCCAACTTCTCTATCCCCCCCCCAACCCTCCCTTCCCTCCACTACCCTCCGTACGTGCCGGGTGGAGGGTAGTGTTCCCTCCCTCTGCCGCTTGTAGAGAAAAAACATTCAAAATGGCCTCGATTTTCTGACTTCTTCCGGTAATTACAGGTGAGTTAGATGTCCCCCTTCCTTTCCCTTTCTCCCCCCTTTCCTTCCTGTCCCTCCCTTCCCCTTTCTCCCCCTTCCCTTCCTGTCCCTCCCTTCCCCTTTCTCCCCCTTTCCTTCCTTCCCCTATCTCCCCTCCCTTTCTTCCCCCTCTCTCCCCTCCCCTTCCATCCACTCCTCTTTCTTTTCCGTCACACCTGTATCTCCCACGTTCACCTGCCAGCTTGAATTCCCCCCACCTCCCCTCCCTCTTTCACCCCCCCCTATCACCCCATCCTCCCCCTCCTGTCACAACTGCTTCCCCTCCCCTTTACCCATCTCCAGATCCTCTCCCACTCTTCCCTCCTCCTGCCCCTCTCCCCCTTGTCCCCCTGGTCCCCCCCCCTCCCCTTTGTCCCCCTCCCCCCCCCTCCCACGTCAGAATTGGGTTGTGGTCATATTAATCGATGGAACTCGGTAAATTACCTTACCTGACAAACCTCTCTCCCCATCCCCCCGCCCCCTCCCCATTCTCCCTCCCCATCCCCCCGCCCTCCCCCCCCCGGCCCCTCCCTCCTTCCCCTCCTCCCAACTCCTTTAAAGTAGTCCATTACAGCTAAATAGACTCTTGGGATAGCCTTTTAAATATATACATTTAATAGTGTGGGTATATATCTGTTTGCCTGTCTGTCTGTCTGTCTGGCTCGCTGTCTGTCTGGGGACGAATTACCTGTGTGGATTAATTAGTTACGGTGATGACTTAATTTCAGTGAGTAATTGATTGTGATTGGATACGGATTGGGAATTAATTGTGGTTAGTGATTGTGATGAATTAGTTGTTAGGAATTAATTAGAATGACGAATTAGTTGTTAGGAATTAATTAGAATGACGAATTAGTTGTTAGGAATTAATTAGAATGACGAATTAGTTGTTAGGAATTAATTAGAATGACGAATTAGTTGTTAGGAATTAATTAGAATGACGAATTAGTTGTTAGGAATTAATTAGGACCATAAATTTGTTACTGCCAAAAACAAACAAAGATCGAAGTTATGTATTAATTGTAGTAAATGGTGATAAGTTGTCCGCTTGTGGTGACGTGGTTGGGTGATTTGTTGTCCCCGTGACGTGTTTGGGATTACTTTTTTGGCATATTTATTTTTGTCTCGTGCTGAACCATTTGTCTGCGATATGTAGCTGTCGACCACCCCATGATTGGTTGATTTAGATGACGTCATGGTGGAGGAGCGTTCTCATTGGGTAGCTTAGGTTATTGCGTGGCGGTGTCATGGTGGAGGAGTGTTCTGATTGGGTAGGTTTGGTTATTGCGTGGTGGAATGTCATGGTGCAGGAGCGCTGTGATTGGGTATCTTAGGTTATTGCGTGGTGGGATGTCATGGTGAAGGAGCGCTGTGATTGGGTCGTTCAGGATTACGTGGCATGACGTCAAAGAAGTATATGATTGGTTTGCTTTTGTTTGTTTACATTACTTCACATTATGACGTCACTATCGAGTTAGCGAGTTGCTCATTGGTTGATGGTTTTAGTACGATTATTTATTCCCTTGAGTACGTTGACTTATCCCCTTGAGTACAATGCCTTGACCTGCTTTACAGCATTGTGTTTATATATATAAATACATAGATATACCGTACTGTTTATATATATATATATATATATGCAAGTAAATCACTGTAGGTGCGCGTGATCTAGGTATATGCTGATAACCACAAGGAAAGAAGAAAACACGAAGTTCCCAAGCGCTTTCGTGTAATTCACATCTTCAGGGGTGAGTACAGTCTGTACTCACCCCTGAAGATGTGAATTACACGAAAGCGCTTGGGAACTTCGTGTTTTCTTCTTTCCTTGTGGTTATCAGCATATATATATATATATATATATATATATATAATATATATATATATATATATATATATATATATATATATATATAAATAGACAGGTGTATTAAGTCTCCCAGAAGGATATATTCACTAATTAATTGTTCTCTTCCTCAGGTAAGATGGTGGGCCCTGGCAGTCATGGTGAGAGTGTGTGTGTGTATTTTTTTATTTTTTATTTTATTATTTATTGGGCACTCCCCTACATCCTTGTGTAAGGTGAAGCGCAGAAGCGTTTACAGCGCCCAACAGGGAAGCATGCTAAGTTCATGCTTGCCTTTATGTCTCATGAGTCAAGGGCGTAGAAGCCTGAAGAGTCAAGGGCGTAGAAGCCTGAAGAGTCAATGGTTTATGTCATCAAGTTATTGGAAGCTCCAACAACTTGTCCCTGAATACGAATTCGCAACTTTCGACTTACACCAGGTACCTACTTTACTGCTAGGTGAACAGGGACTAGTGGGGGCTAGGGAGTATGTCCAAACAACTTCCACCGGCCCGGGAATCGAACCCGTAACATCTCGCTTGCGAAGGCAAGAGCGGTACCACTCTACCACCAGCACCCCTTGTGTGTGTGTGTGTGTGTGTGTGTGTGTGTGTCAGGGGTCTATCAGAGGTCAACACTAGGTCATTAAATTTGCCCCTGAAATCACGGATCGTCTCTTCCTCCCTTTCGTTTCCTCTTCTCTTCCTTCCTTCCTTCCTTCCTTCCCTCCTTTTATTCTTTCAGGTTTTGTTACTCCCTTTCATCTCACCCTGTCTCTCTCCCTTACCAATTCATTTTATCCCTTCTTCCTTCCCCCTCTCTCTTCTCTTTTTCCTCCCTACTTCCTCCCTCTCTCTGCCTCTTCCCTCTCCCTTCCAACTCTCCCTCACTCTCCCCGTCTCTCCTTTACTCTCCCCGTCTCTCCCTCTCTCTCCTCGTCACTCCCTCACTCTCCCGTCTCTCCCTGTCACTTTCAGAGAGACATTTCCTGGTAGCCATGTTATGCACACCCGTGAGTCTGGCTGCCCTGTCTGTTATTTTGTCTGTGCGTGTCTGTGTCCAGTCTGTAATTTTGAAGCCAGTTGTTATTTCTCCTGTTTATGATGGGCGTGTGTTTTTCTTTTCTCTGTCTGTCTGCCTGTCCGTCTGTCCTGTCTGTCTGTCTGCCCCGTTTGTTTATGTATAGTCTTTGTGTGTCTGTCTGTCTGCATGAACACTCGTCTCTCTCTCTCTCTCTCTCTCTCTCTCTCTCTCTCTCTCTCTCTCTCTCTTCATTTATCTACCATTTCTATTCGTTTATCTCTCTTCTGTCTTCTCTTCTGTTTCCTCATCTCCCGCCTTCCTTTTTACATTATATCTCTCTACCTTCCTTCCTTCCTTCTTTCTTTCTTTTATCGCCCCTTCTCTTCATTCTCCCTATCTCCTCTCCTTCTTCCATCTTTCCTTCCTTCCTTCCTCTATACCTTCTCACTTTTCCAATTTCTGTTTTTCTTACTCTTCCATTCATCATTCCTTCATTCTTCCTTCCTTCCTTCATTCTTTCTTCATTCCTTCTATCCTTCTCATTCCGCTTCCTTTTCGTCCGTCCGACTTTTAATCTTGGCGCCACAGAAGGGAGGAGGGGGAGGTGGAGGGGGGGAGGTAAGGTGTGGGGAGGGGAGGAGGGGTAAGGTGGAGGGGGAGGGGTTGTGGGAAGGTGGAGGGGAGGAGGGGTAAGGTGGGGGGAGGGGAGGAGGGGTAAGGTGGAGGGGAGGGAAGGTGGGGGGAGGGGAGAAGGGGTAAGGGGGAGGGGAGGGGAGGTGGGGTGTCATATCAATTTTTAGGTCTCAGAATGGTTGAGTCACGGACCGATATTCTGATCCTGGTGAGGGGAGGAGGAGGAGGAGAGAAGGGACGGAAATGAGGTAGAAAGGAAGGAGGGGAGGAGAAATGGAAAGGAAAGGGGAAGGAGGAAGAAAGGAAGGAGGAGGAGGAGGAAGAAGAGGAAGAAGAAGAGGATTAATTTTCAGAAGGGGTGGGAGAAGTGCATGATAGAGGAATGACGTCATAGTTTAGCTGTTTCTGATGGAGGAGGGAGAATGACGTCATAGTTTAGCTGTTTCTGATGGAGGAGGGAGAATGACATCATAGTTTAGCTGTTTCTGATGGAGGAGGGAGAATGACGTCATAGTTTAGCTGTTTCTGATGGAGGAGGGAGATTGACGTCATAGTTTAGCTGTTTCTGATGGAGGAGGGAGAATGACGTCATAGTTTAGCTGTTTCTGATGGAGGAGGGAGAATGACGTCATAGTTTAGCTGTTTCTGATGGAGGAGGGAGAATGACGTCATAGTTTAGCTGTTTCTGATGGAGGAGGGAGAATGACGTCATAGTTGAGCTCTTCCTGGTGGGAGGGAGGGAGAATGACGTCATCGGTGACCTACCATGAACTATTCTCGTCGTCTGGGTCTCGTTTAGGACCCC
Source organism: Homarus gammarus (assembly GCA_958450375.1). Taxonomy (NCBI): domain Eukaryota; kingdom Metazoa; phylum Arthropoda; class Malacostraca; order Decapoda; family Nephropidae; genus Homarus; species Homarus gammarus. The sequence continues at coordinate 1,754,266 of CAUDMG010002080.1, read as the reverse complement.
TAATTGGTTGACCTCCAGGTGGGCTGTGTTGCTTCCTGGTTGCCCTGGCGACGCCCCTGTGCCTCACTGACAGACACAGACGGGTGTGTTTTTTTTAGGCCTGGCTGACAGAAACACAGAGAAATATGTGTGATTTTTAGATCCCACTGACAGACAGACAGTGTTTTTTTTGGCCTCGCTGACACACACACACACACACACACACACACACACACACACACACACACACACACACACACGGATAAACAGACAGACAGACAGAGGGAGAAAGAGAGGCATGTTTTAATATATTGATCCTGAAGTGAAGAACAACATGGTGTGTTTGTGTACAGATTAAGAGATACTCGCTGTGTATGTTAGCGTAAGACAACACGCTCACCCAAGCTACAGTCTCAGCGCTAAATGGACGACATCTTGGCTGGTCTGTCTGTCTCTTAAATTAGGATCAAGTTCTTACGTTTCCAGATTCCGGTAAAACAAATTAGTCTGGTGGTGGTGGTGATGAGAGAGAGAGAGAGAGAGAGAGAGAGAGAGAGAGAGAGAGAGAGTACTGTGTCTGTATGTGCGGAAGAGAAACAAACAGGTATTCTACAACCAATAACTAACACACACACACACACACACACACACACACACACACATGGACAGTGTATACAATGTACTATAGCATAACTAAGAACTATAAATACACTGTTGCAATGGAGTCTAAACTAGTAGTGTATATTTAGGTGTGATCTGTGTTCCTCTGGGTTCATATGCTAATCTGACGAGGAGGGAAGCCGCCCTAATACTCCGGGCTAGGCCGAAGCGTCGTCCTCGTTGCCATGGAGACGAGTGACGCTGTGCAGTGGGCCATCAGCTGTTTTGTGTTTACATTTTGTGATTTTGTTTATCCTGGAGCGGTGACGTGATGGGTCGTGATCCATCTGTCCGTGTTATTATTTTTGGCGTTGTTTAGGGTCGTAGTTGAGGTGAGGTTTTGATGGCCAGGAATAAAATGTGTGATTACTGGAGATATTGTCTTGAATCCGCTTGGCAGTTGTCGGGATGGAAGATAAGCTTCAGTTACTGCCTCTAACTACCTCGTTTGGTGCAAATTAATCACGGGGAATGGTCGTGGGCGGTCGTTATGTCATTGCTTAGTTAGCGTGCGGCCATGTTGTGTGTGTGTGTGTGTGTGTGTGGTTCGTCTCATTAGTGGTTTGTGTGTGGGTGGGGGGGGGGGGGGGGGGTAGTCGACCAAGCTGTGAAGGGGTATTTGACTTTAGTTAAGGAAGTGAAGGCGGTCAAGTGTAGTGTCGGCCACGTTGCTTCATAGTTTTCAGTGTGCTGTATCCGCACTGCCTCTAAGGGCCGGGCCACACCATCGTAACATTATTGACAACATAGATAGAAAAAATGTTGACAACAACTGGTGTCGACTGTTAGTGTGTGTAACAATGATGGCGTCTTATACACAGTTACCGACAATGTTGCCAATGTTGTTACGTTGTTGTGGATCAATACAAACATTGCGGTAATTGGTGTGGTTGTGACGGTGGTGTGGCTGTGACGCGACATTAATGATAACACAGACGTCAGCACGTGTTACAATATGTGGCCTCACCCCAACGGGCCATGAGGCAGAGGAGGCCAACTTCTTATACCGGACACCTCCAAGTTACTGAGGTCAAAATTGGTTGTCCGACTCCTGGACTTCAATACTGTACTCAGGTAACACTGGAACAACCTGCAGTACAGTGGGTGATACTGGAGGCTCCCGTGTTATACCTTTACTTGTTGAGCACGTGATGGTGTGGCAGGAAGTGCGTCTTGGTGCACACACACACACAAGCACGTGTGCACACAGAGGCACGTGCACCTGCACAGGTAGTGAAGGTGAAGTAGCCAGGTGTGAATGTCACGCTCAAGCTTGGGACGTGCGCAGTTCCGCAGCCGCGCTTGTGTAGTAACAGAATCTCTTAAATGTTTGCTGCCAAAATTTCGCTGGAAATGAAGTTACTCTGTGGTAGACATTATGTCAAACAAATTGAGGTTAGGTTGGGTTAGGTTAGGTTAAGTCCTTCACCCTCTCACTCTTCCTCGTCTTGGTGGTGATTTCTGGCTGTGAGATGGTGATGATGATTGACTTAATTCTATGTCCCAGTTGACCCCTGACCTCTATGACCCTCTTTACCTCCGTGACCCCTGACCTCTAAGACCCTCTTGACCTCCGTGACCCCTGGCTTTTGTGACCTTCCAAAAACCCTTGACCTCTTGACCTTAGAGACGCCCCGAGCTCTAGTGGTAAAGTGGTACCGCTCTTGTCTTTGCAAGCGAGATGTTACGGGTTCGATTCCCGGGCCGGTGGAAGTTGTTTGGACATACTTCCTAGCCCCCATTAGTCCCTGTTCACATAGCAGTAAAGTAGGTACCTGGTGTAAGTCGAAAGTTGCGAATTCGTATTCAGGGACAAGTTGTTGGAGCTTCCAATAACTTGATGACATAAACCATTGACTCTTCAGGCTTCTACGCCCTTAACTCATGAGACATAAAGGCAAGCATGAACTTAGCACGCTTCCCTGTTGGGCGCTGTAAACGCTGCTGCGCTTCACCTTACACAAGGATGTTGGGGAGTGCCCAATAAATAATAAAAAAATAATAATAATTTGCCCTGCGAAGGGGCTAGTTTATTGGGCACCCTCTTGTATTCTGTACCAGGTGAAGTGCGGATGCGTTTACAGCGCCCATCAGGGAAGCATGCGTAATTCATTCTTGCCTTCATGACTCATACATTAAGGGCGTAAAAGCCTGAAGGGTCATGGGTTTTGTCAGCAAGTTACATATAGTGACAGAATGATGAGTATGTGGGGGGAAATTTCCGGTACAATTCATCTATTTATGGCAAAGTGTGGCAGGTCCCTAATAATGTCAAGTGCCAAGCCTGTCACTAGGAGGAGGGATATCTGGTCAGGGAGGGAAGAGCTGTTGGTAACGGCTGGGGACCTGTAGGAGGAGGTCATAGGGCAAGTGAGGATGTAGTGAGGGAGGGTGTGAGATTCGGGTTGGCCAAAAAGTTTACAAAGTGCCGCCAGGCTCAAGGTTGCCAAAAGTTGTCCCATAGGTACCTGTAACCTCTGCGCAGTCTCTTTTACACAATCTGTTGGGATCGAGTCAGGAATTGTGTCATAGTGGTGTAGTGTGGAGCTCTAGTGATTAATTTTTTCTCCTTGACCTCTCTCAATCCCAAAAGTGTGACGTATGACATTTGTGACCCTTGTTCTCAGTTGACCTATGATCTTAAATGGTGCTCCCAGCAGCTTGTTTGACCCCGGATTTCTGACCTCTCTGGTCCCTGATCATTCTGTCACTTTATGTAACTTGCTGACAAAACCCATGGCCCTTCAGGCTTTTACGCCCTTAACGCATGAGTCATGAAGGCAAGCATGAACTACGCATGCTTCCCAGGTGGGCGCTGTAAACGCTTCTGCGTTTCACCTTGCACAGGATGTAAGGGGGTGCCCAATAAACTAGCCACCGTGCGGGGCCAAATTAAGAAAAAAATAATTCCATGACCTTAATGACCTTAGTTGTCATCTCCGGTTTCTGGGTCATAATGTGACTTACAGTAGGTAGAGTGTGACGCTCTTAGTGGGTAGTGAAGGCGCCAGCCGGTACACTTGTTGTGGTGGATGATTGCAGCTGTCAAGAGGTGAGGGACAAGTACAGGTGCTGTGTTTTAGCAGGTGACAGGTGAGTGACGCACCCACACTGTCGCCTGTTGCAGTGTGGGTGGGTAGATGAGATGGGTGGGTAGTTGGATGAGGTGGGCGGATGCAATAGACTGATTGATTCTTCTTGAAGCCGTGAAACTAAAATCTGGGCAAAAATGGCGGCACACTAGAAAGGAGACTCAAACTAGTTCGGTCCCTCATACACATCTGAGAGAGAGAGAGAGAGAGAGAGAGAGAGAGAGAGAGAGAGAGAGAGAGTACTGATCTTTGATAATCCTCTCTAATGCTGTCACTGGAGGCTCAAGTGTGTGTGTGTGTGTGTGTGTGTGTGTGTGTAGAGATGAGGAGGCTCACGGAACAAGTCCTGTACATCGAAGTGGTATTAGGACTTAGTTGAGATAGAGCGGAGGAGGCATTCTGGAGCAAGGTGGGGGGTGGGGGTGGGGGAGTTCCGGGGCTGGGTTAGGGGCTCTGGGGCAGGATTGGGGGCTCTGGGACAAGACTGGAGGCTCTGGGGCAGGATTGGGGGCACTGGGGCAGGGTTTGGGACACACACACACACACACACACACACACACACACAGTGCTAGTTTATCACCACCGTTGATGACCTTGACAGATCCATTACGCTTTAAGCCACTCAACCTGCTGGTGTTATGTCATTCTCAACCGCGGCAGGAAAGTTTTTTTTCGGTAGGGGTATCAGGGGGTGTCAGAGGCAGTCAGGGGATGTCAGAGAGTGCCAGGAGATGTCAGTGGGTGTCATCTGATATCAGGGGGTGTCAGAGGACGTCAGGGAGGTGTGAATTGGAAGTGTATTCAAGAAAGCGCATTTATTTTTCTGTGAGAATGACTGTGGACGCTGTAGGAGGGTAGGGGTCGGAGGAGTGGGGGAGAGGAGAGGAGGGGAGGGTCGGAGATGAATGCGGCTGTGTGAGGTGGTAATTTTTCATGGGTTAAGCCAGACACATATTCAGGACTCGAGAAGTTAAGTTGGCGGGTGTCGGCCCGACGGGGGAGCCAAGTTTCCACAACCTGTCTAGTTCAGGGTTATAAATGACGGCGGGAGGTAAATAGTGTCGCGTAGTCCTCCCCCCTTCTTCTTCTTCTTCTTCCTCCTCTTCTTCATCCTCTTCTTCCTCCTTTTTCTTCTTCCTCTTCCTCCTCAGCTTTCCGACACCTGGCCCCATCATTTTTCTTGGCGAGTGTATTATGGTGAGGGACGTGGTCTGTGTCTTCTTCTTCCTCTCCTCCTCCTCTTGTTTCTCCTCCTCCTCCTCTTGTTCCTCCTCCTCCTCTTCCTCTTGTTCCTCCTCCTCCTCTCCCCACCTCTTCCAAGTACACGTCATTCATCAGTCACTCTTCAGCCATCGTCTTTGTGTTACGTTATCGTCATTAAAACCAAACACGTCATTTATAACACTCACCACATAGGGTGTACCTGTTAAAGTATACTACACCCCAGTATACTACACCCCAGTATACTACACCCCAGTATACTACACCCCAGTATACTTCACCCCAGTATACTACACCCCAGTATACTACACCTGCCACCTCCTCTACGGTACTGGTATATCAACCTTACTTCACTCTGCGGCTCTTCTACATTACAGGTAACGTTACTGCCACCACACACCATGACACCACACACTACCACACCACCACCACACACTACCACACCACCACCACACACTACCACACCACCACCCCACCACACCACAACACCACCACAACACCACCACCACCACATACCACCATAACCCAAAACACACCACACACAACACCACCACACAGTTACAGGTCAAAGCCTGAGGCAGTAAAGGGATACACGTACACCCACTTAGTGATTCCTGCCCCAATATGGCCTTGTGTATTGTTTGTGTGGAGGGGCAGGGAGGGGGGAGGTGGAGGGAAGTATCATCCACAGTGGAGGGAGGGAGGGAGGGAGGTGGAGGGAGGTATCATCCACAGTGGAGGGAGGGAGGGAGGGGGGAGGTGGAGGGAGGTATCATCCACAGTGGAGGGAGGGAGGGAGGGGGGAGGTGGAGGGAAGTATCATCCACAGTGGAGGGAGGGAGGGAGGTGGAGGAGGGAAGTCTGGTCCACTATGATTGCTGCCACTTTAAGCAGGTCGCGGTTCACATCCTGTGAGAGAGAGACAGAAAACACACACACACACACACACACACACACACACACACACACACACACACACTGAACGTGCTTGTTTACACAATTTGGACATACATGTACTGTATATCTATGTATGTGTGCCTCTATTACCTATACACACATACATATATGCAATTGGGGCGTCAACAGTGCAGGTCAGTGAAATAGTTGCAGGATCAACACTCGAGGGCCAACCTGTGCAGGGTGTGGCAGGACGAGCGAACATCCACTTTACCTTAGTTTACATGAGTATTGTTTGTTGTTTACGCTCACCTGTCATATCTAGCAGGGTGTAGGTCAGGGGTGTAGGTTACAGGTATAGGTGAAGGTCACAGGTGTAGTGGTAGAACATGTAGGGCACATGTATACTGGTAGAGACGGGTGTACAGGTAGGCCCCGTGTGGTAGCAACAGGAGACGATAACTAACAGGGTCACTGATTTAACACCTAATAATATTTCCGACAATTTCCATACTTTCCGTCAGCAATATTTCTACAAATGACTAACTAATTACTAATTAAACTTTAATTTGTTTGGAGTAATTATCATATAGAGACCGACAAACTCATTAGCATATGCAAAGTTGCCAAGCGCTTGTGTTTGTCAGTAAACAGACGTACTCCCGACCCGCTGTTATTGAATGTGGATGAATATGGATTTTAGAGAGGAACCAGCTGCGGGAGGAACCAGCTGCGGGAGGAACCAGCTGAGGGAGAAACCAACTGAGGAAGGAACCAACTGAGGGAGAAACCAACTGAGGGAGGAACCAACTGAGGGAGGAACCAGCTGCGGAAGGAACCAACTGAGGGAGAAACCAACTGAGGAAGGAACCAACTGAGGGAGAAACCAACTGAGAGAGAAACCAGCTGGGGGAGGAACCAGCTGAGGGAGAAACCAACTGAGAGAGAAACCAGCTGGGGGAGGAACCAGCTGAGGGAGAAACCAACTGAGAGAGAAACCAGCTGGGGGAGGAACCAACTGAGGGAGGAACCAGCTGAGGGAGAAACCAACAGAGGAAGGAACCAACTGAGGGAGAAACCAACTGAGAGAGAAACCAGCTGGGGGGAGGAACTAGCTAGCGAATGAACCATCTGAGGAAATATCTACCTTTAAAAAGTTATCTAAACACAATAAGACAAGACCAAGAAATATTCGACTACCCTTTCCACTTAATTCAAACAGCCAGAAGCTACCGTGTTACGATACCCTTTGAGTACCGTGTGTTAGTGTGCCCTGAGATGTGTAGTCCGTGTTTCTATAAATCTGTTGTCACCTCCAAATAACACTTTTGTCTGTGAACGCCTTACAAAAAGTTCTCACGTTCTTAGATGAGATCGTGAACGTCTATTTTTAAGTATTACAGCGTTCTTAGGAAGGATTAGACCGCGAATGAATGTTTACACCTGCGCCATTACGGAAATTGTTACCGATAATCAACCTGAGGAATATAATTATAGAATGTGTAAAGAAATAATTGTTAACTGAAAAAAAATATATGAAGCTGTTGTGAGAATTATATCCGTGTTGATTGTGAGTCATTGTGAGGTTTGAGTGTTTGTGAGTTTTTGAGTAATTGTTTTAGTGTGTAATTTGTGTGTTTGTGAGTTTTTGAGTAATATTTAAGTGAGTAATTTGTGTGTTTGTGAGTTTTTGAGTAATTGTAAGTGAGTAATTTGTGTGTTTGTGAGTTTTTGAGTAATTGTAAGTGAGTAATTTGTGTGTTTGTGAGTTTTTGAGTAATAGAGAGAGTGAGTAATTGTGAGTTGTGGGTTTGTAGGAACTTTGGAGAAAGATGTGATTTAAATGGAAACTAGTTGTGAGTTGGAACTGCCAGGAGGCGTCTGGGAGCGAGATACTGTACGTGTGTGTGGAGGGGAGGGGGGGGGGGGAGGCAGCCCACATATCATGTTTCTTGTATATACAGTAAGGGAGTGAGTCAAAAGGAGATTATGAGTCATGAGTGAGTGAATGCCGTCAGTGGTTTTATGAGTGAGTGAGTGAGTGAATGCGTAAGTGAGTGAGTGAGTAAAACACTACAGTAAATCACATTATTATTTACTCAGTTTGTATAATATAATTTATTTTGTGAATCTGTCTGTCTGTCTGTCTGTCTGTCTGTCTCGAAGTAGTGGATTATATGCACTGGTAATTTTTCGACAGCATTTTTTTTTCATTTATTGGGCACCCCCCTACATCCTTGTGTAAGGTGAAGCGCAGAAGCGTTTACAGCGCCCAACGGGAAAGCATGCCAAGTTCATGCTTGCTGTTTGTCTCATGAGTAAAGGGCGTAGAAGCCTGAAGAGTCGAGGGCGTAGAAGCCTGAAGAGTCAATGGTTTATGTCTAAGCAAGACAACATTGATCAGAGGTCAAGCTTAGGGCTCAGAGGTTAAAGTCGGGGTTCAAAGTCAAATGTCAAGGTCAGAGGTCACGGAGGATGAGGTTTGGTCGAGTGAACCAATATGTCGAATATCCCTGGTATATTCTCTTCATCTGTTAAATATCCTCACAAAGTCAGGTATACATTTCCCATCACTTCACAAAGATGGTATATACGAACTATATCTCCACACAGAGTTAGCATATATATATATATACCTATACATATATACACACACACTGGTTTAAAATATCTTTCCCTTGTACAATATTCTGAACGTTGTTAAAACATGGAGAATTCTGTTATGTTTTTCCATCTTGAATATATCTGAGCCAGAAGTTTTGTATTTACTTATCTCTTGTGTTATGCTAAGACAGGTGAGGGTGTGGGAGGAGAGAAGGGAGAAGGAGGAGGATGGGAAGCGGAGGAAGAAGGAAGAAGAGAGGAGGAGGAGGAGATAGGTGGAGGAGCAGTAAGAGGATTGTGTGTGTAAGAGGCAGGAAGATGGGAGAAGAAGGTGGAGGTGGAGGATGAAAAGGGGGATGACGAGGAGGAGGGGGAGGGAGGGGGGGACGGGGAGGGGGGGGGGAGGGCTAGGAGGAGGATGAGGCTAGGAACATAAGGAAAAGGAGTGCTGTGAGAGGTTCCCAGAAATCTAATTGTGTGAACCAGAAATTAGTGAGGGACCGCTGCTACGTGATGACAGGTCTGAGTGACGAGTGAGGGACCGCTTCAGTGTGAGAGAAAATAACATTCACACACAACCAACAACAACAACACCACCCCCCCCCCCCCCTATAGCACACAGTAAGACGGTAACTCACAGTAAGAAGGTAACTGGTAACTCACAGTAAGGTAACTCACAGTAAGACAAGGAAACTTACAGTAAGACGGTAACTCACAGTAAGACAGGGTAACTCACAGTAAGAAGGTAACTCACAGTAACTCAAGGTAACTCACAGTAAGACAAGGTAGCTCAAGGTAACTCACAGTAACTCA
>CAUDMG010002080.1:1705000-1742500 GCA_958450375.1 Homarus gammarus | reverse complement strand
AATCATATTCTGCAGTGATCGTATACACCAGCGAGGAAATAAATGAAGTCTGAAAAATTAGGTGTTGATTTTTTGCTCATATCTCCATAACAACCAATAACACATGTCTGAAACTTAATGTGTACGTTCATCAATGCTAGAATAAATGTCTATATAAATTTGGTGGTTATCCAATACACCATTTAGGACTTAACGCCCTGTGAAGTCTTGGAAATGGATATCGCTTTATTTTGCCTAAATCTCAGAATCTTTCAGTGATATAGGTGTGAAAGCTTGTGTATATCTTTATTGGGGTTATATTAATTGTTCAGGTAAATATGAGGATGGTTATATATAGATCAGTGGAGTTAAGTTACTTCAAATATAAGGAATTTGGTTTTCGATTTTGATTTGGTATGGCATGATGGTGGGATGTTATTTCTGTTCTGATTGTTCTACTTAATGTTATTTATGTTTAATTATAGTGTTCTTTTTTCTTTTTTTTTGTACTGGGATGTATCACCCCTACTTATTTCCCTCTCACAACCACACCCTTTACCCCCACACCCCTCTCTTCTCCCCCTCTCACTCCCCCACTCCACCTGTGACTCAGAAGGCGTCCCACTCGGGGGTTATGGCTGGTTGCCCACAAGTACGACAGCTAAGTGAGGAAAACGGCTTACTTAGCTCAATGGTTATGAGAGCCGCCTAATGGAGCCTCGACCGTCTACCACCTCCAAGTTTCCTCGTCCCGTATTTAACACCGTCCCCTTATTTCATCTGATTAAAGCCGTTCTCAGGCTTCCCGGCCGGATAATGACGTCATAATCCGGTCATGGTCGTTTTTGTCCTCGGCCAAGTCAGGCGGGTGGGGTTCTGGAAGCCCCCTGTATGTGGGGGAGGGGGGGGGGGCTGATGGGTCCGTGTGAGAGATCGTTCGTGTCCAATGTACAGTCAATCACCACAAATCTTAAAGGAGTTTCTTGTAATTCGTTCACCAATCACAGTCCACCCGGAAAAAAATAGCCAATTACAGCAAAGCTCTCAAACACCTGATATAGCTTATGAACCAATCACGTGTCATTTAGTATTGAAAAGCCAACCACATCCAGAGAGCCGAGATCATTCACCAATCACATGTCACTTGACTTTGAGCAGCCAATCACGTTCAGGATTTCGAGAATTTGTGTGCTACTCATTCACCAATCGCAAGCTAGTGTCTCCTCTTTACTAAGGTACACAATTACGTGATCAAATAACATAACATAAAATTCCCACCAACTTTACACTCGTTAGGTAACCACTTGAAAACCTGGGTTGTGATTGGTGGCTGATTTTACTGAGTCCCTGATTGTGATTGGTTATCCATTGATACATAAATGGCCCCTTATTGGACAGGTCATTACAGTAGATGTGAGAACCCTGGAGTGTCGTAACTCTGAGACACCTGCAGTAACTCACAGTAACTCAAGACGTCACTCATCAGGTAAAAATTAAGATGGTTAATTAACAGCGTGTCAGTCGCCAGTAGGTGTGTTGAGCTTAATTCCCTCAGAGTTGTATAGCTAAGATTTCCACTTCAGCTGTTCCTAACTTTCTACTATGCTTTTAGAATTAAGCTTGCTGGACTAATCTTTTATAATTGAGCTTATTCGAATAAGCTTTGCAATTAAGCTGGTTCATTTAAAGGTTTCAAAATTAACTTTCTTCGACTAAGCTTTTTCAATTAAGCTTTGTTCAACTGAAATATTTATAAAAGATTTCTTCCACTAAGATTATCATATAAGCTTGATTAAACTAAGCTTTGTGCCAACTAAGCTTTCCATTTAAGCTTATTCGACCCCGAGGGAAGACAATTACGAAAGACATTACTAGAACATAAATACGAGATATATGGTTGACAAGGCAGCTTCACGTAGGTCGGGGATGGCGAAGAGGAGTTGAGAGAGGGATGATAAACCGGGTAGAGGGGCGGAATGTGGATAAAAGGGGAGGTGGAGAAGGAGAGAGGGGGAGAGGAGAAGAAGAGGAGGTAATTACGAAAGAGAGATAGAGGGGGAGAATGTAGACAGAAAGAGATGATGATGAGGAAGGAAAGGAGGAAAGATAAAGAGACAGAATATGGGGAGGAGAGAGAGAAGATGGAGAAGAAGAGGTAATGAAGAATGGAGAAAGAGAATAGGGATAGGAGGAAGGGCTAAGCGGAGAGAGAGAGAGAGAGAGAATAGATTTTTGCTTGATGAAGAAAAACAATAAATAATAATAGACGAAAGATGATAAACTTGTGTAGGATGAAAACATATGAGGAATAATGCGATAATAAACTATACTTAACGAAACGAGAGGAGACGGTCATAATAGGTAATAAACAAGTAAATGATACATAATTTAGAATTAAGGGAAAGATTAGAAGATTAGTGTAAGTTAATACCGGATGAGAGAGAAGGAGAGAGGAGAAGAGGGAATAGGAAGAGAAGGAGAGAGGAGAAGAGGGAATAGGAAGAGAAGGAGAGAGGAGAAGAGGGAATAGGAAGAGAAGGAGAGAGGAGAAGAGGGAATAGGAAGAGAAGGAGGAGGAGGTAATAGGGAGAGGAGAGGGAGACAAGCATAATTGTTAGGATCCGGGAAGTGGAGGGAGGGAGGAAGAGGAAACAGGTGGGATGGAAAAAAAAGAAGTAGAATATGACAAGGAAAGGGAGAGAGGAAAGAAGGGGGAGGAAAACGGGAAAGGTAATAATAATAATAATAATAATATAATCATCATTAATCAACACACCTGTACTAATAATGACCCCTTTGATAGAGGCAGGTAAGGTGGTGACAGCCAGGTGAGGCGTCTATCTTGTTATTGACTCATTACCATAGTTAGTTAACTTACCTGGCGCCCCTTAATGAGCATTACCTCTAGTAGGCCAGGTAGTGGAGAGAGTGGTGTGTGTGTGTGTGTGTGTGTGTGTGTGTGTGTGTGTGTGTGTGAGATTCAAGATTTTAGAAGTAATAATTGACAGCCGGTATAAGATAATAACAACATCAACACCCGTACCCACCTCCCGTGTGTGTCCTTACAACATACAACAATAACAGTACATCAGCTTCATCATACCCAGATTAGCGCATCAGCTTAATGGTGCAACATTAGTAAGCTTGACGATGGTACTGCCTCTGTATCTTAATCAGTGGCACAGGGAAGGCTCTCAAGGGTAATGGCACTCTCTCCCTACCCTGTGTACACCCTCGCCCGGGAGTAAGAAAAAAATGGGGGAAGAAATGTGGTTAATTTCCCTGACTGTGTGATTAATTAAATGAGGCAAAGGTATGTTGGGGTCAGGTAGTGATGCTGAGTGAGTAGCCTGTAGGAGAGGTGGTGGTGATGTGGTAGTGTTGTGATGTGATGTGGTAGTGTTGTGATGTGATGTAGTGGTGGTGTGGTAGTCTGGTGTGGGAGTGTGGTGTGGTAGTGTTGGTGTGGGAGTGTGGTGGTGGTGTGATGTAGTGGTGATGTGGTAGTCTGGTGTGGGGGTGTGGTGGTGGTGTGGTAGTGTTGATGCTAGTGATGATGGTGGTGGTGTAGGTGATAGTGTGGTAGTTGTCATAACACCAACTGTAGGATCATCGAGGCTACCATTATCCATGAACAACTACGCTGGACTGTCCATGTTACCCGCATGGACGACAGTAGACTGCCAAAACAGCTGCTTCACAGTCATCTAACGAATAGTAAACCTAACGCCGGCGGGCGACTCAAAAGGTATAAGGATAGTCTTAAGGCAAACCTAAAAAAGTGCCAACTCGACCCCCTCACCTGGGAGACAATTACTCCACACCGTAACGCTTGGAGGATCACCACACAAGAAGGTGTCAATACTTTCGAGTTAGCCCGACTGCATACAGTGCCAGTGCCCGAAAGAATGCTGTTGCTGCCTCTCCCGCACTAGATGTAGCCCCCCACATGTGCAACATCTGTGAACGACCCTGCCGGTCCCGTATCGGCCTCTTGAGTCACCTCAGAGCTCGCTAACGAAGGTGAATTCTTAAATAACTCATGTCATTGCATGACCTCTGGATGATCGTCATACTCGATTCTGAGTGACAGCGAAGTAGTAGTAGTAGTAGCACTAGTAATAACGCGCGCACGTGTGTGTGTGTGTGTGTGTGTGTTTCACATACGCCATCATATCAGTTTACCTTGACCGTCACTCATAATAAAAGACACGTTAAATATCACCAGCAGGTAAGTATCACGATGTAATCAACATTAAGTTAATTGGAATAACTTACAGTATCAGTGTATCAGTGCGCAGGTGTAAAGGTGCACAAGTGTACACCCTCGGCACACCGGTCACCTGGGCATGAATGATTACCATGAATACTAATGAACTTATGAATACTCTTGGACTTGATCAAAACCAGGTGTGAGGGAATTAATCTGAGCAGCACACACCTGAACACACAGGGGTAGTCGGTGTTACCTGATAATTGCAATAAGAGATGATGACAATGTAAATTACAATGAATGTTGATCAAAGCAATGCATGGGTGAGTCAGCCTGTGGACGTACTCAGTCGTGCGATGAAATTTGCAATAGAAATAACTCGACACACACACAGTACTAGTTCTGTAACGTAGGTTCAGGATGCACTACAAAATAGGCGCGGAGTCATGATGAGCGTAGTGATGATGGTGGGCGTAGTGATGATGATGGTGTTTTGTGATGATGGTGGTTGTGTGGATGGCAGTGAGCGCGTATAGTGATGACGATGAGCGGGTAGTGATTGAAAGGGCTTGTATATATATATATATATATATATATATATATATATATATATATCTTGATAAACTCACAGTTGCCTCTGAAGATGTCTTGAATTAAGACGAAAGCTAAGGTGCTCCGTTGTTTCCATTTTCCCTTGTGATTTTATCATATCCACGTTTTCATTGTGGATTTACATGAAATATATATATATGTATATATATTGATAAAATCACACGGGAAAAGGGAAAAAACGGAGCACCTTAGCTTTCGTCTTTATTCAAGACATCTTCAGAGGCAACTGGATTACATGGACAGAGAGAGGCTTAAATATACAGGGTGACCTTATAAAACATGAGGTCAGGTCATAATGATGTCATCCACTAATCCCCACACCAACACACACATAGAGGAGCTTAAGAGAAGGGGGTGACGTGACTAGTCAGGTCAGGTCAAAAATAAGGGACCCACAAAATAACTATCATACATCTAGATCAAAGGTTCTCAAAGCATTTTTAACCTTGGGCCACTGACAAATAAATTTATGTAACATATTATCAGTTTTGAACTGACCATCACTAAGGTTTATTGATTTTAATTCCTTTATCAAACTAGCTTCAACCAGAAGTCTTTCTGTGACACAAGATGATTTAAATACTTCTAAGCTTTTTTTCCCAAGCAATGCCCATTCGGGCACCGGTCACTGACCCACATCAGGGCCTGGGGGGCGAAATATGATGATAATAATAATAATAGTAATAATAATAATAATAATAAGGATAATAATAATAAGAATATACTGCTACTAATAATATATAAAAATTATAATAATAATAATAATGACCACAAATATATGCCCAAATTAAAAAAAAAAGGATCACTAGTGAGAAACGATGTATGTATGTATGTATGAGTTTGTGTTGTGTTGTCAAGTAAGAGAAACAATTGAGACCTGTAATTGTGTGTAAATGAGGCAGAAAGTCAGATGAGCAACCTGGGACTTGGTCACAATTTTCGTGATGCCATATGGCAGCAGGGTCTACCATTAGACAACACATTATGCTTCCAGTATCTTCCCAGGCGGTAGTACCTCCCTGTTTGGTAGCTGCCGTCTACCTACTGGCGAGGATGTGCTTGTTAAGACTAGCCTGGTGTTACAGACGCCACTGGTGGTGAACGCGGTGGTGAGTAAGGTGAGGCTGGTGACAGATGGTAGGCGTGCGGTGGAGGGCGTGTAGTGGGATTGGTTTTACACGCCGCCATGCTTCCTCACACGCCACATGCTTGCAGAGGGAGGCCGAAGAGGAGGAAGAACAGGAGGAGGAGGAAGGAGAGGAAAACCAGATAGAGAAAGAAGAGGAGGCGGAAGTAGAGAAGGAGAAAGAGGAAGAAGACTTGGATGAAGCGGAACAGAAACAAGATAAAGAAATGAGAAAACAGAAAAATAGTAACAGAAAGAGAGGAGGAGAAGGAATGAAAAAAATTAAAGAGAAGAAAGAAAATTGGAACAAGAAGGAAAAAGAAGAACAAGAGAGAGAGAAAGGGGAGAGCGAGAGAGAGAGAGAGAGAGAGAGAGAGAGAGAGAGAGAGAGAGAGAGAGAGAGGATATGACTGATGGTTGAAGGTAACACTAACTTGGACAATAAGTGTCAAAAAGGCTGCGATTGACGATGCTGGTGATCTATCAGGAAGATCTGCCGAGGGTCCTTGATATCCACGAGATGATCCACCTTGGGTCCTTGATATCCGCGAGATGATCCACCTTGGGTCCTTGATATCCGCGAGATGATCCACCTTGGGTCCTTGATATCCACGAGATGATCCTCCTTGGGTCCTTGATATCCACGAGATGATCCACCTTGGGTCCTTGATATCCACGAGATGATCCACCTTGGGTCCTTAATATCCACGAGATGATCCACCTTGGGTCCTTGATATCCGCGAGATGATCCACCTTGGGTCCTTGATATCCGCGAGATGATCCACCTTGGGTCCTTGATATCCGCGAGATGATCCACCTTGGGTCTTTGATATCCACGAGATGATAACTCCAGGATAGTTAAGTAGTATTACTGGAGAGTCCCGGTTCTTGAGGGCCCGCTGTTCTGGAGAGTCACCTGGATACGCGTGTGTGTACTCTCTCTCTCTCTCTCTCTCTCTCTCTCTCTCTCTCTCTCTCTCTCTCTCTCTCTCTCACTCTCATCTATGGCTTTGTTATGTCACCTTCTGTTTACTGTCTTCATCCGTGGTTGCTTCCTCTTGTTCACTTCTGTCATTCATCCACCTTTATCCCTCATCCACCTAACACCTGTCACCCACCAGCCACCACACTTCATCCACCTAGCACCACCACACCTCATCCTCCAACCCACACCTCTCACCCACCCACCCACCGATACAAGGGAAACGTCGTAATATTTAATGGATCTTAACACTCAAACACCAGCGGTCTCTCTCTCATTCTCGAGTCGGACACATATTCAGCCACTCCACACCTCAAGTCCTACTCAACTGTCAACAAGAATCAAGATAAAGCAGTCTTGAGGGTTGGCGATCACGTCCCCCCCCCCTCACACACACACACACACACCAATTATTCAGTAGGTCAAGGTGTCATTCTTGTGTCTGGCGATGGTTTAACTCTTTGAGAATGATGGTTTATCCCTTTGAGGATGATGTTTTATCCCTTGGAAGATGATGGTTTAATCCTTGGAAGATGATGGTGTAACCCTTGGAAGATGATAGTTTAATCTTTTGAAGATGATGGTTTAATCCCTTAAAGACGATTGTTTAACCTTTAGAAGATGATGGCTCAGCTCCTTGCAGACGATGGTTTAACCCTTTGACGATGTTGGTTTAATCCACTGAAGACAAATTTAACCCTCTCGTCCTCAAGGGGTTAAGCCAATAATCCTGATGGAGTTGTGCAGGTACAGGTGTGTCTTGGAGGAGGCGTGCAGGTACAGGTGTGTCTTGAAGGAGGCGTGCAGGTACAGGTGTGTCTTGAAGGAGGCGTGCAGGTAAAGGTGTGTCTTGAAGGAGGCGTGCAGGTACAGGTGTGTCTTGAGAGCACAACACAGGAAGCCATCGTTGGGTGAGGCTGTTCTCGTGTTGTGCACTTCCTTCCTCCCTCCTACCAGCAAGTTCTCCCAAGATACGTCGATACAACTCCTAACTCGGCAGTCTTCCCCTACCTATTCGCTGCTGCCACTCACCACCACTACCTACTACCACCACCACCACTACCTCCTACTACCACTATTACTATCCTTTCTCCCCCTGCTCCCGCCACCACTACCACCATCATTACTTCTTACCCCTACCCCCATCATTACTTCTTACCCCTACCACCATCATTACTTCTTACCCCTACCACCAACTATCACTATCCACCACCACCATTCATCCTCTACACGCTATTCTTACTTTCATGGTAGAGTCGTTTATTGTGCCATTCTTGTGTGTGTGTGTGTGTGTGTGTGTGTGTGTGTGTGGTAAAGCTCTATTTCGCCATGTTTCCTATTTTCCTCCTCACTGAAGATTCAACTCTGGAAATAAATCCGTGTGTACCTTAAAAATTCTTCCTCCTTCTTCCGTCCACACAACATTTTTCCCTGTTAAAGTTTGGTGTGTGTGTGTGTGTGTGTGTGTGTGTGTGTGTGTGTGTGTGTGTGTGTGTTATATGTCGTCGTCACACCACCTACCACATTGAAGATCTCGTTATAGAGGTCTCTTGTTATCTCTCCTCTTCCTCCTACTCCCCAAAGTCTCCCCTAATCACGTCTAAAATCTCTCGTCAGACATTTGTTGTGGCTGGCAATGTCTTCCCTCCACCCCAACACACGTTCCCACTCTCCCAGCCTCTGTGTTTACCTTCCTCCTGAGACCTTTTTTCCCCTTCCTCTCCTCTTTCCTGCCGTGTAATCTTGTTCTTGTTTTTCCTCCTCACGCGTTTTTTCCTCACTCTCCCGTCCCTCCAGTCCCGTCCTCCCGGTCCCTCCTCCTCGCCCGCCTACACAAGGAAACATGGTTATTTTTAGTGTCAACAGCCTCCCTCTCTGTACTCCCGTGGTGGATATTATTGGAACGCTGGGTCAATGGCTTGTGTTATTGCCGTAACCTTGATGTTCTTGTAAAAATGTGTTGTAGGAATTTTTAGCTTGTATGTTTGGGTAATAATATACAGAGACATACATACATACATACGAACGATAATTATCACGCCTAATAGCTTACTTTCTCGAGGAAAAATTCAATAAATTTACACTACATTAGGAAAACGTCGTCTATGTAAATTTTTACACAATTGAAATCACACCAGGGAGAAGGTGATGTAATTTAAAGGGAAAATTTACGCTGGCAATATATTCAGGTGGTGGGTGATGATGGTGGTAGTGGTGGTGGTGGTGGTGGTGGTGGAAGTGCAGCAGTGGTGGAGTGACCTTTATCTCACGCCACATGACTGAGAGACACTAAGAGAGAGTCTGCCAGTAAGAGACGTGGAGAGTGAGACAGTGAGAGAGGTTAGCTGAATAAAATGACCTAAGTTAAATAAAATGTTGGATCTCGTAATGAAGGTCAGGTCAGGTCAGGTCAGGTTAGGTCCCCGTAATGAAGGGGTTAAACGCACTTAAGGTAAGCTCCTCCTCATTACCTTGTCTTGTGATGTGTTGAGAGCCCACATTAACTTGTTCACTTAAGCTGTGGCATTAAGCTGGCACGAAGCTGGCATTAAGCTGACACTAAGCTGGTAGTCATAATGGGTTTTAATTTGTTTTGTGAGTATATGGCAACTAGCTAAGGAAACAATTCGTACGATTTTTTTTATCTTGAAGATTTTTGACTTTGGATACAGTGAAACTCCATATAACGCACTTTTCTTTCTATATAATCCGTTAGGTGGGGTGTTTCAAACGGACCCTCGATATAACGGACTTTCCTCTCTATATAGTTCAATAGATGGGGGGTTTCACATGTAACATACCCTCGATATAACGGACTTTCCTCTCTATATAGTTCAATAGATGGGGGGTTTCACATGTAACATACCCTCGATATAACGGACTTTCCTCTCTATATAGTTCAATAGATAGGGGGTTTCACATGTAACATACCCTCGATATAACGGACTTTCCTCTCTATATAGTTCAATAGATAGGGGGTTTCACATGTAACATACCCTCGATATAACGGACTTTCCTCTCTATATAGTTCAATAGATAGGGGGTTTCACATGTAACATACCCTCGATATAACGGACTTTCCTCTCTATATAGTCCGTTAAATGGAGGTTTCACTGTATGCATATATTTCTCTTCAGATATTTTAAGTTTATTCTTTGACTATTAATTGTTTCGGTAAATTTAGTTGAGTCTTACATTTCCCTGGCCGGTGACTGATGTTGTTCCCCCTCTCAGCTGTTTTCACTTCATCATCAGCTGTTACACCCAATGTTTGTAAACAATAGCACGTGGTTCAGGGTTCTTAGTATCAACAAAGAGAAGGTTTATTACGACACAATGATGGTGTGTGTGTGTGTGTGTGTGTGTGTGTGTGTGTGTGTGTGTGTGTGTGTGTCATGGTGTTAAAGTGCGTTCATCCTCCTCTTGCGTAAGGATGAGTCGTCATTCTATAGTTGGAGAGTAAAGCAGGTCCATCCGGCCTTCAGGGTGTGTGTGTATGAGCCTGATGCTTAGTATACTGGCTGTTTTACATCATTCTCTCATCAGTCAGGGTATGTATACTGAATAAGACTTTGTTAGTGGTGAACAGTATACATAAGTAACGTTACAGTGTACATGTTATACCACAAACTTTTGATGAAATGTATATTCATGTATACCATTAGTAATTAATACTTAACCCCTTGAGGATAAAGGTTTAACCCCTTAAGGACGATGGTTTAACCCCCTGAGAACGAAAAATTATGGGTTAAATCATCATCCTCAAGGGATTAAACCATATTTCTCAAAGGGTTAATCCATCGTCCTCAAAGGGTTAAACCATAGTCCTCAAAGGGTTAAATCATATTTATTATAGGGTTAAACCATCGTCCTCAAAGGGTTAAACCATATTTATCAAAGGGTTAAACCATATTTATCAAAGGGTTAAACCATATTTATTAAAGGGTTTAACCATCGTCCTCACAAGGTTAAACCATAGTTCTCAAGGTGTTGAGATGGTAAGAGAAGGAAATGTGAGGCAGTAACACTCCACTACACCTCCACCACCACTCCATCACACCTCCACCACCACTCCATCACACCTCCACCACCACTCCATCACACCACCACACCACACACCGCACCACACCACACACCAACACCACACCACACACCACCACCACCACACCACTCACCACCACCACACCGCACACCAACACCACCACCACACCGCACACCAACACCACACCACCGCACCACACCACCGCACCACACCACACCGCACCACACCACAATTTCTGTTAGCCAGTCTCAGTTTTATTTGCCTTTGTCCTGTGGCAGTCACGCGAGTTAAGCTTCACGCCCCAGTTACCAGACAGGCCTAGGGGGGGGGGGGGCATAGATCTAAGGGGGACATAGGCCTAGGAAGAAACATTGGTCTAAGGGGGGATAGGCCAAAGAAGGGAACGTGGGCCTATGAGGGAACGTAGGTCTAGGGGGGAACATAGATCTAAGGGGGAAAAGGGCCTATGGGGGACACAGACCTAAGGGGGCGCCTAGGCCTATTTAGGGAGACGTAGGCCTAGGGAGAAATAGGCCGAGGTAGATGGAGGAATTTGTCCGGATATTACACAACTTTGTTCTTGGAAAAAAAAGGGATAGTGGAGAGAGAGAGAGAGAGAGAGAGAGAGAGAGAGAGAGAGAGGACTCAGTGTCGAACAGGAAGACACAATTGACGCCTGATGAGAGTGGACACACGGTGGGGTAGAGGGAGTGTTACAGGGTGTGGAGTAATGTTATAGGGTGTGGGATAGTGTTACAGGGTGTGGGGTAATGTTACAGGGTGTGGGGTAGTGTTATAGGGTGTGGGGTAATGTTATAGGGTGTGGGGTAATGTTACAGGGTGTGGGGTAATGTTACAGGATGTGGGGTAATGTTACAGAGTGTGGGATAGTGTTACAGGGTGTGGGATAGTGTTACAGGGTGTGGGATAGTGTTACAGAGTGTGGGATAGTGTTACAGGGTGTGGGATAGTGTTACAGGGTGTGGGATAGTGTTACAGAGTGTGGGTTAATGTTATAGGGTGTGGGATAGTGTTACAGGGTGTGGGGTAATGTTACAGGGTGTGGGGTAGTGTTATAGGGTGTGGGGTAATGTTATAGGGTGTGGGGTAGTGTTACAGGGTGTGGGGTAATGTTACAGGATGTGGGGTAATGTTACAGAGTGTGGGATAGTGTTACAGGGTGTGGGATAGTGTTACAGGGTGTGGGATAGTGTTACAGAGTGTGGGATAGTGTTACAGGGTGTGGGAAAATGTTACAGGATGTGGGGTAGTGTTACAGGGTGTGGGATAATGTTACAGAGTGTGGGATAGTGTTACAGGATGTGGGAAGAGGGAGTGTTAGCGACCAATTTTGAGGAAGAGCAGAAGGAGAAGAGGAGGAGGAGGAGGAAGAGCAAGAGCAAGAGGAGGAAGAACAGGAGGAGGAGGAGGTAGTGATTAGGAAGGAGCTACGGGTTAGTAATGAAGCATTGCAACTCGATTTAGGAAGAGACGAGGTTGGAAGAGGAAGAGGAGGAGGAGGAAGAGAAGGAAGTAAGGAAGGCAAGGTAGAAAGAAGGTATTAAAGGGTAGGAGGAGGAGGAGGAGGAAGAGGTGCTCAGGCAGAAACTAGAAACTTCTTTTTGTATTGTCGTTGGTGAGGGAAAGAGGTGTGTGGGAGGAGGAGGAAGGAGGGGGGAGGAGAGGGTGAGGAGGATAAAGGAGAGGAGTGAAGAAGGGGAAAGGGGGGGAGAAGGAAGAGGGAGGGAAGGGAAAAGTAGAAGAGGAAGAAAGAGGGGAGGAAGGGGGATAGGAGAGAAGAATCTGGGGAATGAGGGAAGAAGGATAGGAGAGGATGCCGGAAACCCTTACCAATAACACCTCTCACACCCCCGGAAACCTCCACCACAACCTCTTACACCCCCCGGAAACCTCCACCACAACCTCTCACACCCCCCGGAAACCTCCACCACATCCTCTTACACCCCCGGAAACCTCCACCTCATCCTCTTACACCCCCGGAAACCTCCACCACAACCTCTTACACCCCGGAAACCTCCACCACATCCTCTCACCCTCCTGGAAACCTCCACCACAACCTCTTACACCCCCGGAAACCTCCACCACAACCTCTTACACCCCCGGAAACCTCCACCACAACCTCTCACACCCCCGGAAACCTCCACCACAACCTCTCACACCCCTGGAAACCTCCACCATAACCTCTCACACCCCCGGAAACTTCCACCATAACCTCTTACACCCCCAGGAAACCTTCACCACAACCTCTCACCCCCGGAAACCTCCACCACAACCTCTTACACCCCCGGAAACCTCCACCACAACCTCTTACACCCCCGGAAACCTCCACCACAACCTCTTACACCCCCGGAAACCTCCACCACAACCTCTCACCCCCAGGAAACCTCCACCACAACCTCTTACACCCCCAGGAAACCTCAACCACAACCTCTCACCCCCAGGAAACCTCCACCACAACCTCTCACCCCCCCCCCCCCGGAAACCTCCACCACAACCTCTCCTCACCCCGGACCCACCGCTCGTCTGGCAGCCTCCATTCCCACACACTTCAGCATCACCCCGCCGGTGGTTCATGTCTGTACCAAGTTACCATCTGGCTCTTGGGCCTGTGTGTGTGTGTGTGTGTGTGTGTGTGTGTGTGTGTGTGTGTGTGTGTGTGTGTATCTGCGGGGTATAAAACTCGAGGAAATGGGACATAACCTTGTGTCGAAAATTTTATCTGGTTGGGCGAGAGAGCTGGAGGCGGAGGGTGTAGGTGAGTGTATTGTGGCGATGACGGGTGTATCTGGGTGTATTGTGGTGTTCCTGGGTGTATTGTGGCGTTGACGGGTGTATTGTGGTGTATTGTGGTGTTCCTGGGTGTATTGTGGTGTTCCTGGGTGTATTGTGGCGTTGACGGGTGTATTGTGGTGTATTGTGGTGTTCCTGGGTGTATTGTGGCGTTGACGGGTGTATTGTGGTGTATTGTGGTGTTCCTGGGTGTATTGTGGCGATGACGGGTGTATCTGGGTGTATTGTGGTGTTCCTGGGTGTATTGTGGTGTTCCTGGTGTAGTGTGGTGTTCCTGGGTGTATTGTGGCGTTGGCGGGTGTGTATCTGGGTGTATTGTGGTGTTCCTGGGTGTATTGTGGCGATGACGGGTGTATCTGGGTGTAATGCTCTTGAGTGTAGGCAGATGGGGGAAGACATCAGTTACGGTAATAAAGAGAGGGAGTGGGGAGAGAGAGAGAGGGGGAAGAAGAGGTGAGAGCAGGTGAGGGACAGGTGGCGTCGTTAGCGAGAGGTGACGAGCGACACACCTGAGGTTGAGTGTCATTTTACCATCCTGAGCCTGTGGGAGAGTGGTGGAGAGAGGGAGAGAGTGGTGGCGAGAGGGAGGGAAGGTGTGGGAGAGTGGGAGGGAGCTTGTGGGAGAGAGCAGTGGAGAGGGGTAGAGAGCATCACCAATAGGAAATTTATCCAATAATATTTCGACCAATAGGAAAATTATTCAATCCCACTTTCAACCAATAAGGAAATTATGTATTAAAAATTTTCGACCAATAGGAAAAATGTCGAGTCAAATTTCAACCAATAGGGAAATTATGTATTAAAAAATTTCGACCAATAGGAAAACTGTCCGAGTAAAATTTCAACGAATAGAAAAAAAAAAAATTCTGGAGAAGAATTTTTCTTTCTTGGAATTTTGTCTTGGCGTCAACGGTCTTCAGCATTTCATATTTTTATGTTTATTTTGTCCGCCATGTCCTTGTAATGTATGAAGGTTGTGGCGTGTTGTGAATAGTTGTGGCTGTGTATCGATTATATCTGTAACCGATAGTCTGAATATTGTTGCCGTGATATTGCCCGCCTGACCTCCCGACCTGCGGCATCCTGACCCGACCTGCGGCATCCTAACCCTACCTGCGGCACTACGACCCGACCCCTAGCGCTCTGACATTTATAACATTTGAAAACTTATAAACATTTGAAAAATATATAAATAACATATACCTAAACTATCCTAATATCAACAAACATTGGCCAACATTATGCCTGGCTAACTCTGTGAACACTGGGGAAGGCAGACGTCTTTTGAAAGCTTCCACACAAAGAGAAAGTTTGATACGCATCGTACTTTCACACACAGGAAAGTTAGTATAGAAAACACAATCACGAGGGAAATGCTGTAATAAGCTTGAGATCAGTTCCAAAAGCTTGATGCAGATGTGAAGATTTTCGAACATGTGTTAGAAAGATTGTAGTAAGCTTAAACCTATTGGAAAAGCTTAATACGGGTATAATATATCCGAACGTAAGAAATCTGTATTAAGCTGAAATCTGTTCGTAAAGCTTAATACAGGTATAATATATCCGAACGTGAGTAAGAAATCTGTATTAAGCTGAAGCTTGTTGGAAAAGATTAATACAGGTACAATATGTCCCAACGTAAGAAATCTTTATTAAGCTGAAATCTGTTGGTAAAGCTTAATACAGTAAGATATTGGGGTATTGCCACACCTCTCACTTCTTACTTAAAACACCAGAAGAAAATGAGTCAGTATGCATTAAACCACGAGTCAGTCTACATTAAACCATGAGTCAGTATACATTAAACCATGAGTCAGTATACATTAAACCATAAGTCAGTATACATTAAACCGTGAGTCAGTATACATTAAACCATGAGTCAGTATACATTAAACCATAAGTCAGTATACATTAAACCGTGAGTCAGTATACATTAAACCATGAGTCAGTATACATTAAACCATGAGCCAGTATATATTAAACCAGCGGTCCATTGCACAACTTGACATCAGTAAGACACAGCAACATTGGGAAAGTTTGGCCACTTCCGACACACCTGAAAGTTAGGTTTATAAAGTGTGTGTGTGTGTGTGTGTGTGTGTGTGTGTGTGTGTGTGTGTGTGTGACTCTGCAGATGGAGTTTGGACCATTGTGTAAGTGAGATCAAAGGGTAGCAGCCCCACCACCACCACCACCTACTGTACGCCACCACCTACACCACCACCACACCACCACCACCACCTACTGTATCACCACCACCTACAGTACACCACCTACACCACCACCACACCACCACCTAAACCACCACCTACAGTACACCACCACCATCCACCTACACCAGCAGGAGGAGGGAGGCTTGGTGACTACTGACGACAAGTTATGTGTTACAACTTGGTAGGGGCGCCGTGTGATGGAGGTTGTCTGTAACGGTGCTAACTAACTTGATTCACGACGACGAGGCTCTGGTTAGTCGTGTGTGTGTGTGTGTAAGTCAGAACCGTTCATAACTCCCTGAATGCATTTAGCTAAAGTTGCTAAATGACACACATGATTGGTTATTTCAATCATCGTCCTCTAAGGGTTAAACTATCGTCCTCTGAGGGTTAAACCATCGTCCTCAAAAGGGATAAATTTCCTTCATACATTATGCAAGATTTAAGCCTCAACTCTTTAACCATTGTGACAGGGAGCCAAATTACCTGAAAATATTACCCATCATTTGTAACTGTGTAACTTCACCTGTGTTCAGTGTCCACCTGTATTAAATGTTCACCTGTATTCAATATTCATCTGTGTTCAATCGTCACCTGTGTTAAAAGCTCACCTGTTTTCAATGTTCACCTTTGTTCAATCTCCACCAGTGTTGAGTGTTGCATTTTATATATAAAGGTCTTGCAGTCTACGGAATATTGCATTATCAGCACTAATGCAATTTAACTTCAATGTTGTGCAACTATGTTTTGGTCGATGATATTGCAGGGTGATACGTGATAGCTTGTGTGTATTGGGTGGTGTGTCCGGCTACCTGTGGGAGGAAGGTAGGGTGTAGGAGGGAGGGTGTAGGTGGGAGGGTGACAGGGTGTAGGAGGGGGGGGGGTTAGTTAGTTTGGCTTTGAGGATGTTCCCTGGGACTGTGTGGGAGGTTAAGGAGGGGAGGAGAGAGGCAGGGAGGTAGGCAGGGTGTAAAATAGGAGGAAGGGGGAGACAGGTAGACAGACAGGGTGAGGCAGGGAGAGACGTAGGCAGGGAGGGATGAAGGAAAGGGAGGGTAAGGCAGCTGGTGTATACAAACTTCCCCCTCTACTCTCCCTACACACACACACACACACACAAGTGAACCGCATCGCCTCTCACCAACTCTTGATATCACAGCCGCAGATTAATGGCTTCCCTGTTATTGTCCTGGGCCGTCCGCGGGTAGAAAAGAAAAAACACCTTTGTGGGTAGATTGAGACTGTGTTAGATAGAGACTGTGTTAGATTGAGACTGTGTTAGATAGAGACTGTGTTAGATTGAGACTGTGTTAGATTGAGACTGTGTTAGATTGAGACTGTGTTAGATAGAGACTGTGTTAGATTGAGACTGTGTTAGATTGAGACTGTGTTAGATAGAGACTGTGTTAGATTGAGACTGTGTTAGATTGAGACTGTGTTAGATAGAGACTGTGTTAGATTGAGACTGTGTTAGATAGAGACTGTGTTAGATAGAGACTGTTAGATAGAGACTGTGTTAGATAGAGACTGTGTTAGATTGAGACTGTGTTAGATAGAGACTGTGTTAGATAGAGACTGTGTTAGATTGAGACTGTGTTAGATAGAGACTCTGTTAGATAGAGACTGTGTTAGATTGAGACTGTGTTAGATAGAGACTGTGTTAGATAGAGACTGTGTTAGATTGAGACTGTGTTAGATAGAGACTGTGTTAGATTGAGACTGTGTTAGATAGAGAGTGTGTTAGATTGAGACTGTGTTAGATTGAGACTGTGTTAGATTGAGACTGTGTTAGATAGAGACTGTGTTAGATTGAGACTGTGTTAGATTGAGACTGTGTTAGATAGAGACTGTGTTAGATTGAGACTGTGTTAGATAGAGACTGTGTTAGATAGAGACTGTTAGATAGAGACTGTGTTAGATAGAGACTGTGTTAGATTGAGACTGTGTTAGATAGAGACTGTGTTAGATAGAGACTGTGTTAGATTGAGACTGTGTTAGATAGAGACTCTGTTAGATTGAGACTGTGTTAGATTGAGACTGTGTTAGATAGAGACTGTGTTAGATAGAGACTGTGTTAGATTGAGACTGTGTTAGATAGAGACTCTGTTAGATTGAGACTGTGTTAGACTGAGACTCTGTTAGATTGAGACTGTGTTAGATTGAGACTGTGTTAGATAGAGACTCTGTTAGATTGAGACTGTGTTAGATTGAGACTGTGTTAGATTGAGACTCTGTTAGATTGAGACTGTGTTAGATTGAGACTCTGTTAGATTGAGACTGTGTTAGATTGAGACTCTGTTAGATTGAGACTGTGTTAGATAGAGACTGTGTTAGATAGAGACTGTGTTAGAGCTGTCAAGAGGGGCTGTGATCGAGTTAGAGGCGGCGATAAAATACATACTGTGGAAAAAAAAAAAGGAAATTGAATGGGGTTATGTGAGAGTGTTTTATGGGGTGTGAGAAAGGGCAGCGGGGTGAGGGGGTGAATCTTCTCCTTTTCTAGAGAGTGACCCTGTGACCTTTGACCCCCCCCCCCCAAGGAAAGGGAATTAAACGCTAGAGTTCATTTGGGGTGGAAAAAACTCCTCCTTTTCCTCTCATTGTGTACGACGAGACATTAGATTTGAATGGGTTGATTGTTAGTCGTAATGAGGGTTGTTTGTCACGCTAGGGGTGGTAGTTGAGGTGATGGTGGTTGTTATGGTGGTAGTTATGATAGTGGTGTTGTTGGTGGTGGTATTGGTAGTGATGTGGTGGTAGTTAGTGGTGGTAATGGTGGAAGCCGAGGGTGAAGGCAGTGGTGGTGGTAATAGTGGTAGGCGAGGGTGAAGGCAGTGGTGGTGGTAGTTAGTGGTGGTAATAGTGGTAGGCGAGGGTGATGGTAGTGGTGGTGGTAGTAGTTGAGGCTGGTGGTAATAGTGGTAGGCGAGGGTAGTGGTAGTAATGGTTGTAACACGAGGGGTGATGATAGTGGCAGCCTGTGATCTCTGGGTAGTTAAGCTAGGCAGGTGCTCGTCAACTATTATTCATTTGCTTGGCGTACAGACTCTCCGGGAATGGTTAATACGTGTCCGTGTTGATGGATGGAAACTCTCTCTCTCTCTCTCTCTCTCTCTCTCTCTCTCTCTCTCTCTCTCTCTCTCTCTCTCTCTCTCTCTCTCTCTCTCTCTCTCTCTCACGGGGAGTACTCTTTCTGTTAGTAAACTTAACAATAATATTAGAGAGAGAGAGATAGAGATCACGTGTTATCTAGAAAGCTATGTATGTATGCAAATTAATCACTGTAGGTGCGCGTGATCCAGGTATATGATGATAACCACAAGGAAAGAAGAAAACTCGAAGTTCCCAAGCGCTTTCGTGTAATTCACATCTTCAGGGGTGAGTACAGTTCTCACCCCTGTACTCACCCCTGTACTCAGTCGTGTTGGGTGGTTAAGAGTACTTGGATTGGGTAGTTTAGTTGTATAGTGATTGTTACAAGGTAGTGATTGGAACAGGGTGGTGGTAATGGTTGTTTGTCATCCTAGGGTGGTAGTTGTGGTGTTATTGGTTATTGTGGAAGTTGTTGGTAATAGTTGTGATAGTGGTGATGGTGGTTATTGTGGTAGTTGTAGTAGTTGTGATGGTGGTGGTGGTAGTAGTTGTGGTAGTGGTGTTGGTGGTGGTAGTAGTGGTGGTAGTGGTAGAAGTTGTGATGGTGGTGGTGGTAGTAGTTGTGGTAGTGGTGTTGGTGGTGGTAGTAGTGGTGGTAGTTGTAGTAGTTGTGATGGTGGTGGTGGTAGTAGTTGTGGTAGTGGTGTTGGTGGTGGTAGTAGTAGTGGTGGTAGTGGTAGAAGTGGTGGTGGTGGTGGTGGTAATTAAGATAAATAAATAGATAATTATATAAAAAAATAAATATCAAGGTAACAAATTTCTTACGAGAAATTTCAAATGACAACAAAACGCCTTAATTACCATCCTGAGACTAATTACGATTTTTATGGTCGCTTCTACAGGTTAAAACAGGTAATTAGGGCCGAGATATTACCAAATTTAGTGCCATCTAATTAAAATTGACTTCTACTTGCCTTCACCTGTGAGATGTTCCAGGTTTGTTACTCTCACCTTTGCCTCAATTACCTGGTGGAATTGGCTCTTGAACAACAATTAGTGGAGCGAGGAAGGTGTTTACCGTGTGTAGTAAAGCCTGGCAATACTGTACCACCTTGTTATTTTGTACTGGTGTGTGTGTGTGTGTGTGTGTGTGTGTGTGTGTGTGTGTGTGTGAGGGCAGATGACCCGGATGAGAACCTCTGGTGAAAGCCGGGAAGG
Source organism: Homarus gammarus (assembly GCA_958450375.1). NCBI lineage: Eukaryota > Metazoa > Arthropoda > Malacostraca > Decapoda > Nephropidae > Homarus > Homarus gammarus. The sequence continues at coordinate 1,722,211 of CAUDMG010002080.1, read as the reverse complement.
TGGTGTGAGGTGAGGTTTGGTTAGGGTAGGTTAGGTTAGGATGTGGATAGAGGATATTATGGGGTGGATAGTGAGTGGATGAGTAATAAGTGCAAAGAAATCCATCGCCTGTGTTATAGCTGGTGGCTTCGGACACACACACACACACACACACACACACACTACAGAGAACAACAATCAAGTCTTAGTGCAATTTCGACGCCATTTTGGAATATATTATGCCAGGTTAAGTGAACTTCTCAGGTGTGCCAAGGGAAAGGTCATTACGGCAGGTGAGGGTGTGGGGGGAGGGGGGGGGGTCACTGTCATCACATTTGACTATTGATTATTTGTTTAGTTCTTGTTAAATCTATTATTGTTATTATTATTACTTTTTATTATTGTTGTTATGTGTGTGTGTGTGTGTGTGTGTGTGTGTGTGTGTGTGTGTGTGTGTTATACTTACATGCTTCTCATAACCTTACATAACAATAGTATCTCTTTCTCTCCTACAGGTACGTGACGTCACTGGCCATCACCTGGACACTGTGAGTCAACAACAGGATTGTCCGCCATTCACAGTAGAGTCTCAATGCATTTTCGATTGTATTAAATAAAACAGCTTATAGTTAGAGCATCAGGGAGCCACTCAGGTAATTTACATATTTGTTATGGATGAAATAACGATATGGGAATCTTAGATGTTCTTAATTAGTTTTTTGAGGGTCTACACACCTGAGCCAACCAGGTGAGAGTCAGGAAGTGAGTGCTATTATTATTTTTTATCGTGTTTCTTCTTTTTCTTTTTTCTTCGCTTTCTTTTTTCTTTCTTTCGTTCGTTCTTCTTCATTCTTCCATTATTTCACCATCCTCTTCCTCCTGTTATTATTATTATTATTATTATTATTATTATTATTATTATTATTATTATGATGTTTACAGAGGCTAATAAACTCACCTTAGTATATAAAACTGACCATTACGTTGAATATTGCAAGCGAAAAATAATATCCACTTAAGGTAATGACGACGCAGGTAAGTCATTAGGACGATACCCTGACCATTTTCCCTCATTACTAAAGAGTATCAGAGAGGCACATCACCTCCTGCCTCTTGATGACTGAAGTGCCTCGTTGGAGTGACGTCATTTTTACTCCTTTATTGGTCGTTATGGTAAAAAGAGTTGTTGTAAGTGGTGGTGTGGGGTGGGGTCGGTGGGGGGGGGGGGGCAAGAAGGTTGAAAGCGTTGGTTGAGTGGTGGAGAAAGTTGCCCTCGTTAATGTGTTGATATTATTTCTCTTACTGTTTTTTATCTATGGAATAAAGACTGGCACAACCTATCAGAGACTGGCATAGTTTTTGACTGGTCGGTACATTCTTTAACAGACTGGCACACCGTATAGGCTGGCACACCTTGTACACTTACCTGACACCTGTTTCACGAGACACAGGTGTTGGGACGCGTCATCACAGGTATGGAGGTACACACACACACACACACACACACACACACACACACACACACGTTGATTACAGGTTTATGGATGGAGACTGACTTGGTTTTGGAAATTACGTCAACACAAACCTGAGACACGCAAAGACAGACAGACAGACAGAGAGATTACATGTTAACAGACTCCGGCACAGAACACACTGACTCACTGCTACATTATGTCTAGTCACGCACAGACACACACACACAGACACACACACACACACACACAGACAGGTATGCAGGATGTCGTGAAAGACGTAATTTTCGTCTCGTCAAATATTTATAAACGGAGATTGGGGGGAGGTGGAGTGACAAGGGGGAGGTGGAGTGACAAGGGGGAGGTGGAGTAACAAGGGGGAAGTGGAGTAACAAGGGGGAGGTGGAGTGACAAGGGGGAGGTGGAGTGACAAGGGGGAGGTGGAGTAACAAGGGGGAGGTGGAGTGACAAGGGGGAGGTGGAGTGACAAGGGGGAGGTGGAGTGACAAGGGGGAGGTGGAGTGACAAGGGGGAGGTGGAGTAACAAGGGGGAGGTGGAGTAACAAGGGGGAAGTGGAGTAACAAGGGGGAGGTGGAGTGACAAGGGGGAGGTGGAGTGACAAGGGGGAGGTGGAGTGACAAGGGGGAGGTGGAGTGACAAGGGGGAGGTGGAGTAACAAGGGGGAGGTGGAGTAACAAGGGGGAGGTGGAGTAACAAGGGGGAGGTGGAGTGACAAGGGGGAGGTGGAGTGACAAGGGGGAGGTGGAGTGACAAGGGGGAGGTGGAGTAACAAGGGGGAGGTGGAGTGACAAGGGGGAGGTGGAGTGACAAGGGGGAGGTGGAGTAACAAGGGGGAGGTGGAGTAACAAGGGGGAGGTGGAGTGACAAGGGGGAGGTGGAGTGACAAGGGGGAGGTGGAGTAACAAGGGGGAAGTGGAGTAACAAGGGGGAGGTGGAGTAACAAGGGGGAGGTGGAGTGACAAGGTGGAGGTGGAGTGACAAGGGGGAGGTGGAGTAACAAGGGGGAAGTGGAGTAACAAGGGGGAGGTGGAGTAACAAGGGGAGGTGGAGTGACAAGGGGGAAGTGGAATAACAAGGGGGAGGTGGAGTAACAAGGGGGAGGTGGAGTAACAAGGGGGAGGTGGAGTAACAAGGGGGAAGTGGAGTGACAAGGGGGAGGTGGAGTGACAAGGGGGAAGTGGAGTAACAAGGGGGAAGTGGAGTAACAAGGGGGAAGTGGAGTGACAAGGGGGAAGTGGAGTGACAAGGGGGAAGTGGAGTAACAAGGGGGAGGTGGAGTGACAAGGGGGAAGTGGAGTAACAAGGGGGAAGTGGAGTAACAAGGGGGAGGTGGAGTGACAAGGGGGAGGTGAGGTGACAAAGGGGAAGTGGAGTGACAAGGGGAAGGTGGGGTGACATCACAAACATGGCCGCGCTGAGTTACCCTTCGACTAACCTCCACCTTATCTTACAAGTCCTCCACCTCCCTCCCCTCCCCCCCCCCCCCCATCACCTGCCAATTGCCGATATCGATTTGCCGATTAGTTTGTCGATGTCAACTGTGTAGACACCGACATGCCGACATCACATCCCATACGGCAGTTTCGCGATACCGACTTGCCCGAACAATTTATAGGATCAGTTTTCCCGACACCTGATGCTCGGGATATCCTCAATATGCCGAGTACCGATACCGACTCATTTTCCGATACCGATGTGCCGACAGAGACTTGACACTGCCGACTCGCTCTCAAAGACCTACTTTCCGACTTCCACTCTGCCGATAATGACTTGCCTGACAACGACTTACCGATAACGACTTACCGATAACGTCTTGCCGATACGACTTTTGATCTTTTACTCAACGGAATGAAACGATGAAGTAAAACGTGAGTATCAGTGTAGTGGGCTTCCTCCTCCTCCTCCTCCTCCTCCTCCTCCTCTTCTTCTTCTTCTTCCTCTCCCTCCTCATGTGTTTTAATATATGAAAATACCTGGCAACCTTACATAGAAATATGGTAATTCTGACAGGTGCGCTCTCTCTCTCTCTCTCTCTCTCTCTCTCTCTCTCTCTCTCTCTCTCTCTCTCTCTCTCTCTCTCTCTCCGTAGATAAAGGCAGGTATTGACGGGCGGTGATACCTCGTTAATTAGTCTTTGGCAGGTGTTGATGGCTTCTAATACCTGAGTTGCACATCTGTTGTCACCCTTTGTCCCTCAACTCGTCGCCGTACTCGGGAGTAAACAAACAGAGGCCAGTACAGGTGTTGATGCTGACTGATTCAATGTTATTATTAGTTAATTTGTTGTTAGTGGGTGTTAGAGGTGTCTGATAGGCTGTTAATTAGTGTTAGTGGGTGTTAGAGGTGTCTGATGGGCTGTTAATTAGTTGTTAGTGGGTGTTACAGGTGTCTGATAGGCTGTTAATTAGTTGTTAGTGCGTGTTAGAGGTGTCTGATGGGCTGTTAAGTAGAAGTTAGCAGGTGGTAATATTTTTAGCGCCTTTGTTGTGCTTGTGTTCCTGCTACCTCCACGCATCTTAGTGTTGTGCGTGCAGGTGATGGGAGGTATCGGCAGGTGTTGATAGCGTGTTAATTAGTTATTGGCAGCTAATGATAGTTTCTAAAGCTTTGTAAATAAGATGCCATGCTCACACGGAAGGGGGGGGGGAGGGGAAGGAGTAGAGGGAAGTGGAATGATAGGAGGGTGAGGGGGGGGTGAGGGGAGGAGTAATGGGAAGTGGAATGGTAGGAGGGGTGGAGTTGGGAAGGGGGAAGTAGTAGAGGGAAGTGGAATGGTTTGAAGGTAGAAGGGTAGAACAGGGAGGGGGAGGTGTAGAGGGATGGGTGATGGGGGAAGGGGAGGAGGGACAGAAAAATGGGATTATCGACCAGGGTGACACTTGACAGGTAAGGGTGAGGTCATTGGTTGAAGTCGACCTTGACATAGATTTTGGAGAGATTTGGTCAAAGGTCAAACTGAAGAGAAAGGTCTAGGTCACGCGCGATTGTTGATCAGCGATTACAAGAGATAGAAGGCCATTGAGACGGTAGCACAAGAGACAGGAGGCCAATAGGAAGACAGGAGACAGGAGGCCAAGAGGAAGACAGGAGACAGGAGGCCAAGAGGAGGACAGGAGACAGGAGGCCAAGAGATTATTGTCCTACCCCGTGGAGGGCAGAACAACAGACACGAGAGGTTGTTGTCCTCACCGCCATGTTTGTGCTCCGCCTGTACCTCTCTCTCTCTCTCTCTCTCTCTCTCTCTCTCTCTCTCTCTCTCTCTCTGTGTTATGTATAAATAAGAGTAGATATTCCGGTGTTGAGGGTGGCGTTAGGTTAGGTTAGGTTAGGTTAGGTTAGGTTTAGGTTAGGTTAAACGTAGTTAATCTTAAGGTGAAATATGCTGGGGGGGCTAATCTTCATGTCATCCTCCCCCTCCCCCCCCCCCCCCAAAAAAAAAAACAAAGTTAACATCATAGAATATCTGTAGAAGGATTTTCCTCCCTTGGTTTCGGCCACATCGCCTCCTGTAACACCTGTCGGGGATGATACATTGGATGAAGACCTTCTCGACTCAAGGCTCCTCCCAGTTGCCATGTCTTGGGGCGCCTGGAGTGTAATCCGCCCCCCTCGCCTCGGAACACACAACAAGCATTACCTGAGCAGCTCCTACCGTCAACCTGAACCACAGTATGAACCAACACACGAGGTGGAATAATATGGAACATGAATAAGGTGGAGGGGTTAGTGGTGGTGGAAGAGAAGGAAGAAGTGTTAGTGGTGGTGGTGGTGATGGCGGTGGTGTTATAGTGCTATGGGCTGTGGATTATAGTGCTGTGGCCTGTAGTAATGTGGTGCTGTCTTTCTCCGCAGGCGTACACTGCTCCCTACCATGTCTTTGCTGGTAATTGGTCGTTAAGCGCGGTCATAATTGCTTATCGCTGGTTATGAGGACGTAGTGGTGTAGTTAGTTAATTAAGGTGGTCTGAGATGCATTAACAGAGAGAGATGGGGGGGGGGTTAGTACAGGTGAGGTAAGGGGGGTGAGGGGAGGGGGGTTAGTACAGGTGAGGTAAGGGGGGTGAGGGGAGGGGGGTGAGAGGAGGGGTTGTTAGTACAGGTGAGATAAGGGGTGGAGGGGAGGGACGATTAGTAGTAGCAGCATTATCATTATTCTTTTAATAGCTGTACAGTACCAGTATTGTAGTAGTAGTGGTAGTAGTAGTTATAGTTGTTGTTTGTAGTAGTAGTAGTTGTTGTTGTTATAGTTGTTTTTGTTGTTATTTTTGTTGTTGTCAGTAGTGGTAGTATTCTGGACGCCGGGACAGCGAGCCTTCTTCCACATCAGGATTTTTTATCCCATGGCCGCATGTCACCGTAACCTAGCTCTCGATGCTGCACTCAGGAGGAACGAGAACGACAAGATAAGGGCATACGGGGAGAGAATTCAGAACGTTGATCAAGGCAGCTTCACTCCTCTGGTGTTCACAACCTCTGGTGGAATGGGACCAATTGCAAGATGCATCTACGCCAGACTCGCGGAGTTGACCTCCGAACAGAAGCAGCAGCCCAGAAAGTTATGTTACAGCCTGGATGAGATGTCGACTCTCCTTCTTTCTACTTAGGTCTGCTTTGCTCTGCCTCAGGGGAACGAGAGCATCGGCCCCAAAGCCGACAATAGTTGCAGATATTGACTCTGAGGCAACAGCCACTGACTGCCGCATAGATCTGCGGCTCCACTAACTCAACACAGCTAGGATAGCTACTTATGTATTATAATATTTAATTTTAAGGTAATAAAATGGCGGCGAAGGTGTGGCTATTGGGGGAGGCTGGAGGCCATTTTTAAGAAAGTAGTAGTAGTAGTAGTAGCAGTTCACGGTAACAAGGCCAACCTTATACACATCCTCACAAACTACCAGATGAATCACACACACCCCCCCCGGCAGGAGACACCACACTGCTTGGGGGGGGGGGGGGGGGACTAGGTGGGGTGTACACAGCGTCCTATCCTGACATAAACCTTCTACAGGATGACAGTCACACGGGATCCTGTTATGTGTACACGAGAGGCTGTTATTATACCTACACGTGACACAGACATAACGCTGCCTGGGGAGAGATAGAATATTTACACAGAATGATGACAGAGAAGGCTGGTGTTGGGTAGTGTCCTCCAGGGTATGATATGCAGGGAGGTGCATCAGTCACCCAAGATGGTCTTTGAAGCCTTCCTCGTTCTCGTTCTCCTCCTCTTACTTCTCTTCCTTCCTTTCTTCTTCTTCCTCCTCCTTTTCCTCTTCTTCTTTCTCCTCCCCTTCTTCCTCCTCCTCCTCCTCCTCCTCCTCCTCCTCCTCCTCCTCCTCCTCCTCCTTTTCTTCTTTCTCCTCCTCCTCCTCTTCTTTCTCCTCCTCCACTTCTTCTTCTTCTTCCAATGTAATAAAAGAAGGTGATTTCCTACCCTATTTTGGTACGTGTCGCCAGATGACTGCATGGAAAGGAGCCTCACCTCACACACCAGGAGACTCACCCCACCTCACATACACCAGGAGCCTCACCTCACACACACCAGCAGCCTCACCTCACATACACCAGGAGCCTCACCTCACACACACCAGCAGCCTCACCTCACATACACCAGGAGCCTCACCTCACACACACCAGGAGCCTCACATCACATACACATGGAGCCTCACCTCACACACCAGGAGCTAGGTCGTGTCAGAACTGGTTGTGTCGTCATAAATGGCTGGGTCGTGTAAAGTCTTCCTGGGTCGTGTCAGAGCTGCTTGGGTCGTGTCAGAACTCCTTGGGTCGTGTCATACCTGGTTGTGTCTTCATAAATGGCTGGGTCGTGTAAAGTCTTCCTGGGTCGTGTCAGCACTGATTGGGTCATTTCAGAACTGGTTGGATCATTTCAGAACTGGCTGGGTCGTGTTAGAACTGGCTGGGTCGTGTCAGGTCTTCCTGGGTCGTTTATCACCTCCCGCCCTTGACCAGGCTCTCTAAGGTCATCATTAATCTTGATTTTCGAGTCAGTTGTCGGACGCCGCGGCCTGAGGGGAGTGGAGGGGAGAGATGCAGTGATGCCGGCCTGAGGGGAGGGATGCAGTCAGCTTTTTTAATATACATAATATTTTTAAAGTGTGTGTGTGTGTGTGTGTGTGTGTGTGTGTGTGTGTGTGTGTGTGTGTGTGTGTGTGTGTGTGTGAGTGAGTGAACGAGCGAGCGAGAGAGACCTCACTTCAATTTAATTGCAGATTACCTGTAATTAATTAATTTACCTGTAAACACAAACCACAAATGGGTAATTAAGATGTTCTTGGGTTAGGTTTTGACTCTCCCTCTAAACTGAAAAAAATTACTTATTATAACTTTTATCCACAAGACATAAACATAGTCACCAATCACAGAGAAACATTGTAACGAATCACCATAAGATTTTCAAAGGTGAGGTCAGTGTGGATCTTATTTCATATAAGGTCACATGGCCAACTCACATTTGACCTGGCCTCATCTAAAGTTTACCCTCCCCTGGGATTGACCTGATTGACCTGTACGGCACTGGTCACTGATATGCTGCTCATTTTTGCGCCGACACGACAACGCCGGTTTGGATCCGCCATTAATTTGATATATTTATTTAATATAATCTAAATACAATTATAAAACATGATCAGTGACTGTTCAATAAAACCACAAACCCGTGACTTAAAAAAAAAAACATAACTTACAACAATTAAAAAAACCCCAAAACCACAACTTTTAAGAGACTTTTAAAAATCCTTCACTGGTCAGCCACAACGATGTCACCACCACGACCCAAGGGAGAAATCTCACACAAAACATCTCTCACAGCAAGTCTCTCGGGGGGGTCTCTCTCTCTCTTTCTCTAAATTATCGCTGATCGTCCATCCTGTGGTGGCAAGTGTATTCCACCAACCTAATTGGCCGTTAAAGGGGGGGCAGTTATAGCTGTAATTGGCTGGTTGTTGATACTGTGTTGGTCCAACGAATTACTGTTATTATTTTGGATTTTATCTCGGAGGGGGGGGGGGGGTGAGGTGTTGGGGGTCTTGTGGTAGTGGGGTGAGGTAGGGTTTTGCTGTGGTGTTTGTGGTAGAGGGGAAGGAAAGGGGGGGTACTATGGTGGTGACGTGCTGTGGTAGAAGGAGGGGGCTGTGGTTGTGACGTGCTGTGGTAGAAGGAGGGGGCTGTGGTTGTGACGTGCTGTGGTAGAAGGAGGGGGCTGTGGTTGTGACGTGCTGTGGTAGAAGGAGGGGGGGGGTAAGGCTGTGGTAAGAATTATTTTAACAGGTGTGCTAATAACAACAGCCGTTCACCTCCCTGGCGGCTGTGAATGGCGGCTGTTCACCACTCACCGGGGACTCTGAATGGCGGCCAATGAACTGTGAGTAATGGCGGGTGGCGGCTTTATTACGGCTGTGAATACCTTGCCTGAACTAACCTCACCTGGATGACCTTACAGACATAGATAAACAGACGTGATACGTATATTCCGACAATAAAACGGACATAATACACACACACACACACACACACACACACACACACACACACACACACACACAATAGTCGCTGGTGTTTACGGAGGAGAACAAGAGGAAGACACAAGTTTAATTATCATGTTTGTGTCTTTCATTAATCACAAGTTTTGCCAGGGCGGGACAGCTGCTACGCCAGAGTAAGATGAATATCGCCTGGTCGTCGACGTGGCAACACCTGCACCTAATTATTTCCAGCCGCTCACCTGAGATACAACACAGGCCGCCTCCCACTCTCAGGCTGTGTAGACGTAATTAATTCTGTCGGCGGAATTAATTTTGTCGGCGGACTTTATGCGTGTTGATACGATAATAAGTTTGTCGACGTTTATTTGTAGTCACACCTGTGTTTGTTGACGGAGTTGTGTGTGTGTGTGTGTGTGTGTGTGTGTGTGTGTGTGTTTATCGAGATACTTGACTATAAGCTTCTACGGTGTTAAACAACGTAGGGTTTTACAGTGCAGTGCATCTCGCAGTGGTTTGTTGATCACGTGACGCCAAAATCAGGACAAGAGTGACCACACCCTCACGACCACACTCTCACGACCACACCCTCACTACCACACTCTCACGGAAGATGGTCGTCCACGACTAACCTAACCTAATCTCCCCCGGTAGCGTTAGGGTGTTTAATCTTCAGGTGAGATAAGCTTGGGTGGTTAATCTTCAGGTGAGATAAGCTTGGGTGGTTAATCTTCAGGTGAGATAAGCTTGGGTGGTTAATCTTCAGGTGAGATAAGCTTGGGTGGTTAATCTTCAGGTGAGAGAAGCTTGGGTGGTTAATCTTCAGGTGAGATAAGCTTGGGTGGTTAATCTTCAGGTGAGATCTATATTTCAGTGACGAGTAAAACAGTGTGTGTTATGGGGGGGGGGGCAGGGGGGGTGACCTCTGACCTTGAGGTGAGAGCAGAGAGGGATTATCTGGATCACCAACAGCAGAGAGGAAGGGAAGGGGAAGGAGGGGGGGGGGGGGGAGAAGCGTCCCTCTTCCAGTAACTCTTGAAGCGGAGGTGTAAAGTGGAAGAGTGTGAGCCTCAGTGGTTTATTCAGGAGACACCGCAAAGCAGAAACGGTGCTTCGGAACTTATAAAATCCTGCCAACACCATCGCAAGTTTTCTCTCTCAATAGACCCTGGGAAACAGACTGTAATTACTGTGGAGTTGCAAGACTTTATTCAGCGACGGCAAGGGGCTGGAAAAATACCACTTCTCGACTGGGCAAAACGAAACAAGATTCTTTACCCCTTGTTTTTTTCTAACTGAGGACAAAACTTTCACTCATCACACACCAGAAATCCAGATGGTGTTTCTAGATTGAGGAGGGGGGGCGGGGGGTGAGAGAGGTGAGAGAGCAAGGCATGAAAACGTTTCCTCAACATATATGATCATGAGACACATACGACTTCCTTTACACTGGGAAGGTCCGGGGGCAGGATCTCAGGGAAAACGTTTTATGCAGCAGATATCTGGCGGCAGCAAAAATAACCATCTCAATATTGTGGCAAAACTTGGGAAGGAGAAGTAAAAAGTTTTCTAGAGCAAGGCGCCACGGAAGAAGAAATAGCGTCTCTGGCCTGGCAAAATGCAGACAGGACCTCGAGCACTGTATTCAGAGGACGTCACTAAGGAGACACTACCGCTTCTTTAATGGTGGAATCTAGGCAGCAGGACTTTAGTGGAGTTGGGGACCTTTATGTACCAAGCACCACTAGGCAGACATGTTGTCTCTAGAGCTTAAGGGAAAAACGTGGACACAATTCTCTTATTTTTATTTATAAGAGAAAAAAAACAACTTTAGATTATGAGAAGTTATAGAAGGAATTATTTAATCTATTTCCCAGACATTAGGGAGTTAGGGGATTGGGTGAATCGTACACAATCACCATATCTTTGTTCGCTAATCACCAGGACAGGAGAAGATTGGGGGGGGGGCGTACACAATCATCATATCGTTATTCGCCAATCACCAGGACACAAGAAAATTAGGTGAATCAGGTACACAATTCTCTAATCTTGACTCACCAGGACAGGAGAAGATTGGACATATGAGCACAATCCTCTAATCTTTATTTATAAGGCGGGAGGAAACAGAAATGACGGTTCCGGCTTGGCAAAACCTGAGGCCAGCAGCAGGTCGGGATTTGTGGCTTTACAACAAGAAGTCGAGGCAGGAATACAAGATGAGACGACCTGACGCAGACTTCGTTGCCTTAAAGCACATGTGGGCGTTGTGTTGGCGTTGTGAGGCGGGTATAAAAGAGGCGTTGGCGTGGTCACGTTGAATCCACGTCGCAAGAGAGGCCGGAATACTGGATTCAGAAGGCACCTTGGGGAGGAGGGAGAGGAGGGGCAAGGGGATGGTGGAGTGAAAAATGAAAAAAAAAAAACACTTCCTCCTCTTCCTCTTCTTCATCCCCCTTCCTCCTCTTCGTCTCCCTTTTCCTCTTCTTCGTCTCCCTCTTCCTCCTCTTCGTCTCCCTCTTCCTTCTTTTCGTCTCCCTCTTCCTCCCTTTCGTCCCCTCTTCCTCCTCCTCTTCCCTTTCGTCAACCTCTTCTTCCTGCTCCTCCAATTATTATATTTTGCTCGGGTTAGATTTAGTTAGGATAGGTTACCTTAGATTTAGTTAGGTTAGGTTAGCCTAGATTTGGTTAGGTTAGTATCATTGAATTCAAAAAAGGTTTTGACTCCACTGAATAACTTAGTTACAGGTGGGATGGCGTGGAGACTCAGTTCACAGCGCTGGACAAGGACATAGGCTCTGCTGTACTGCGTGTGTGTGTGTGGGGAGGGGGGGGGGTGATTGATGCACACACACACACACACACACACACACACATACCATTATTCACTGTCAAACGCTCCCTTGTATATAACAGTTAATGAATTATGAAGTTATTTCTCTTTCATAACTCTGCTGTGTGTGTGTGTGTGTGTGTGTGTGTGTGTGTGTGTGTAATAATAAACGGTTTATTAATAGAGTTGCAGCCGGTGGCTGAAAATATACAAACTTACATGTGATTTAGACATAATGATATGCGTTCAGTACATTTACAGGGCTGTACAGTACATAAAGCAGGAGTTGTTTATTATTTTAACAATAGATGGGATGGTGCTGTTCTTATATCTATCAGTGCGGGCTCTTATGGGCTGAATTTTGTTGTAGTGGCGGACTGCCGGTGGCAGGAGGTGGCGATGACGGGGATGGTGCAGTAGTCCACTGCCAATCCTTGCTAGTGCTTTGTGGTGAAGGTCACTGAGGGATGGCATTTCCAGGGTGGAGAGAGCGTTGTTGTAGCCAGAGTAGTCTGCGCCGAGCATGATTCTGCAGGCCCTTTTCTGTACCTTCTCTAGCTGACGTTGTTGGGTAGAGTTGAGAGAAGACGACCAGGCTGGTGACGCATACGTTAGTTTGGGGAGAATAAAGGCGTTGTAGATGGTCCTCAGCTCTGGCGTGGGTGTCCCAAGTTACCAGAGTCGTCGTAGCATGTAGAGTCGGTATGAGGCTGCCTTGATTGTGTTGTTTACATGGGCCTTCCAGTCCAGTTTGTGGTATAAATAATAATAATAATAATAATAATAATAATAATAATAATAATAATAAACGGTTTATTAATAGAGTTGCAGCCGGTGGCTGAAAATACACACTTACATTTGATTTAGACATAATGATATATGTGTGTGTGTGTGTGTGTGTGTGTGTGTGTGTGTGTTATTGTAGGTGTTCTATAGATTATTTTTTTACAGTTTTGACTATATTAACCTAACCCAACCTTACCTTACCTTACCTTACCTTACCTTACCTTACCTTACCTTACCTTACCTCCTTGCCTTACCTTACCTTACCTTACCTTACCTTGCCTTGCCTTCAAGAAACAAGAATTCTATTGCCTGGGGAACTTGTGCTGAAGGTCACTGGTGTTGTTAAGCTTGTCCTTCACGGGGTCGACCTTGAGGAAGTTTGAGGTGGAGCTCTCTGGTTTAGCCCTAAACTTATTGTTGTCACATCTGGAGTTTGTAAAGTTGTGAAGGTTTGTTGATGGTGAAGAAAACACCGCATTACTTGTCGAGGTCAAAGGTCATACTTGAATGTGTGTGGAGGTCAGACTTTAAGACGTTTAGGTCAAAGGTCATACTTGAAGGTGTGTGAAGGACATACTTGAAGACGTGTAGGTCAATGATCATATTTGAAGGTGTGTGGAGGTTATACTTAAATGCGTGTAGGTCAAAGGTCATACTTGAACGCGTGTGAAGGTCATATTTGAAGACACGTAGGTCAAAGGTCATACTTGAAGGTGTTTGGAGGTCCTACTTAGAGATATATTTGGTTTATGGAAGTCAAGGTCTTACTTCATATGAACAGTTACACTCAGCATCCAACAGGTGAAGGCAGGTGTTAAGTCTCTCATTACCTGGGGATGAACACGGCTCAGCAAGTCTTACCTCACATTATTCAACTCCTGAGCTACTATGTTCACTGTAATGCCCGTGTGTCCCGAGGCAGCTGTGTAGGTCAGGTGGTGTTATTATTATTATTATTATTATTATTATTATTATTATTATTATTATTATTATTATTTTCCTGTTGTTGTTATTATTGTTGTTGTTGTTGTAGTTGTTATTATTATTGTTGTTGTTGTTGTTGTTGTTGTTATTATTATTACTGTTATTATTATTATTATTATTTTTATTATCATCATCAAAGGTAATTCAGCTGCGAATACTGTTGAACTTAGTAGCTCTGATTTAGCCGTCAGGTGTGTGTGTGGGGGGGGGGGGGGGTGAGGGGGTGGGGGTGGCAGGTCCTGCGTGCCGAGACGCAGGCACTCCCTACGGGGGCGCAGCAGGAGGAGGGTGGCACCTGGTAATATTTCACCTGTTGGGGCTGACTCCTCCCCCTGGCTGTGAGGCAGTTTTGGGGAGGATAGGGATGGGGAGGTGGTAATGGGAAGGGTAGGGATGGGGAGACAGTGATGGGTAGGCAGGGGTGGGGGGGGGCAGCGATGGTGAGGTGGTAATGGGGAGGGTAGGGATGGGGAGAGTTAGTGGGTGTGAGATTGGCAATTTGTTTGGTTCATGTCGGGAAATTTGTCTCGTCGGCGTCTCTTGAGGATGATTGTGTCGTAGGATGAGGGGGGTGGTGAGGTGGGGGGAGGGAGGAGAGAGGTGGTGAGGAGGGAGGGAGGTAGGCGTGAGTTTACAGGTAGGAGGCCAGGTAAGGCGGTGTTTGCTCCATCATCACATGTGGGGGAACATTAAAGGTCATATAACCACAGTTTTTGACCCCAGAGAGCTGTGTGAGAGGGCGGGGGGGGGGGAGGGGGTGGTGGTCCACTCTCACACCTCTTACACCCCACTCACCTCTCCCACCCTCCTCTTGCACACTACTCCTACACCCCACTCCCCTCTCTCACGCCTTTCCCACGCCTCTGCCACACCTCTTACTAAGTGTCGAAGTTGAGAAGTCATGACTTGGCCCACTCCCATCTAACACCCAGCTCCCCCCCTCTCACACCCCACTTCCCCCTCTCACACCCCACTTACCCATCTCACACCCCACTTCCTCCTGTCACACACCCTCCCCCCTCTCATAACCTCCCCCTCACACACCCTCCCCCTCTCATACCCTCCCCCTCTCACACCCCACCCCCTTTCACACCCCCGTCCCTCTCACACCCCCTCTCACACCCCCGTCCCTCTCACACCCCCTCTCACACCTCCCGTCCCTCTCACACCTCCCGTCCCTCTCACACCCCCTCTCACACCCCTCGTCCCTCTCACACCCCCTCTCACACCCCCGTCCCTCTCACACCCCCTCTCACACCCCCACCCCCTCTCACGCCCCCACCCCCTCTCACACCCCCACCCCCTCTCACACCCCACCCCCTCTCACACCCCCACCCCCTCTCACACCCCCACCCCCTCTCACACCCCCCACCCCCTCTCACACCCCCCCTCACACCCCCTCTCCCCCCCATCCAACCCTACTACCCTTCCTTCACCAGCTAATGTCAGAAAGAACTTAGTGGGATTTTTTCTTAACCAAATGCTGGTTGAATTGGGTGGTAATGGGGGTGAAAATTGGTGATTAGGACCAAATTGGGATGTGCTTAGTGGGTTATGAACAGCTGGGTCGGTAGGTGGCTTGTTCTGGGATGGCTTTTAGTGAAGTTTGATCGGGATGGGAAGTGGGAATGGAGTAGGAATGAGGTATTATGAAGTGGGAATGAAGGCGATGAAGTGATAATGAAGATAATGAAGTAGGAATGGAAAAGAAGTAGGAATGAAGATTGTGAAGTGGGAATGGAGTTTGTGAAGTGGGAATGAAAATTGTGAAGTAGGAATGAAAATTATGATTGCAATCTTCTGGTTCTTCCATTTTTTTTTTCGTCTTCATGTTTTGTTTATCTTTGTTTCTGTTTGTCTGTATTCCTCCCCCTTTGTCCTCCTTCTTCTTCTTCTATTCCTCCCCCTTTGTCCTCCTTCTTCTTCTTCTTTGATGTGTAATAAAGTGAGGGTGTGGAATAGACGAACAGTGAAATGTAAATGAAGGGAAATATTGGTGTAGTGAAGCGTAAGTATCATTGGCTTCACTTAAACCTGGTACAGTGGCTGGTGCAGTATCTGAGATGTGGCACCTATGTGTTTGTTTACATCTAGTGGCCGGACTAAGATGTTTAGGTATTTAATCCTCCTTTTAATACCTTCGTTTGGCCACTATTACGAGGTTGTGTCACGCCATTCTCTTTGATATACGAGAGGTAAACTAATACATTGTTGTCACATCTCAGAAAACGTACTAACCACTGTACCAGGTATAAGTGCAAGCGAGTGTACAATGAGAGAGTGAGAGAGGTTAGGTTAGGTTAGGTTGTATTACTGTGTACGGTATTATTCTGCATTGATGAGAAATATGAACTTGGATCAGTGGAACTTTGTGTATTTGTGAGTTTATGACAGGTGTTAATGGACTGGAAATAGATTAGAGAGTTAGTGAATGTCTCTCTCTCACACACACACACACACACACACACACACACACACACACACACACACACACACACACACACACACACACAGAACCACGTCACTCTATTATTACCAGAACAATAATACAAATACAAAACGAATAACAACAACAATATTGACATGACGGACTGAGCCTTTCATGTTAGTGCACCTCATTATGTCGGACACTGATGGCCAGATGAACTTTTCTATCCTACATATTGTCTTTAAGTTCTGTTTTAGGGTGGTTCATTCTCCTTCGTCTTGTGCAAATGTGTTTAGAGTGACGTTAGACATAGTTAGGTTATTGAATTAGTAGGGGTGTTTACGTAGGCGTCTCCTCAGTGTGTATGTCACTCAATAGAAGGTTATCCTGTGTAGAAATTGATTTGTCGAAATTATTCCTTGTAGGGGTGATGGTGGTATGGTATGGTATGGTGATGGTGGTGTGGTGATGATGATGGTGTCTTGTGGTGTATTGAGTGATCCTCTATACCCGTGGCACCTATGAGACATAATGAACGACCAGACTATTGGCACCCTCGCACCATCCAAACAACCCGACCACTGGCACCCCCTCCTTCCTCCTCCCCTCCTCTCCCTACCCCCTCTCCTTCCCTTCCCCCCTCTCCTTCCCTTCTCCCCTCTCCCTCCTTTCCCCCCTCTCCTTCCCTTCCCCCTCTCCCTCCCTTCCCCCCTCCCTCCTGGTGTAGTGAGCGAGCCTCGACCTTTGATATCGTGTGGGCCAATAAACGATGTACTCTCAGCCACTCTGTTATTGTCGCCACGTTTATTACCAAGGGTGGGCGCTGTAGTAAAGATTTCATAGGCGCTGTCGGGCGTATATCGGGAGGGTCGCCCACCACCGTAATGTCATGGGTCTGTTTGGCCAATCGCCTCGTAAACCAGCTGGACATTTCATAACCTCACTGCGTCGCTTCCCTGATTCTCCCACTCAGGTGAAATATGATTTTTCTCCGTTTTTGGGGGGAGGGGAGAGGAAGGGAGGGAGAGAGGGAGGGAGGGGGGGAAGAGGGGGAGAGAGAGATGGAGGCGGAACCATGGGCTAGATACGATCCCATTGTGAGAAATATATAATCGTTTTGTTTTCTTTTTTTCTTTATAGTTTGCTATACACACTGATGCTACCCTTCGGAAAAATATATATCATAAATTTTTGTTCTATTG
>CAUDMG010002080.1:1680000-1702500 GCA_958450375.1 Homarus gammarus | reverse complement strand
ACAGTTCTATTCTTGTCATTAGTGTGAACAAGAATCTTTAATTAACTGAAATAATAATAAAAAATACGACATTATTTAAAACAACATTTGGAAATTCCTAAAACATAAATACTTTTCCAAACTAACTCATTTTTTTTTACAACAAACTCCGGCCAGAATTTTGTGTGTGAGTTGAGTAAAGTTGACAATAAAGTTGACTAGAAACATTTAGTTATGTATTTAAAAGGTGAATATTAAGGGAAGGTTTTAACTGGCGAGAAACTGTGAACTGGAGTCTTTTATTTCAGCAAAAGTTACCGTTTTATAGTGATCGTCAGTGGCTGTTGGTGGTTGTTGGTGTTATGAGTGGTTGTTAGTGATTTTGGGTGGTTATTAGTGGTTGTTGGTGGTTGTTAGTGGTTGTTGGTGGTTATTAGTGGTTATTAGTGGTTGTTGGTGGTTATTAGTGGTTATTAGTGGTTGTTGGTCTTTGTTATTGACTGTTGGTGGCTGTTAGTGGTTGTTGGTGGTTGTTAGTGATTGTTGGTGGTTGTTAGTGACTGTTGGTGGTGGCTGTTGAGGTTTATGAGCATTCTTAAACACTGATAAATATTTACTGTATAAACACATACTAATAGTGTGTGTGTGTGTGTGTGTGTGTGTGTGTGTGTGTGTGTGTGTGTGAGAGAGACTAGACTGCAGTATCAATGGTGAAATTCTGTCATGTAACACCCCTGAAATGCCCTTGTTCCCCCCCCCCCCCTCCTCCTCTCCCTGTGTTATACATGGGCGGTGAGAGAGCCCTACATGGCTCTTCCTATGTCCACGTTTCATTGTCTATAAGTCTTCTTTACCTATTTCCACCCTCTATTCCCTCCCCCCTAACCCCCCCTATTTCCCCCATTTCTCCCATTTCTATTCTAAGACTTTTGACACACACTTGGTATTTCCTGTATCCATATCCAAATTCTTTTAAGGCATTCAGGATATACATGGGCTTATGTATGTCCATTTACCCATGTCCAAATTATATTCTTATTCATACGTGTCCACTTTGTCATCGTCTTCCTAACATTTATTCTTGTGGGAAAAGTCTCTCTCTCTCTCTCTCTCTCTCTCTCTCTCTCTCTCTCTCTCTCTCTCTCTCTCTCTCTCCAGCTATTCATTTTCTTCACTCATTCATTCTCTCCCTCAAATCATTCATCCTCTTCCTCTTATTCCTTCTCTTCCTCTTATTCCTTCTCTTCCTCTTATTCCTTCTCTTCTCTTCCTCTTATTCCTCCTTTAAGCTCCCCACTTCTTTTCTCTCCTTGTTTATTTATTTTCACAGTTTGCTCTCGTGTTTTCATGGTCACCCGGCATTGATCTTCCAGCAATAATATGAAGTGTATTCTCATATAACCTGGATTGAGTTGCGTAATTGGCCTGGATTGAGTTACGTAATTGGCCTGGATTGAGTTACATAATTGGCCTGGATTGAGTTACGTAATTGGCCTGGATTGAGTTACGTAATTGGCCTGGATTGAGTTACGTAATTGGCCTGGATTGAGTTACGTAATTGGCCTGGATTGAGTTACATGAATGGCCTGGATTGAGTTACATATCCACCATGTTTGTCCCGCAAGAGATTTTTTTCTAGGGGGGTCAAGTTGTAGGAGAGTGAGTGAAGTGTCAAGTGTCAAGTGTCAAGTGTCATCCTTTGTCTTGTTGGTGTGAAGAGAAACTTTCGTGTCAGGTGTCAAGTGTCAAGAGAGGTTTTCGTGCCAAGTGTCAAGTGTCAAGAGAGGTTTTCGTGCCAAGTGTCAAGTGTCAAGAGAGGTTTTCGTGCCAAGTGTCAAGTGTCAAGAGAGGTTTTCGTGCCAAGTGTCAAGTGTCAAGAGAGGTTTTCGTGCCAAGTATCAAGTATCAAGAGAGCTTTTCGTGCCAAGTGTCAAGTGTCAAGAGAGGTTTTCGTGCTAAGTGTCAAATGCCATCGTGTAAAGAGATGTTTTCGTGTCAGGTGTCAAGTGCCAGATGTCAATAAGATGTGTCAAGTCTGTCTACGATGACGTCTTTAAGCTGACATTTCGTGCTATCAGGAGGAAAAACTGTCCGTCAGCACTGTGGCCTGTCAGCGTGTTGTCAGGAGAACTACTTCATATACCGTAATTCAAGGAACGACGACCACAACCACAACCACCACCGCCCACCACAACCACCGCCCACCACAACCACCACCACTACCTTCTACACTACCACCACGACAACCCACCACAACCACCCACCACAACCACCACCACAACCTTCTACACTACCACCACGACAACCCACCACAACCACCACCACTACCTTCTACACTACCACCACTACAACCACCCCCTACCACCACCAACCATACCCCCCCCCCCTCAACCACCACTATCCCCCTTCCTCAAGTTCTAATGCTGAACAGATAACCTTGTTGTCAGTACCTGCAACAAAAACATCTGGTGGCATTCACGTGTTTCTTGACCAAGCGCTACAGTGAATACACGGCCTCGAATCCCCCCCCCCCCCCCCTCCTCCTCAATCCAACAAATTTTGCTTCATGTAGTGTGTTGAGGCGAGGACTCTGATCAACTGAGGAACTCGTGGAGAAATTTTTTGAAACGGGGTTTATTTTTTTCATGTGGTTTATTTTAGGGGATTTATTGGTTTATTTTAGAAGATTTGGTGTTTTATTTTAGGGGATTTGTTGGTTTATTTTAGAAGCTTTGGTGTTTTATTTTAGGGGATTTATTGGTTTATTTTTAAGAGATTTGTTGTTTTATTTTAGGGGATTTATTGGTTTATTTTTAGGAGATTTGGTGTTTTATTTTAGGGTTTTGGGGGATTTGTTAAGGGTTTTATTTTTTTTCGGGGGGGGGGGGGGTTAATTTAAGGGTTTTATTTTAAGGTTTACAAAGGTTTATTTTTAAGGAGTTCCCCAGCCCCTCTCTCTAACTCCCATCTTCCCTTACCCCTTACTTCCACCCTTACCCCTTCCTTCCACCCTTACCCATTCCTTCCACCCTTTCCCTCACCTCTTTCTATCCTCAAACCTAGCCTAACCTAAACCCATCCCCCATGACCACACACACACAGAGCCGTGGATGATGAGGGCTCCAGCGTGAACAAAGGCAGACTTGAGACCCCCCAGTACATCTTGTTATGGTCTAGAGGTGTATGACTCAAGGGGCAGTGGGTGGGTGGGTGACGGATTTTGAAGCAATATTGTGTGTCGAGGGGGGTTGTGAGGGCAGGTTTATTGGTTTTAAGGGGGTTATGAGGGCTGGTTTATGGTTTTAAGGGGGTTGTGAGGGCAGGTTTAGTGGTTTAAGGGGGCTATGAGGGCTGGTTTGTGGTTTTAAGGGGGTTATGAGGGCAGGTTTAGTGGTTTAAGAGGGCTATGAGGGCTGGTTTGTGGTTTTAAGGGGGTTATGAAGGCAAGTTTAGTGGTTTAAGGAGGCTATGAGGGCTGGTTTATGGTTTTAAGGGGGTTATGCGGGCTGGTTTATGGGTTTAAGGGGGTTATGATGGCTGGTTTATGGTTTTAAGGGGGTTTTGAGGGCTGGTTTATGGTTTTAAGGGGGTTGTGAGGGCTGGTTTATGGGTTTTAGGAGGTTATGAGGGCTGTTTTATGGGTTTAGGGGGTTATGAGGGCTGGTTTAAGGGTTTTAGGAGATTATGAGGGCTGGTTTATGGATTTTAGAAGATTATGGGGGCTGGTTTAAGGGTTTTAGGAGGTTAATGAGGGCTGGTTTATGGGTTTTAGGAGGTTATGAGGGCTAGTTTAAGGGTTTAGGGGGTTATGCGGGCTGGTTTAAGGGTTTTAGGGGGTTATGAGGGCTGGTTTAAGAGTTTTAGGAGGTTATGAGGGCTGGTTTATGGGTTTAGGGGGTTTTGAGGGCTGGTTTTAGGGTTTTAGGAGGTTATGAGGGCTGGTTTAAGGGTTTTAGGAGATTATGAGGGCTGGTTTATGGGTTTTAAGAGGTTATGAGGGCTTGTTTAAGGGTTTAGTCGGTTATGAGGGCTGGTTTAAGGATCTGGGAATTCTTAGAGGTGATTCACGTGTTCTAATACATTTTGAAGCAATGTGTGTGTTCCAGGAAGGTGTGAAACAGTTTCTTTTCCAGGATCTGACGCCCGTATCTTCCAGGGAATTTTCCAGGTTAGATTCTGAAACATTTTTACATCTTGGAGAGAAAATACAGAAACAGTTAAGCTGATTAAATTTCAGTGTATATAAGAACATTTTATACAGGAGAGGTAAATATTATTGCATATTGAAAATTGGTGGTGCGTTCTGCAACTCGCTTCTGCAACTATTCCAGTTTCAATAATCCTGGTTGTAAAATCAGAGGGTCCCATTATCTAAATTGGTAGGAATGGAACCACTACTTGGCTGCTAGGAATGGTAATGGGAATGGGAATGGTAAATTTAGGAATGGGTCGTTACTGTGTGGTGATTATGGTGATTCAAGATGGTAGTTGGGAGTCTAGTGGCCGGCTCTTCCTCCTCCTCATCCTCCACTTCTTCTTCTTCCTCTTCCTTATGATTCTTCTTCTTCTTCTTCCTCTTCCTTATGATTCTTCTTCTTCTTCTTCTTCTTCTTCCTTATGGTTCTTCTTCTTCTTCTTCTTTTTCTATTCCCCACTCCTCTTCCTCCTCCTCCTCCTCCTCCTCCTCCCCACGCCTTCTTCCTCTTAACTCTGTGTCCCTCTTCCTTCACCCCACGAAGTATATAAGTGTAGTTGCTGGAGGTATAACTTTAATAGTTGGAGTTATAACTTGAAACACCTTCCTCCTCCTCCTCCTCCTGGCGTCTTCTTCTTCACTAACTGTAATTCTTAAAGAGCCATAACTGTAGTTGGAGGAGGAGGAGGAGGCGGCATCACAGTAGTAAGTGGAGTTATAACTTGAGACACTCTTCTCCTCGTCCTCCAGTTGACCTCGAGCATCACCACTTCGCTTCAAGTGTCTTTTGTCCTCAGGTTTCGCGTCTCAGGTAAGACTCGTAATAACGCTGCTGCCAACTTTTATCTTTATTATTTTTTAGGTGTTGAGACTTAAGGTAAGTTTTAACACCTTTGAGAAACTTTTCAATTTTTCACTTAAGGTGTGTGTGTGTGTGTGTGTGTGTGTGTGTGTGTGTGTGTGTGTGTGTGTGTGTGTGTGTGTGTGTGATGGTGGTAGATCGTGGTAGAGCTCCTTAACGAAGAGTGAATTAGAAGCATATGGTGGCACCAATTTGTTTTAAATGGTGTCGCCATAATGGGCTCAGGTGGGTCATTATGACGAAGTAATGGTCTTCTCTCAGTCTGGCACACACACACACACACACACACACACACACACACACACACACACACACACATGAATACATTCGCTTTACACTATACAAAATTTACGAACGATTTTAAAACGTTTGTTGTATGTATTTTTGTCCTTGAAATTACGAACGTTTTTATTTTATTTTATTTTATTTTATTTTACAAATTTTAATTAATTGATTCCTTATTCATAACTAACTAAAACGCTGTTCTACTTCGGGTGAGTATAGTGTTATACTCGATAGACTCCGATATCCATAAGGTCGACGTTACAAAGTTAAGTGTTAGTGGCCGACAACCTTATGCTCTTTCCTATGAATTTTTTACTGAATATTTTCCCTCGGTATTTGTAAGGTGGTAAGTATTGCCTCGGATGAAGATAATGTTATACCTGGGTGGTTCTTGAGATATATAGAACGGTGTTATTTTAAGTGTTAGTTCAGGAGACGTGTTAACACTTTCTTACTTAATTTGTGTCGAACAATTTTTTTTTCCTCGGTACGAAATAATTAAACAAAAAAACCTAATCTAACCTGACCTAACTTGACCTGATCTAACCTAAGCTAACCAATCCTAACGTAAAACCTAACCTAACCTAACCTAACCTAACCTGACCTAACTTGACCTGATCTAACCTAAGCTAACCAATCCTAATGTAAAACCTAACCTAACCTAACCTAACCTAACCTAACCTAACCTGACCTAACTTGACCTGATCTAACCTAAGCTAACCAATCCTAATGTAAAACCTAACCTAACCTAACCTAACCTAACCATACCATACCATGTAAACATTCCAAATATGTGTTGTCCAGGTATTGAGTCAGTCCAACACCTGTCATTTCTGACTTGACTGACTGTATTTGTCGTGTGTGTGGGGATGTTTGTCATTAGCGCAGGTGTAGGTAGCGAGAGGGAGGGAAGAGGGAGGGAGGTAGAGAGGGAAGGAGATGGAGGAATGGCAAAAAAGTGGGGAGGCAGGGAGGGAAGATGGAAGGGAGGGAGGGAGATAATGCTGGTGGGAATGGGAGAGAGGGAGAGAAGGCGGAAGAGAGGGAATGAAGGATGAAGGGAAGGAGGGAAGGAGAAGAATGCGGAAGGAAGGGAGAAAAGGCGGAAGGAAGGGAGGGAGGGAGGGAGAGGTATTTGGCCCCAATTTCCATAATGGCTGGGCCTACAGTGCGTGTCTCCAGTGATTATCTCTGCTAAGTCTTAGTTGTTGGAGGTAGTCATGTTTTTACTCCTCGCTTCGTCCTGTCCTCATCCTAGCTTCATACTGTCCTCACTCTGTCCTCATCTTAGCTTCATTCTGTCCCTACTCTGTCTTCATCCTAGCTTCATACTGTCCTCACTCTGTCCTCATCTTAGCTTCATACTGTCCTCACTCTGTCCTCATCCTAGCTTCATACTAACTCTGTACTCATCCTAGCTTCATACTGTCCTCACTCTGTCCTCATTCTAGCTTTATACTGTCCTCACTCTGTCCTCATCTTAGCTTCATACTGTCCTCACTCTGTCCTCACCCTAGCTTCACACTGTCTTCGCCCTTGCCTCATCCTGCCTTCAACATAGTCTTTTGCCTCAGTATTGACTTGTATAACTACACCCATAGTAACGCGCTACCACCACCACCACACCACCACCACACCACCACTCCACCACACTACCACTCCACCACACCACTCCTCTATCACACTACTACTCCCCTACCACACTACCACTCCACCACACCACTTCTCTACCACACTACCACTCCACCACACCACTCCTCTACCACACTACCACTCCCCTACCACACTACCACTCCACCACACCACCCCTCTACCACACTACCACTCCACCACACCACCCCTCTACCACACTACCACTCCCCTACCACACTACCACTCCCCTACCACACTACCACTCCACCACACCACTTCTCTACCACACTACCACTCCACCACACCACTCCTCTACCACACTACCACTCCACCACACCACTCCTCTACCACACTACCACTCCCCTACCACACTACCACTCCACCATACCACCCCTCTACCACACTACCACTCCACCACACCACCCCTCTACCACACTACCACTCCCCTACCACACTACCACTCCCCTACCACACTACCACTCCACCACACCACTTCTCTACCACACTACCACTCCACCACACCACTCCTCTACCACACTACCACTCCACCACACCACTCCTCTACCACACTACCACTCCCCTACCACACTACCACTCCACCACACCACTTCTCTACCACACCACTCCTCCACCACACCACCCCACTACCACACTACCATTCCCCTACCACACTACCACTCCACCACACCACTTCTCTACCACACTACCACTCCACCACACCACTCCTCTACCACACTACCACTCCCCTACCACACTACCACTCCACCACACCACCCCTCTACCACACTACCACTCCACCACACCACCCCTCTACCACACTACCACTCCACCACACCACCCCTCTACCACACTACCACTCCACCACACCACCCCTCTACCACACTACCACTCCACCACACCACCCCTCTACCACACTACCACTCCACCACACCACTCCTCTACCACACTACCACTCCTCTACCACACTACCACTCCACCACCCCTCTACCACACTACCACTCCACCACACCACCCCTCTACCACACTACCACTCCACCACACCACCCCTCTACCACACTACCACTCCACCACACCACCCCTCTACCACACTACCACTCCACCACTCCCCTACCACACTACCACAAGGATGTACCACAGAATGTTCAAATACGGGTGAGGTTGTGTAGCCCTGGGAGCGACTCAGAGCTTAAGGGATCACCTCCTGAAATAACATGTCTGTGATGGCATACTCCCTCCCTCCCTCCCTCCCTCCCTCCCTCCCTCCCTTCCCTCCCGTCCCTTCCCTCCCTTCCCTCCCTCCCTTCCCTTCCCCTCCTCTCTCCCCTCCTCCTCCCTCCCGTGTGTGTTGTAACCTCTTGATATTATGGCTGTGTTGAGTCTTATATGTGTGTGTGTGTGTTGCTGTGGTGATGGGGAGGACACACACACACACACACACACACACACACACACACACACACACACACATTTCAGCTCCCCACTACTAGAGGGAGGTGATCGGACGGACGCCCTAGGGAAGAACCTGAACAAGAGCCGCCCTGAGAGAGGCCCTGATTCATCACACTACTCCTCCACCACACCACTACCCCTCCACCACACCACTACCTCCAGCTTTCTACCACACTACGAGCTGGGCTACGTATTTCACGTCACTGTAGTTCTGTTAAGTCCTACTCGAGGCGTCTTGAGTGTGTCCCGGTCGTCACAGTCTATATAATTACTGTTTACTCGCACTTTTGTTACCCAGGTCGAGTGTGTTGTAGAAAGTCCAGTCGGAGATTAATTAGTCGTCAGTTGAACCCTTTATGGGATGATTTAACCCTTTGTGGACGATGGTTTAACCCTTTGTGCACGATGATATAACCCTTTGAGGACGATGATATAACCCTTTGAGGATGATGATATAACCCTTTGAGGGTGATTATTTAACCCTATGTGGATGATGGTTTAACCCTTTGAGGACGATGATATAACCCTTTGAGGACGATGATATAACCCTTTGAGGGTGATTATTTAACCCTTCAGGATTCAATGGGTAAATTTATAAAATGAACAGTTAGAGATTAATTAGAATTGTCAGTTAGAGCGGAACAGTGTAGATAGATATTAATTACAGTTTAGTTTTAATTTAATTCTTTTATTTCTCAAAGTTTATTCGGCTTCAGAGGAGAAAGATTAAGTGTAGTTTTCTGAACATGAAATAAAAACATGTACAAGGAAATCTTAAAATCATTTGTGTTTTTTATTCGAAATTAAAAAGAAAAGAATATTTTATGTTTCTCGTACTATAAGGGAAAAAATAAACAAACGGGAGATTTTTTCTGTTCAATCGAAAGTAAATTAAACAAAAACACATTAAATACCTGAGTCTAAAGATGGAAATAATCTAAAAAAAAATTATATCATATAATTTTATTTCTGTTGAGTCAAAAATAGAAGAAAAAAACCTGAAGATTATATTAGCAATTTTTTTTTTAATACAAATTGTCTGACCAGAAATACTTGAGAACATTTAGGACTAATGACTCAAACATTACGCTAATCGAGGTAATGTTTATGTTTTGTGGAGACGTAAACACAATCTTTTAAAACATTCTACATATAAAAGTAAAAAATAAATTAAATAAAGCTCAAGAAAACTGATATTTTTATCGACTCTGGAAATAAAATTTACATAAATATAGAAGCTTTTCAAAAATATATTATGTGCGACGAATTGAATAAAGTCTTCAAATATTTTCTCTTTGACGATTAAGAAAAAAAAAGGAAATGGAATAAAGAGGAAAACAGAAAAAACGATGATAATAATATTTGTCA
This sequence comes from Homarus gammarus, assembly GCA_958450375.1. NCBI lineage: Eukaryota > Metazoa > Arthropoda > Malacostraca > Decapoda > Nephropidae > Homarus > Homarus gammarus. The sequence continues at coordinate 1,692,730 of CAUDMG010002080.1, read as the reverse complement.
TCTTTTTAAATACATTATACTGAAGACTTAAAAGAATATATATGAAAATAAAATAAAATAATTGTGAATATTTCTGGCGAGACGAATACAGTTTTAAAATGTTTTATGTCCGACAATAAAAATAAGCAAATAAACACTGAGGAAAAATGCGAGAAAGGTGACATTTTTGTTGAGTCTTGAGACGAATTTTACATAAGAAGCCTTTGGAAATTAGTTTATATCCGGCCAATTTAATAATTTTTTTTTTTTACGTCTGAGGAAGAAAGTTTCGGGTGCATTTATATTTTTGAACAACAACAAATAAATAGCAATGACAACAGGAATAACAAAGACAACCACAAGGACAATAACTGCAACAATTACAAATAACAAAGATAATAATAGCCACCACTAAGACAATAACAACAACAATAACAACCAAAAATTCAGCAACACTAACATCAACAACTACAACACCAACAATAAATGCAATAAAAAAATAAACACATTGATATTTTTCTTATTACAAAAATAAATAAAAATATCGAGTTTTTAAAATATTTAATCTAATGGAAAAAATAACCAGAAAATAATCAGTTTTTTGTTATAGGATTTTAAAATATATTGAATATTTCTCTGAAGGAAAAATAATAATAATAATAATAATAATAATAATAATAATAATAATAAGTAGAAGGAAGAAGGAAGAGGAAAAGAAGATTGATAATAATAATAAAATACACTACAATTTCTAACACGATCTTTTAAGATAAAAACGTAAAAAAAAAGTAATATTTTTCCAGCAAGAAAACAAAACAAAACACCTGCAAATTTACATAAAAGTTTACATACTTTTTTTGGAAGTGAACAACGTAAGAAAATAAGAGTTGAGTTTTTTTCATTATAGCTGATGAAAAATGCAAAATGAAATACAAGAATTTTTCCCTCAAATTTTAATATACAGAAATAAAAAATAAAATAAACATGTACATAAAACAATGACAGTTTTGGAACTTTTTTGGAATATGCTGTCGAGTAAAACAGATAAAATTACTTGAACTTTTATGATGTTTTAATGAAGAAAAAATAAAAATTACAATATGGAATAAATTTTAGGATTTTTTATTTTTTTTTTACTTGATGGAAAAAAGTATATATAACGAATATAAAATTTTGGAATAGTTGTAAAAATTTCTATCGGGGCTGAAACTAAAACTTACAGAAGCCTCTGAAAATGTATTCTGTCTGATAACAAAAAAATGAAATGTCAGAAAATGTCGAATCTTTACGTATCAGTATTTAAGATTTATTATTCTTTTTTATTGAGATGATACGAGGGAAAAAAGAGAAATCTGGTTAAATTAAAACCCTGAAGAAAAAAAATCGAAATTAATTAGTAAAGGATTAAAATTTTTGTAGCAGGAGTTTAGTTTTTTTTTTAGGTAGAAATAATAAAATAGGAAAAATAAAATGTGAATTGAAACACTAGACGCCTCATACTCTGTTTTATTCTTGATACAAAAAGATAAAATGCTCAGTGATTTTATGTGATTAAAAACCACAAACTAAATATAAAAAAGGTGGGATGTTTTTGGTTGAATTGTCTTTACTATATCAATGTATCTTTAAGAAAAATATTACATTAACCAAGAAATTAATAAAATCACTAAGACTTTCTACTAAAAATATAAAAATAAAATACCAGAAGTAATTTTTGACGCATTGGAAAAAAAATAGTAGGATTTTTAGTGTACTTTGAATATTTGTAGTAATTTTTTTTATTCTGACGACATTGAAACTATATCCGAGAAAAAAATAAAAGAATTTGAGAATGGTCATTGATTTTGTTGTGAGGAGGTAAAAGAAAAAAAAATTGCTACGCACACGATTTAAAGTATTTTGTTATAAGGAAAATAATATTAGTGAGTGGAAAGACAGTTTTCTCCTCGGCAAATTTTTTTAATAATTTACGTCATTACGCTTAGTAAAAAAAAAAAAGAGCCCCTTTAGAATAATTTAAATTTTATGGGGAAAAATAAGAAAGTAATATTTTTCTCATTATGAAAAAACAACAAGAGTATTTTACATAAATGTTAAAAAATATACTGGCGACTTAAACTATTTCTTCTCATGGAATAAAGAAAAAGTCCCGTGAGAAAATTCAGTTTCTTCCTTTTGACTAGGAAGAAAAAAAACCACTTGAAGGCTTCTAGAATATTTGAAGTGTTTGTGTTGAGCAGAAAACAAGAAAACATTTTACACCAGTGGCCGGGAAAACACACAATCAAATTTAGGGGAATTAAGAAGTCTTCAGCTTGACACGAGGTGGGGGAAGAGTGGATGGTGGGGGAAGATATGGCTGGTGGGGGAAGATGTGGCTGGTGGGGGAAGATATGGCTGGTGGGGGAAGAGTGGATGGTGGGGGAAGATGTGGGGTGGCGGCGGACATAAGTAAGTATTCGTATGTATATATAATGTATATTTAGGACGATATTTGTTTGTGTGCGTATTAAAATTTATGTATGCATGTATAAACACACACACACACACACACACACACAGCCATAAACACACGACACAACACACGACACAACACAACACACAATATACACACACACATAAACACAGACAAACAAGACAGAGAAACAAACACAAACACTTTCCCTTGTATATACTGTATGTGTACAGAAGACCACAGAACAGTGCCGTCAGGATTCGAACAAGCGCCACCACGGTTAACACGGATGGTGTATTGGTATCACCTCAGGGCCGCCGGTACGAGGGGTCGAATCCCTTACCTTGAATATTCCGTAAAATAAATAAAGAAAATGTTATCTGTTTGTGTGTAAGAATTCGTGTATGACTATATATATGTATGTATGTTTGTATGTATGTGAATGTATACACCCATTTGGAGACTATCTGGGTATTGGTGTGTGTGTGTGTGTGTGTGTGTGTGTGTGTGTGTGTGTGATAGCGGTGCGTGTGGCGGCAAATCCACAAGATCAGAGAAAACACTGGAGCCAAGACTAGTGGTGGTGAGCGAGTAATACAAGCAGCAGTATTGTTGCACCATTTCCTGCATGCAACATTAGCAAGTAAATGCACCAGCAACCGGAACAACTGGAGGATGGTGGTGAGTAGGTGGGGGGTGGTGGTAGGTGGGGGGTGGTGGTAGGTGGGGGGTGGTGGTAGGTGGGGGGTGGTGGTAGAGGATGGGGTTTTATCACTACTACTTTACTAATACTACTACCTTCAACTACTACTATTACCACCTCCACCAACACTACCTCAGTCACCACCACCAACACTACCTCAGTCACCATCACCAACACTACCACCACCACCACCACTGTTAGGGGTTGGAGTCAGAGAATTCAACGTGAGATGTGTAAACGCCGCCTGGGTAATGTGAATGAATGCTCTCTCTCTCTCTCTCTCTCTCTCTCTCTCTCTCTCTCTCTCTCTCTCTCTCTCTCTCTGATTTTAGGGCCGATTTTTTTATTAATTTTGTACCGATTTTTATCATTTGTGTAGATTTTTATTTTCTGATTTTACGGCCGATTTATTTTATTTATTTTTTATTGATATAGATTTAATTTATTTTTTTTTGGGGGGGGTCGATTTTTCTTATTTTCTGATACTGTATTTCATATATGGCCGAATTTTTTTGTAACTAATAAATAATAAAAAATCCAAAAAGAAAATAATGAAACATATTGCAATACTTTATATAATGTCAACTATAATATATTTCAACTGTCGTAAGTCCGGTATTTTTTTTTGTGTCTGTTTTATGATCAACAATAAAACAAAATAATATAAGGTTTTGTGGATCTTTTCTTTGGGGGATTTTGTAAACAATAGTTAGTGGTATTGGCCCCGGAAATTGAGGCTGAAATGCAGTGATCGTTAGAGGCGAGTTTGGTCGAGATAGTCGGCGCCATTAGGTCTGTTCTGGGGGGGGGGGGGGAGTACTGACACACACACACACACACACACACACACACACACGTACAGGTTCATACGTTTATACATATACCATCAAGAGATTTGTGGCGCCAATAAGAATTCGTCGCGCCAATAAATACCTCGTCACTCCAATAAAAACCCCATTACGCTAATCAAGACCCCGTCACGCCAGTAAAGACCCTATCACGCCAATAAAGACCATGTGACGCCAAGAAAGATCCCATCACGCCAATGAAGATTCCGCCACGCCATTAAGATCCCATCACGCCAATAAAGACCCCGTCATGCTAATAAAGACCCCATCACACCAATAAAGACCCCGTTACGCTAATAAAGACTCCATCACGCCAATAAAGACTCCATCACGCCAATAAAGACTCCATCACGCCAATAAAGACTCCATCACGCCAATAAAGACTCCATCACGCCAATAGAATAAATATTGGCTCTGTTATGGCCTCTGTTAAACGGTGGAGGGTGGCACTCAACACTCCTGTGCCACTATACGGCACCACTAACACCATCCAGCTTTAGGTGGGTGTCATGCTCAAGGTTTTAGTGGCACTTACGGCGCCATTAAGGGTGGGGAGAGGTGAGACAACGGTGTAGGTGGTGAAAAGAGACAACAGGAAATGGGGCGATAACGGGGTGAGAAGAGATAACGGTAAGGAGAGAGACAACGGGAAGAGGAAGAGACAATGTGAAGAGACAACGGGGACATGAGACAACAGAAAGGGGAGAGACAACGGGAAAGGAAGAGGAAAAGACAACAGGAAGAGACAACAAGAAGAGAAGGAGACAACAGGTAGAGGAAGAGATAACAGGAAGGGGTGAAAATAGACAACGGGAAGAGGAGAAACAACAGGAAGAGGAAGAGACAGCAGGTAGAGGAAGAGATAACAGGAAGAGATAACGGGAAGGAGAGAGAGCCAATCACCTGAGAAATACCAATTCACCCGTGAGCCACCTGAGGAGTTGAGAAACATTACCGGCGGGTAGTTAGGTCTCAGATCAAAGCCACCTGGGGCAAGTGAACCCTATCACGCCATCTGTCGATCACAAGACCACCAGCTGTGTGACTCGCCAGGTGGACAGATGAGACAGATGGTGAAAGACAGACAGACAGACAGACAGACAGACAGACACAACTCCGTAAGTAGTCAGATGTATAAAAATGTCGATAGTTTTAACTTTCACTTGAAATTTCCTCTGGGCAAAAGTTAATGTATTTTTAGGGGGGGGGGGCAAGGAAAGGGATGAAGGAAGGGGTAGGGGGAGGGGGGGAAGGGGTAGGGGTAAGGGGAGGGGGAGGGAGGGAAGGGGTAGGGGGAGGGGAAGGGGAGGGAGCTGAAAATAAATCACTCTATCTTAAGTTATTGACTCGATTATTTTACTTTAGGATTGGATGTTAATTTTCCCTATGTAACATTATTAAGTCTTAAAATTATCTATGTAATATTATGAAATACTTATGTCTTAATATATTTTATGGGAGATTAAAAATAATGATATATTTTCCAAGTTTCAAGTTTTCTGAGAATAGTTTAGAAAATAAGTTAGGATTATTTTTTTTTTTAACACGTCACTCTTACACTTAGGCTCCTTATGTCAACACTAGCTCCCTCCCTCCCTCCCTCCCTCTCCTTCCCTCCCTCTCTCTCTCTCCCTCCCTCCCTCCCTCCCTCCCTCTAAAGGACTCTGGTAAAAAGATTATCTGGAAGACTTAATTATTTACTCCTTGTTAACAAACTTTCGGGACTGTTGACCTGTTCAATGTTCTTCAGTCTAGACAAACCCAATTAGGGGGCTGTCTACGGGGCTGTCTGTCTACGGGGCTGTCTGTCTACGTGGGTGTCTGTCTACGTGGCTGTCTGTCTACGTGGGTGTCTGTCTACGGGGCTGTCTGTCTACGTGGCTGTCTGTCTACGTGGGTGTCTGTCTACGTGGCTGTCTGTCTACGGGGCTGTCTGTCTACGGGGCTGTCTGTCTACGTGGGTGTCTGTCTACGTGGGTGTCTGTCTACGTGGGTGTCTGTCTACGTGGCTGTTTACGTGGGTGTCTGTCTACGTGGGTGTCTGTCTACGGGGCTGTCTGTCTACGTGGGTGTCTGTCTACGTGGGTGTCTGTCTACGGGGCTGTCTGTCTACGTGGTTGTCAGTGTAAGTGGCTGTCAGTCTACGTTGTGGTGTGGTTATGTGGTTATGTGGTGGAGTGTGGTTATGTGGTGGTGTGGTTATGTGGTGGAGTGTGGTGGAGTGTGGTGGTGTGGTTATGTGGTGGTGTGGTTATGTGGTGGAGTGTGGTTATGTGGTGGTGTGGTGGAGTGTGGTGGAGTGTGGTTATGTGGTGGAGTGTGGTGGTAGCCCCAAAACTTGAGCTTATTGTTAGCATTTCTGGTTCTTCCAAGGTTGGAGGTAGCGGGAAGGAGGAGGAGGAGGAGGAGGAGGAGGAGGAGGAGGAGGAGGTAGCAGGAAGGAGGAAGAGGTAGCAAGAAGGAGGAGGTGTGAAGTAAATAATGGCAGGATGAAGGAAGACGTGGAGAAATCATTCATCCTCCTATACCACACCACCACTACGCCACCACCACACCATCACCACACTCACCACACCTCCACTACGCCATCACCATACTATCACCACACCTCCACTACGCCTCCACCACACCATCACCACACCACCACTACGCCACCACCACACCATCACTACGCTACCACCACACCATCACCACACTCACCACACCTCCACTGCGCCATCACCACACTATCACCACACCTCCACCACACCACCACTACGCCACCACCACACCATCACTACGCCACCACCACACCATCACCACACTATCACCACACCTCCACCACACCACCACTACGCCACCACCACACCATCACTACGCCACCACCACACCATCACCACACGATCACCACACCTCCACTACGCCATCACCACACTATCACCACACCTCCACCACACCCCACCTCTCCTCCACCACACCTCCACCACACGTTCACAATCATCCACTCCATCAAGGTGTTGTCTCCGCCTTCCTGACTCGATCTCCACTACCACTACATCACACCCCCACCACCATCACCATAACTACCACTACACCATAAACAACACCTTCACACCACCACCATCATCACACCCCACCACCACCACCATCACCACACCACCACATCATCATCACATCCTACTATCACTACTACATCACCATCACCACCACACCACCATCATCACATCCCACTGTCACTGCTACATCACTATCACCACCACTACACCATCACCACCATCATATTTAGTCCACATCTAGTGATATTTTCCGTAGATTCTTCAGCTCTTGAGAGAGAGAGAGAGAGAGAGAGAGAGAGAGAGAGAGGCGTCTTTGCAGGGAACACATACACCGCCTCAGTTTCACGCTTGTCCACACACGTGTCTGTTAGTGCGTGTCTCACCTCCCTCCCCCCTACCCCCCACTCCCCCTCCCCTCCCCCTCCCCCCACTCCCCCCTCCCCTCCCCTCTCCCCCTCCCCCTCCCCCCCTTCCCCCCTCCTCCCAGGCCTTCTTCCATTTTCACTGTAATCCCACTTTTATTTTCTTTACCTTTATTCGTTTTCTGTTTTTTATCCTCTTCGTTTTCTCTCTTACCTTCCCTTCATTTTCTCTTTTACTTTCTCTCCGTTTTCTCTCTCTCACTATCTCTCCATTTTCTCTTTTATCATATTCCCATTTCGTTTTCTGTGTTACTCTTGATTGCTCTTTCGTCTTCTTTTTTTCTTCTTTTTTTCTTTTTTTTTTCGTGGATCGATTTTTTTTTCTTGGCTTTTATTCCTTCCAGTCTTCCTTCTCTGTTGTTTTAATCTCTTATTTATTGTACTCTCTCTCTCTCTCTCTCTCTCTCTCTCTCTCTCTCTCTCTCTCTCTCTCTCTCTCTCTCTCTCTCTCTCTCTCTGCGTGGAGAGACGAAGAGGACCTGACCACACCTTGAGAGACAGAGAACAGGGAGAGAGACATGAGGGAGAGATAGGTAGAGAAGGAGAGACAAGAAAGAGAGAGAGAGAGAGAGAGAGAGAGAGAGCACCGGAAAGAAAATCCCGCTTATGAAAAACATTTAAATAAAAGTCATGTATTTTATATCCTTCAACTCATCATTAAATAAAAAAAAAAAAAAAAAAAAAAAAAAAATAGACTATAAAAAAATAAAATAAAAATGAAGTTAAAAAAAATACAATAAAAAATAAAGTAAAAAAATAAAGTAAAAAAAAAAAAAAAATCCCTCCATCGCGTCATTAAGGTGAACTAGTTTTGACAAAGATAAACACAGAGAAAGAAAGTTAGAGGGAAAAAATTTAACTCAACTTTAAACGGGGGGGAAAAAAGTATATCTGAGAGAGAACTGAAGTTGTGAGGGAAGAAAACAAAGTCAAGACATCAAGTTGGTTTTAATGTCCTGAGCAAAAAAGTGACATTGAGATAGTGTGTGGGGGGGGGGGGGGGGGGGGGGGGAAGGTCACTGAGGGAAGGTGAGGGATGGTGAGGGATGGTGAGGGACAGTGAGGTATAGTGAGGTGGTGTCAGTGAGGTATAGTGAGGTGGTGTCAGTGAGGGATGGTGACAGGGTCTATATATATATGTGTCTGTATTTGCCTACCTGGTTGACTCTGTCCCTCTGTCTGTCTCTTTACCTGTCCGTCTGTCTGTCTCTTTACCTGTCCGTCTATCTGTCTCTATCTCTACCTACCTGTCCGTCTGTCTGTCTGTCTGTGTCTTTGTCTTTACCGATCTACCTGGCTGTCTGCTCAAACGGGTCTCTTTAAACTGTAATGTCATCACCCCTCCCGTTATTCCCCCTCCCGTTATTCCCCCTCCCGTTATTACCCTTCCCGTTATTCTCCCTCCCGTTATTCCCCCTCCCGTTATTCCCCCTCTCGTTATTCTCCCCGTTATTCTCCTTCCCGTTATTCCCTCTCCCATTATTCCCCCTCCCGTTATTCCCCCTCCCGTTATTCCCCCTCCCGTTATTCTTCCTCCCGTTATTCCCCCTCCCGTTATTCCCCCTCCCGTTATTCCCCCTCCCGTTATTACCCCTCCCGTTATTCCCCCTCTCGTTATTCCCTCTCCCATTATTCCCCCTCCCGTTATTCCCCCTCCCGTTATTCCCCCTCCCGTTATTCCCCCTCCCGTTATTACCCTTCCCGTTATTCCCCCTCTCGTTATTCCCTCTCCCATTATTCCCCCTCCCGTTATTCCCTCTCCCATTATTCCCCCTCCCGTTATTCTCCCTCCCGTTATTTCCCTTCCCGTTATTCCCCCTCCCGTTATTCCCCTTCCCGTTATTCTCCCTCCCGTTATTCCCCCTCCCGTTATTCCCCCTCCCGTTATTACCCATCCCGTTATTCCCTCTCCCGTTATTCCCCCTCCCGTTATTACCCTTCCCGTTATTCTCCCTCCCGTTATTCCCCCTCCCGTTATTCCCCCTCCCGTTAACGCTTGTTATTCTCACCTGTACTGTTATTGAGATGATTATGAGATTGTGAGATGATTATGAGATGATTGTGAGACGATTATGAGATGATTGTGAGAAAATAATGAGGTGAATGTAATATTAATTTGGCAGCGATATGACATGCTCTCTCTCTCTCTCTCTCTCTCTCTCTCTAAAAACACCACAGTGACGGCCTCTCATTTTTTCCATTACACGCCCCCCCCCCCCCCCAAAAAAAATAAAATAAAAATCCCCGCTAAAAAAAAAAAAAAACCCGCGTAATGTACAGGTTTGGACCAAGTGGCTAATTTTACGGGCGCCATAAAATCCCGCCAAATTGAAACCGAACACAGAGTTATTGTGAATCTTTTTAGAGCCTTTTTTTTTATCTGTGTGTGTGTGTGTGTGTGTGTGTGTGTGTGTGTGTGTGTGTGTTCATCTGTGTCTGATATATAGAGAGACAGACAGACAGACAGACAGACAAACAGACAGACATTACTGCATTATCTTAGGGCTTTTATAATGAGGTTTGTGCCATAATGACCCTGTTAAGCTGGAGGGTTCATGTCTCTCTCTCCCTACACTAATAAGATGTTGTAGGGGTTGTGTTGTGGTGTTGTGGTTTGTATCAGGGTTGTGTTGTGGTGTTGTGGTAGTAGTAGGGTTGTGTTGTGGTAGTAGTGTAGGGGTGGTGTTGTGGTAGTATCAGGGTTGTGTTGTGGTGTGGTGGTTTGTATCAGGGTTGTGTTGTGGTGTTGTGGTAGTATCAGGGTTGTGTTGTGGTGGTAGTATCAGGGTTGTGTTGTGGTGGTAGTGGCAGGGTTTTGTTGTGGTGTTGTGGTAGTATCAGGGTTGTGTTGTGGTGTTGTGGTAGTGTCAGGGTTGTGTTGTGGTGTTGTGGTAGTATCAGGGTTGTGTTGTGGTGTTGTGGTAGTATCAGGGTTGTGTTGTGGTGTTGTGGTAGTAGTGGTGGTAGAAGTATTATTGCTATAGTGATTGTTATGGTGACGTGGTTGTTTGTCCCGTAATATCGTAGTTAATAGAAGTGTTTTGATTGTGGTGGGTTCGTTTGATGGTGATTGTAGTGGTGGTTGTCTTGTGGAATTGTGATTGTTATGATTGTGGTTGATTCGTGGATTGTGGTTGTAGTGGTGGTGGGCCTGTAGAATTGTGGTTTTTATGGTGGTGGGCCTGTAGAATTATGGTTGTTATGGTGGTGGTGGTCCTGTAAAATTGTGGTTGTTATGGTGGTGGGCCTGTAGAATTGTGGTTGTTGTGGTAGTAGTTGATGAGGTTAGTCAAATTTCCGGGGGGGAGTTTGAGAGGAATTTCCATCGCTTTCTCAGAACGTAAACTTGTAGATGAGAGAGAGAGAGAGAGAGAGAGAGAGAGAGAGAGAGAGAGACTAAAGGGACGGTGTAGGAGAAATAGAAGGAAGGGGAGGAATAGGGAAAAAGGAAAGGGAAGGGATAGGAGGAAGAGGAGGAGAAAGGAAGGTTAACAGGCAACACACGACATACCCGTTAATATTAAAACCTGTAAAATATATGTCGGCGCTAAATTGTTCTCGCGAAAATCCCATTGGGCTGAGAGGCGGAAGGTGTGGGGGCAAGATAATACTTTAGAGGGGCGTGGGTGGTGTGGGCGGGAGTCCTGTGTTGTGGAAGGGTGTGGTGGGACCTTGTGGGTGTGGATGTATGCGGGTAGGAGCGCTGAAGACGGCTTGCTGAAAGGAAATGTTTTCCTTTTGTGTGTGTGAGGGAAGGAGGGAGGGAGGGGGAGGTGGAGGGAGGGGGGATAAAAGGGAGGAGGTTGCGTTAAGGGAGGGAATGAAAGGGAGGACAGGAGGGGGAAGGGAAGGGGTGGGTCTGTATAAGCTCGGGTTAAAGGAGGGGTTATGTGTGCTGGAGTGAAGGAGAAGGGAAGGAAGAGAAGGAAGGAAGAGAAGGAAGGAATATTCATGCAGATTATTAGAATATTTTAAGATTTAGGTAAAAAAGATACGGCCATTCTGATCCTCAACCAGATGACTCCCATACTCAGAACCCCATTCCAGCCCCCATTCTCAAATTCCCATTCCAGTTTCCCGTTCCTAAATTCCCATTCCAGGCGACGACGAGCAATACCGGTGACTTTGGCATCTTGCACTCTTAAATATGAAACACACTGCAGCCACCCACCCACCCACCCGAGGGCCGCCATCATCCCGAGAGCCGTCGCCCACCCGATGGCCGCCACCTACCAGATGGCCGCGGGCCGCCACCCATCCGAGGACCGCCACCCATCCGAGGACCGCCACCCATCCGAGGGCTGCCACCCACCCGAGGGACGCTATCCACCTGAGAGCCGCCGCCCACCCTAGAGCCGCTACCCACCCGAGGCCCCCCCACCCACCCGAGGCCCCCACCCACCCGAAGTCCCCCACCCACCCTAGGCGCCCCACACACCCGAGGCCCCCACCCACCCGAGGCCCCCACCCACCCGAGGCCCCCCCACCCACCAGAGGCCACCCACCCACCCGAGGCCCCCACCCACCCGAGGCCCCCACCCACCCGAGGCCCCCCACCCACCCGAGGCCCCCCACCCACCCGAGGCCCCCACCCACCCGAGGCCCCCACCCACCAGAGGCCACCCACCCACCCGAGGCCCGCCACCCACCCGAGGCCCGCCACCCACCCGAGGCCCCGCCACCCACCCGAGGCCCCCCCACCCACCCGAGGCCCCCCCACCCCCCAGAGGCCACCCACCCACCCGAGGCCCCCACCCACCCGAGGCCCGCCACCCACCCGAGGCCCGCCACCCACCCGAGGCCCCCCCACCCACCCGAGGCCCCCCACCCACCCGAGGCCCGCCACCCACCCGAGGCCCCCCCACCCACCCGAGGCCCCCACCCACCCGAGGGAGGGCTGATTACCGCCAGGATTTCATATTGGTCGTCTTAATTTTCTATATTTTTTAAGATAACGAATTGTGATTACTCTGTGGTGGTGGTGGTAGTGGTGGTGGTGGTGATGGTGGTGGTGGTGATGGTGGTGGTGGTGATGGTGTAGGTGGTGGTGGTGATGGTGTAGGTGGTAGTGGTGGTTGTAGTAGTAGTGATGGTGGTGGTGGTGGTTGTTGTGGTGGTGATGGTGTAGGTGGTAGTGGTGGTTGTTGTGGTGGTTGTAGTAGTAGTGATGGTGGTGGTGGTGGTGATGGTGTAGGTGGTAGTGGTAGTGGTGGTTGTAGTGTAGTAGTAGTGATGGTGGTGGTGGTGGTGGTTGTTGTGGTGGTGGTGGTGGTGGTGGTGGTGGTGGT
>CAUDMG010002080.1:1632500-1677500 GCA_958450375.1 Homarus gammarus | reverse complement strand
CTTCCCCTCTCTCTCCCTTTCTGTCTCCTTCTTTTCTCCTTTCCTATCATGTCCTCCCCTTCCCTTCGTCTTCTCTCACCCCCTCCCTTTTTCTTCTCTCCGATCTTCATTCCTCCCCCTCTCCTCACCACTATCCCTTCCCCTCCCTCCCTCCTCTCCCTTGCCTCTCCCTCCCTACCTCCTCTCCCTTGCCTCTCCCTCCCTCCCTCCTCTCCCTTGCCTCTCTCTCTCTTCTCTCAAAACAAGTCATTATCGTGGAGGTCAGTCAGGCAGGAGTTATTGTGTCGCCATTAAGAGAGTTCTCCAGATTGGTTCACTATTTTGAGATGAAGTCAATTATCTTCTTGTTGATTCAGCTTTCCTCAACCTCACTTCACCACTCATTCACTCACTCACTCACTCACTCACTCATTCACTCACTCACTCACTCACATTCATGGGTCGTCTGGCGTTTTTTTGAGACCCACAGGTAAAATGGGATGGTGTATTGTGAACTGTCTACTGGAGTATTACTTGAGACGATGGGACGGGGGCGGGGGCAGTACAGTGTTATAATCTGGTAAAGTGCATCTGCCTGTCTGTCTCATTGTCTATCTGTCTATCTGTCTATTTGTGTTGGGTTTTCTGTGTATTTCTTCGTCTTTCTGTCTATTTGTCTGTGTCTGTCTGTTTATGTGTCGTCTTTTTTGTGAGTGTGTCTGTCTGTCTGTCTGTCTCTCTGTCTGTTTCCATATGCCTTTGTTTTTATCTATTTTTGCTTTCTGTCTTTTTGCCTTTCTGTCTCTTTGTCTGTCTGTCTGTCTGTCTGTCTGTCTGTCTGTCTCGCCTACAGGTTCATCATGAGAAGGGAAAAAAACCAGAGGAAGGTATTATGTCTCTTACTACTTCTGTTCCTCTTGGAGATGATGACCTAATGTGTGTGTGTGTGTGTGTGTGTGTGTGTGTGTGTGTGTGTGTGTTATAGTGAAACGTGGGTTGATATGACCGTAGAGTATTACACAACTCGACCCTGTTCCCAGACAAACACTCTCACTTCAACCATTCATCTATATATCTATCATGACGCAGTGAGAGAGAGAGAGAGAGAGAGAGAGAGAGAGAGAGAGAGAGAGAGAGAGAGAGAGAGAGAGAGAGAGAGAGAGTATGAATGTCTGTTCCTCACACACACACACTCTGCCTCTTAACTCTTCAACAGTTAATTGCATTTTTGTGTAGTAGAAAATTCTTGGGGGGGGGGGGGGGTTGGTGGTGGTAGATCCTGATGGTGGTAGTGCATCCTTATCCCTGTGTCGATGGTGGTAGTAGTGGTAATATTAACGGTATAGAGGTGGTGGTGGTAGTAATGGTGAAGATGCTAGTGGTGGAAGCTGGCGGAGGGTGGGTGGCTGGGTGGCGGAGGGGGAGTATCTGGGTGGCAGCCTTCACCATGGGTCGGGAATGTCTCTTGGGAGAGGCGGTGGGCGGAGAGAGAGGAGTAAGGTGAGGGGGTTGGAAGCTTGTTGGAGTTAGGGAGGGAGGGAGGGGGAGGGAGAGGATGGAAGGAGGAGACGTGAGGAGGGGGAAGCGAGGGAGGGAGGGAGGGAGGGAGGGAGTGAGAGGATGGAAGGAGGAGACGTGAGGAGGGGGAAGCGAGGGAGGGAGGGAGGGAGTGAGAGGATGGAAGGAGGAGACGGAGGAGGGGGAAGCGAGGGAGGGAGGGAGTGAGAGGATGGAAGGAGGAAGGGAAGCTGAGGTGAGGTGGGAGAAGTGGAGAGGGGGAAGGGAAGGGGAGGGGAGGGGAGGGGAGGGGAGGGGAGGGGAGGGTGAAGGAGGGGGCAATATTGACACCATCTCACCCCAGTGGAAGGAATGTGACCAGCTCGCTGACCCCGTCACTCACCGACTCCCATCTTTGGTCAATTACAGTCACTCACTGTTCCCTCACCCGCTGGTCACTCATGATTGTATTTGCTTAACAGTCAGCAGGAGAGAGAGAGAGAGAGAGAGAGAGAGAGAGAGAGAGAGAGAGAGAGAGAGAGTCTGTTTATTTATCTTTTTCTTCTAAGACCCTCTGCTACTCTTTAACACCCCCCCCCCCCACCCTCTTAATAGTCTCAAGACCTTGCCACCTTCAGGTCGTCTCGTCGCCTCGGTGCAAAATGCGGGGAACGACGTGTGTAAGACGACCCATTAAATCAACATGTGCGTCGCGTCGGAGGATTTTTGTCGTTGAGGACGGCGTCGTTTACGAGGGCTCACGGCCTTAGTGGAGTGTAATGCCTCCGTCTAGCTCTTTATGGTGTGTCAGGCCTCCGGGGGTCACACAGGCTGGGGAGGGAGGGAGGGGTAGTGTGAAAGGAGAGAGAGAGTTATATTGGAGGGAAAGAGACTTGTATACACACACACAGGCTGCTGCTTCGGGTTCCTGATTGTGTGGAAGGAAAGGGAGAAGGGAAGGAGAAGAAGGGAGAGGGAGACAAGGGAGGTAGTTAGTTATCAAGGCTACAGCAGCCATATGTCTGGGTACCGGGAGCTAGTTTATGGTTCCTACACGACTAATAGTGGTGTTGGTGGTGGTGGTGGTGGTGGTGGTGGTGGTGGTGATGGTGGTAGTAGTGGTGGTGGTGGTGGTGGTGGGTGGTGGTAGTGGTGGTGGTGGTGGTGGGGGTGGTGGTGGTGGGGATGGTGGTGATGGTGGTAGTGGTGGTGGTGGTGGGGGTGGTGGTGGTGATGGTGGTGGTGGTGATGGTGGTGGTGGTGATGGTGGTGGTGGTGTTGTCAGGACAGGATACATTGCGTCGACCGTCTCACTTTCTGCCCCGGATCAGTCAGTATGGTGAACGTTGTGTGTAGCAGGTGGCTGGTAATTAATGCTGACACTAACGCTGACACCGATATTTAACTAACGCTGACACTAACGCTGACACTGAAGTTTAACTAATGCTGACACTAACGCTGACACTGAAGTTTAACTAATGCTGACACTAACGCTGACACCAACGCTGACACTACTGACGCTGACACTAATCTCCTCGTCTGAACACGTAAATGATGGATAAAAGTCAAGAACAGAACCCGGAAATTTTCTTTTAATGCTACTAACTACATACATACACACATATACACACACATACATACATACATACATACATAGGTGATAGATAGATGGAGGATGGATAGATAGATAGATAGATGGTGGGAAGGTGTGGCTGCGTCACACCATGGAGCCTTGTTGGTAACGAAGCCCTGTTTAGCATAATTGTCCACTGAGCCAGAGAGAGAGAGAGAGAGAGGGGGGGGGAGAGGGGGGTCGTTATTGGAGGGGGAGGGGGTGATGAGGGGGGTCGTTAGTGGAGGGAGGGGGTGAGGAGGGGGGGAGCAGTTTGGGCGTGGTAAGAGTGCGGGGGCGGGAGGAGAAGGAAGGAGGCCGTGAAGAGAAGGAAGGAGGAGTGAAAGGAAGGAAAGAAGGACGGAAGGGGAGAGAAGGAAGGAAGGAGGAAGTGAGGGAGGCAATATAAAGTAGGTCGCATGGAAGATGCATAATGACAACAAATTAGGCAGACAGACAGACACACAGACACATTGACAGACAGACAGACACACTGACAGACAGACAGACACACACACACAGACACACTGACAGACAGACACAGACAGATAAACAAGTGAGCTGTGTTGTGTTGATAAGTAACATGGTAATAATTAGTCTAACAAGGTGTGTGTGTGTGTGTGTGTCTGTCAGTCTGTCTGTCTGCCTGTCTGTCCGTGTGTCCCTCTGTCTCTGTCTGTCTGTGTGTGTCCCTCTGTCTCTGTCTGTCTGTGTGTGTCCCTCTGTCTCTGTCTGTGTCTCTGTCTCAGCAGGTAATGAGAGTTTTTACCCATCGTCCACTACACTTTCCCCCTCACCCCATCGACCAATCAACGCCCTGGTATTAAAGCGTCCAATTAGGTGGCGACTCGAGACACACGACCAATGAGGAGCCGCCAACGTCAACTCCCTCAATAAGGGCCAATCAACTGTGAGCTCTATAGTCTCTCGGTTGATCAATGTTTATGGCCTGTTTATATATTAGTTTATATATTATTAAGCTGAAATAAATATAAACCACCACAAATTTAATACAAATATACTCACTACTAAAACTACTAAAATATACTTGTTGATATAAGTTACTTAAGATACGTAAATTATATGGAAAATAAATTACCTATTTCTCCTGTGATTCATATATATATTTTTGTATTTATATTATCTAAAAAAAAAATGCTAAATAATTTGGTATTTTTGTTTTCGTGTTTTATTTAATGATGAAGTATTAAGTGAGTTGGTAAAATAAAGTTTGTGTGAATTTGTTGATTAAAAAGGGAATGAAAAAAAGTGTTTTGGCCCATTCATTATATGTTTTTATATTTGTCAAGTCTTCCTTCCTTCCTTCCTTCCTTCCTTCCTCCTTCTCGTCCTTCTTTTCCTTCCTTCCTTCTTTCTTCTTCCTTCCTTCCTCTTCCTTCCTTCCTTCCACCTTTTTGTTTTCTTCCTCTTTAGCTTTATTTCTCTTCCTCCTCCTTCCTCTTCTTTATTTTTCTTTATCCTCTTTATTCTTCCTTATTTTCTTTCTATTCCTCCCTCCTTTTCTTCCTCTCCCTCCTTCCTTCTCTTTCTCCACCTATCCTTTTCCTCCTCTCCCATTCATCTTTATCCTCTTCCCCCTTCATTCTCCTTGCTCCTCCCTCTCTCTCCTCCTACTCCTCTCTTTCACCCCGCAGACAGACAGACAGACAGACAGGTAACGCCCAGGTCAATCTTGGGTAGAAATAGAATGGTCACTTTTACCGTCCGAGTGAAAATAATTTATTCAACAGCAACTCTCGTCGCCCCTTGTTCCCCGTCAGAATGTAAATCACTACAAATTAGACGAGTTATACCTCCCCCGTTTTCTTTTACGCCCAACAGAAATTGTGTCGTTCGGAAAAAAAAAAAAAAAGAAGAGAAATTCGCATAGTGTTCGGATGAGAGGGAGGAAGGGTGATGGTTCGTTTTTGTTCGGGAATGATTCTTTTTTTGGAGTGAGTCTATTTCAGGTAACAGTTTAAGTGTATGGGCAGGTGTGTGTGTGTGTGTGTGTGTGTGTGTGTGTGTGACGAGATGAGCTGAGCTAAGCCAGGGAAAGCGAGATTGAGACAAGGGTTTATAATGGTGGACCCCGATTTAGCTCTCCCCCCCCCCCCTCCCTTCCCCTGACCTTATCCCTCCTCTACCTCACTCCTCTTTCCCTCTCCTCCATTTCCTTACCCCTTCCTCCTCCTCCTCTTCCTCATTCGTTTCTTCCTCTCCTCTTCCTCATTCGTTTCTTCCTCTCCTCCCTTTCCTTGCCCCTTCTACCTCCTCCTTCTCCTCCTCACTCCCTTCTTCCTCACTACGTTCTCCTCTCTCCTCTCTTTCCTTCCTCCTCTTCCTCCTCCTCCTCCTCCTCCTCCTCCTTGTCTCATGCGCTTTCACTGGGGCTAAATTTGTCTGATTTTAATTGCACTGTGTGTGTGTGTGTGTGTGTGTGTGTGTGTGTGTGTGTGTGTTTTGTAAGCTCTTAATACCATCGTCTAGGGGAACTCTTGTTATCATCGTCCAGGTAAACTCTTATTACCGTCGTCCAGGTAAGCTCTTATTACCGTCGTCCAGGTAAGCTCTTGCTACGAGACAGGTAAACTTAGTTCTGCTTTGATCGTGTGATAATTTTTCGTTTCCAATTTATTAGGAAGCTAGAGGCACTCACTTCAGTCAACACACTCGAGGGGGGGAAGGATAGAAGGAAGGAAGGAAGGAAGGATAGAAGGAAGGAAGGAGGAAAGAAAGAAAGAGGGGAGGAGGTGTAGCAGAAAATCACTATGAGGGAGAGGAGGGAGGGAGTACAGAAGGAGGGAGACTGAGGGAGGGATGGGAAGGAAGGACTCATTCACTCGAGCATTTCCAATCTAGCTTTTTAGCTCCGTGAGTCTAAAATCTCTCGGCTGAGGTCAACAGGTGAAGGAGTCAGAGTGCCTCCTTGTCTTAACTAATTATACGCATCTCGGAGTTCAGCAGACCTCCCTAATACCTCATGCGTGATATTTATACTTTCATGTTTATTCGTAATTCTTTTTTGTAATATTTACTGTAATAAATAAGAGGAATATCGTAATTATTCTTGAGTAGGAGTAATATTCGTGTGTTGATGACTGATTTGTGTTTACTTAATTTATTATAGAATTGAGTTGAAAAATTAATGATATATAAATAATTTTTTTTCTATTTTAATTTAATTTTTATTTTATTTGGTATCTTTTTTTAGTGAATGTTTTTTTTAATTTATTTTATATATATTTATTTGTTATTGAATTAAATCTCTGTTGAATATAATCTCATTTTTATAGAATGTATCCTTTCTTTAACCATTCTCTAAGTTTATACATCACACACATATACATAAACCTACTACCTTCTACAGGACTATGACGCCTGTAGCTACCTGGTATTTCCCCTTCAATAAAGTTCAGTAATATCAGGTTTGTGAGGCCTCATGTACGGGATATTTTGGGGGGGGGGGGACTTTGATAGAGTGATTCACCGCCGTGTCTCAAGTTGGTCTCGTTCTAGCTTAGAGGGGAGGTGTGGGGGCGTGTGGGGGAGTGTGGGGGTGTATGGGGAGGTGTGTGGGGGAATAGGACTAGGTAGAGGGGAGGGGGGAAGAAAATGGTGGATTTCTATCTTGGTTTAATCCGTAAATCCCTCGGTCACCCCCCCCCCCCCCACCCACCCTCCTCTCTCTCTCTCTCACTCTCACACACACACACACAAGGACTTGGAAAACTTGTGTCTGTTCTACGTCAGGTGTGTACTAGTGGTGTCGATGTGTGTTTATGGATGCCAAGGTATCCCTCTCCCTCCTTGCCTCGTTCTTGCCTCCTGCTCCTCCTCCTCCTCCCTACACTCTCAGCCCAACTTCAGCAATATGAGTGTTAAGGAGCCCTTCCAGATGGCCCTCCCTCCACCCACGTCTTCTTCACTCCTTCTCTCCTTTCTTCTTTTCCCTCCCTTCCTCTCCTTCTCTACCCACGTCTTCCCTCTCCTTCCCTCCCTCTCCCTTCCTTTACTCACCCTTGTCTTCCTCCTTCCATCCCTTCCCACTCTCCTTTCACGTCTCACCCCCCTCCCTCCCTCCCTTAGCGTCTTCCCCCCTCCCTCCCTTAACGCCCCCCTCCCTCCCTCCGCGTCCCCCCCCCCTTCTTCCCTCCCTCGCCTGAGTTCTTTCGGTGATTTTTGTCCCTTTGATGTGCGTCAGCAAGCTCTTTGAATACTATTTCTCCTTTACTAACTCACTCACTCACTCACTTACCCACTCACTCATTCATTTATCCACTCACTCACACACTCACCTACTCACTCACTCACTCACCCACCGAGAGAACATGTCCCAAAAGCCTTCACTGACAAAAATTTCGACCATTTTTTTTTATTCAATCAGTCAATCAATTTTTTTCTTCTTCATCTTCTTTGTCTTCTCATCCTGTTGTTCTCCTCTCTTACTCCTCCTCCTCTTCCTGTTGTTGTTGTTCTTCTTCTTCTTCTTGATATTGCTGTTCCCTTTCTCTTCCTGTTGTTGTTATTGTTGCAGTTATTATTTTTGTTGTTATTATTTTTGTTGTTTAAGTTGTTATTTTTTGCTGTTTTGTTGTTTTGTTGTTATTTTTTTTTGTTCATCTTTGTTTGTTCACCGTCTCCTTGTTGGTGGTGGAGGACCGCCAATAATGGTGTGTGTTGGAGGGGGGGGGGAGGGGGGAAGGGGGGGGTCACTTGGTCTGTTGGGTCTTTATTGTGTTTGTCTTGAGAACTGTCCGGCCCTCTTGCTGAGTGCCACAGTGGTTGTCTTTGGGGAGTGCCACAGTGGTTGTCTCTGGGGAGTGCCACAGTGGTTGTCTCTGGGGAGTGCCACCGTGGTTGTCTTTGGGGAGTGCCACCGTGGTTGTCTCTGGGGAGTGCCATAGTGGTTGTCTCTGGGGAGTGCCACCGTGGTTGTCTCTGGGGAGTGCCATAGTGGTTGTCTCTGGGGAGTGCCACAGTGGTTGTCTCTGGGGAGTGCCAGAGGATATCAGCCCCTCTGGGACATGCCAGGGTGCCTGCTGCTCAGAGGGGATATAAGAAGAGCCTGGCAGTGCCGTCTGGAGAGCGGGTTCTCGTTATCAGTGACTGCCGGCGAACCACCACTCAAACGAGGCGATTAAAACTTGCGAGGTTGTTAATGGGCGGGTGGAAATTGTCTTAACTTGTGATGCCACTGACACTAAACAACTTGTGTCCAGTGATGAAAATACTCTCTCTCTCTCTCTCTCTCTCTCTCTCTCTCTCTCTCTCTCTCTCTCCCGCTAGGTGGAGGGAGCCCCGCTGGGTGTTCCAGTACAGTAGTCAGTATTATTGTATATATGCGTCAGGGAAAGGAATGTTGTGCTTCCCCGACTACCCCGCCTGTGCGTTGACTGAGCTGTAGTGAGCGTTGACTGAGCTGTAGTGAGCGTTGACTGAGCTGTAGTGAGCGTTGACTGAGCTGTAGTGAGCGTTGACTGAGCTGTAGTGAGCGTTGACTGAGTTGAGTAGAGCATTGACTGAGCTCCACAGTGCTGGAACCTTAACTGAGGTGCACAGTGCCAGAACGTTAACTGAGGTGCACAGTGCCAGAACGTTAACTGAGGTGCACAGTGCCAGAACGTTAACTGAGGTGCACAGTGCCAGAACGTTAACTGAGGTGCACAGTGCCAGAACGTTAACTGAGGTGCACAGTGCCAGAACGTTAACTGAGGTGCACAGTGCCAGAACGTTAACTGAGGTGCACAGTGCCAGAACGTTAACTGAGGTGCACAGTGCCAGAACGTTAACTGAGGTGCACAGTGCCAGAACGTTAACTGAGGTGCACAGTGCCAGAACGTTAACTGAGGTGCACAGTGCCAGAACGTTAACTGAGGTGCACAGTGCCAGAGCGTTAACTGAGGTGCACAGTGCCAGAGCGTTAACTGAGGTGCACAGTGCCAGAGCGTTAACTGAGGTGCACAGTGCCAGAGCGTTAACTGAGGTGCACAGTGCCAGAGCGTTAACTGAGGTGCACAGTGCCAGAGCGTTAACTGAGGTGCACAGTGCCATGTTCCTGTCCCACTGAACAAGAAGTCGCTGGTGTTTAATCGATATTCCATCTTGTTGTTTAAAGCAGTTCAGTGATTGGCTGGTCGTGGAACTCATTATCAAGTACTCTTCGTTCATTGGTTGAGAGGGAAACTTATTACGAAGAGCTCTCCGTTGATTGGTTGATACGTGATATTTATTGCCAAGAACTCCACGCTGATTGGAAGTCAAATAACAAATACGAAATAAAATAAGCGATGATAAGAGAGAGAGAGAGAGAGAGAGAGAGATTTGCTCACAGGAAAATGGTATGTATGAGGGTGTAATTGAGAGGTAGAGATGAGAGAAAGAGAGGGAGGGATAAAGAGAGAATAATGTATAGGGAGATAGGAGGGATAGGGTGATTGATGAGAAGATAGAGGGAGAGAGATAAAAGGAAGAGGGTAACAGAAAAGGAAAGAGAAGAAATAGAGAAATCTAAACACACACACACACACACACACACACACACAGACAGACATACATACATACATACATAGATATACTCAGATACACACAGAAAGACATACTCAAGTACACACGGACATACACAGACAGACAGACAGACAGACATACATACATAGATATACTCAGATACACACAGAAAGACATACTCAAGTACACACAGACAGACAGACAGACAGACAGACATACATACATACATACATACATAGATATACTCAGATACACACAGAAAGACATACTCAAGTACACACAGACAGACAGACAGACAGACAGGTGTACTCAACGTATATAGTTTACATATTAGGCAAAAAAAAATATATTTTATTCTCTCATACAATTTTTTTTAAGTGTCAGAGTCAAGAATAAAATATTACATTGTTCCAAGAATACTTTTGTGTGTCAGTAATGCGAAGTGTATAATGGTGTGTCGCTGTCTGTCTGTCTGTCTGTCTGTCTGTCTGTCTGTCTGGTTGTGATTATCTATGTCTGTTTGTCTGTCTGTCTGTCTGTTTGTCTGGTTGTGATTATCTATGTCTGTCTGTCTGTTTGTCTGTTTGTCTGGTTGTAATTGTCTATGTCTGTTTGTCTGTCTGTGTTTGTGTATGTCTGTTTGTATGTCTGTGTATGTAACTCTCTCTGTGTCTTTATGTGTGTTTGTGTCGGTCTAACTGTTATCAATTTGGCGTCCGACTCTTGCATCAAGGAACGTGATATTGTATAAGTAACGTGATTGTATAAGTAACGTGATTGTATAAGTAACGTGATTGTATAAGTAAAGTGATTGTATAAGTAACGTGATTGTGTAAGTAACGTGATTGTATAAGTAACGTGATTGTATAAGTAACGTGATATTGTATAAGTAACGTGATTGTATAAGTAACGTGATTGTATAAGTAACGTGATTGTATAAGTAACGTGATATTGTATAAGTAACGTGATTGTATAAGTAACGTGATTGTATAAGTAACGTGATTGTATAAGTAACGTGGTATTGTATAAGTAACGTGGTATTGTATAAGTAACGTGATATTGTATAAGTAACGTGGTATTGTATAAGTAACGTGATTGTGTAAGTAACGTGATTGTGTAAATAACGTGATTGTATAAGTAACGTGATTGTATAAGTGACGTGATTGTGTAAGTAACGGGATTTTTTATTTAAGTTAGTTTTGGTAAGTATAGCTTAGTTTAGGTTAGGTTAGTTTAAATTAGGTTAGGTTAGGTTAGGTTAGTCACAATCTTATTCATATATATAATTTATACTATAATTATCTACATGATCGTCCCAATACATAAATAATTTTGAACTACGAGAAAAAATATTATTGATAAATATACCAAATTATCTTTTTATTTACCGTGAAAAAAAAAATAATGATAAATAATACTTTTCGAAATGTATCCAGTGGTAAGGGAGAAATATTTATGGCCAGAAAGAATAATATTTCAGTGTTTGTCAGGCGGGAACTTCATCTCGTAAAACACAAACTTGCTCCCTAAATTATTCCCTCTAAGTGCATTTAACCTGATTCTGAAACCACTGTAAGATTTATTTAACGTGTGGGGGGGGGGGGGGAGTAAGGTTAGGTTAGGTTAGGTTAGGTTAGGTTAGGGGGGAGGTAATTTAATTTTCTGTATTTTGTGTTTTTTATGTTTTTTTTTGTGTTTTGGGTTTAATTTAAGGTTTAATGTTAAAGGGTTTTATATATTGTTTTTTAGGGGTTTTATGTTATGTTGTTTATTAAATGTTGTGTTTTAAGATTCTCAATTGGATTTTATATTTAGGTGGTGTGGTTGTGGTGTGGTTGTGTGGTGTGGTAAGTGATGTGGTATGGTATGGTCAACAGCGTCACACCACACCCAGCTGCCCTAACTCACACACACACACACACACACACACACACACGGCATAAGACGTGAGTGTTTAAAAGGACATCTGCGGGATTAAAACGAAGGGATTTATTTATTATGCAGGGGATTAACTATGATTATGGGATTATTTAATGAGTTTTTTTATCATGTTTAGTTTTTATTCATGTGTGGGTTTTTAAAGAAGTTAAGATTATTATGGAATTAAAATCATTATTCTTAATAATTTAAAACGTATGGGATTTTATTATTTTTTTTTAGGATTCTACGTGACTATGGGATTGTGTTTTTTAATTTTATATTTCGCTTCATTAAAAAAAGTAGGAATTTTAGTTAGGAACATTACCCTAGTATAATTATATAGTTTTTATAATTAAATATTTTATTTTTTTATCCACTAAACATTTATTACCTTAATATAGTGTAAAATTTTAAGTAACACTGGAAAGTTTCAAAAGGAGGCTGGATAGATTCATGGATGATAGAGAGTGGTAGTAACTCTAAACAGGAGCTGCCATGCACAGGCCAACCGGCCTATTGCAGACTCCTTATGTTCTTATATATATATATATATATATATATATATATATATATATATATATATATATATATAAATATATATATATATATATATATTTGTGCATGGTCTTGAATACACTAGAACGGTCACAGAAAATGGGAAATCCAATATGTGTGGATTTGAATGTGTGTGTGGCTTTATCCAACACAATGGCCGCCGTTCAGCTGCTCTGGTAGCGAGATGGAAATGAAATGCAAAATTAAACTCGCTATGTAAAAAGAGAGAGAGAAAAAAAATGATCGATGACTGGAATAAAACGTTGGGACATGTGATAAGTGACAGTCGATGAGTGGTGGTGGTGGTGGTGGTAGTGTCTGTTGAAAGTGACAGAAAACGGATGATGAGGTTAGTGATTGAAGGGTATACTTGACAAAACATAAACACAATACACAGCCACACACAGCACCCCCCACAACACAACAGCACCCACTCACACACTCACACGTAGGCCAGGGCAGGTGTAATTGTATTGGGCGCTCAGCAGAACAAGAAATGGAGCAGAGTTTAATGTGGGACTCCCCTGGAATGGCAATGAGATCGGAAATTGAGGTGCCATCGTGAAGTTTTTGGGCGAGCGTAGCAACTAAGGAGATTCCCGAGATATTGTACTGAAGGAGGAGGAGGGGGGAGGGGGTCAGGGTTTGTTGGGGGTGGGGGGTGGGAATCAGGGTTTGTGGGGGGAAGAAGATGGATGTTGGGGAAGTAGAGGAGAGGGGGTGGTGGTGGAGTGGAGTGGTCGTGGTGGAAGGTGATGGTGGGGATGTTGGTGGTGATGGTAGTGGTGGGGGGAGGTATTGGTAGTGTAGATGGTATTGATGATAGAGGGATGGGTGGGTGGGTGATGATGGAGGATGGTGGGGGAGTGTTAATGGTGGTGGGAATTGGTGGTGATCGTGGTGGA
The DNA here is from genome assembly GCA_958450375.1 of Homarus gammarus. Classification (NCBI taxonomy): domain Eukaryota; kingdom Metazoa; phylum Arthropoda; class Malacostraca; order Decapoda; family Nephropidae; genus Homarus; species Homarus gammarus. The sequence continues at coordinate 1,664,525 of CAUDMG010002080.1, read as the reverse complement.
GGATGTTAGTGTTGGTGGTAATGGAGAGTGATGGGTGGTGGTGGGAGAGGAGGGGTTTTAGTGGTGGAGGGTTCGTTGGTGGTGGAGGAGGGACAGGTAAGTAGGTGCACCTGTATTAATTACTGCCAGGTAACATCCATCACCGTGAGAGGAGGATCAATCACGTCTCAACCCTCATCTAAAAAACACTCACTGGCGACATTTCTCTCGCTCGGAAATGTTTTAGTGCCTACGTTTGTGTGGCTCGTGGAACGTTTGTGCGACTCGTGGAACGTTTGTGTGACTCATGGAACGTTTGTGTGGCTCGTGGAACGTTTGTGTGACTCGTGGAATGTTTGTGTGGCTCGTGGAACGTTTGTGTGGCTCGTGGAACGTTTGTGTGATTCGTGGAACGTTTGTGTGGCTCGTAGAACGTCTTTGTGATTCAGGCAACATTTCTGTTAGGGGAAATTTCTGTCACTCAGCCTACGCTTCTCGATCAGTCAACGTTCCTCTCAGTCAGTCAACATTTCCCTCATGCAACGTTTCTCTGGGTCACACAACGTTTCTCCGGGTCACACAACGTTTCTCTGAGTCACACAACGTTTCTCCGGGTCACACAACGTTTCTCTGAGTCACACAACGTTTCTCTGAGTCACACAACGTTTCTCTGAGTCACACAACGTTTCTCTGGGTCACACAACGTTTCACCGAACCTTGTCTGGTCACAAAATATCTACTGTGTTTATAGTCGCATTTGTCTTCTGTACAGAAAACGACTCGAGGGCAGAATATTAATTAATACGATATAAAACCAACGATGAAAGACGTTTTCAATTATTGGAGGCTTAAAAAAAAAAGAAATATCGACTGGCCTTACCTGATAAAATGCTCTAATGCAACACGTGCAATGGTTGGCTGATTAATTGCAACGAGAGAGTTTGAAAGTTTGTTGAGGATTTTTTGTTGAAGAATAAATTAGTAGCGAGTAGAGTTTGGTAGAGAATTGTGATGATTGTTGTTGTTATTATTATCATTATTATCATTATTTGTTGTTATTATTATTATTATTATTATTATTATTATTATTATTATTATTATTAAAAACTTTACTAATGTAATATATAACATTTTCTTTAAACTTATTATTTACGAATATTTTTAGAAAATAACATAACATAACATAGCATAGCATAACATAACATAACATAACAGGATCCAATGTATTACAAATTCAATATATAAACATTTCGTAAAAGAATAATGATGATAAATGTTTAAGTAATGTTTATGTCAATGTTTGTCAGCTGATTTGGTTTAGAAATGTATAGAGGTTGAGAATTGAGGTGATATAGTTGAGTGTTGGGGTCCTGTGATGATGGAGGAAGAGGAGGGGGAGAAACGAGGGAAAATAGAAGCGAGTAGCAGAGATGAAGGCGAAGAGAGAGAGAGAGAGAGAGATTATACTTGTAAGAGTGAAGAGGAAGGGAAGGGAAGGGAAGGGAAGGGAGAGAAAATTTACAGAGAGGAACCCTGAGAGTGGAAGAGAGAAGAACGGGGAGGGATGTGGAAGGAGGAAGGGCCCAGGAAGCATTAGGGAGGGAGGGAGGCGACCAAGTTGTGTTTACTCTCGAGGTGATTACGTGGCCACCAAGTTTACACTCCCAGGAAGTGTATACACACCCTTGAGAGGTTTACACTCCCAGGAAGTGTATACACACCCTTGAGAGGTTTACACTCCCAGGAAGTGTATACACACCCTTGAGAGGTTTGCACTCCCAGGAAGTGTATACACACCCTTGAGGGGTTTGCACTCCCAGGAAGTGTATACACACCCTTGAGAGGTTTACACTCCCAGGAAGTGTATACACACCCTTGAGAGGTTTACACTCCCAGGAAGTGTACACACACCCTTGAGAGGTTTGCACTCCCAGGAAGTGTATAACCACATAGGCTCGCCTCACAATGAGTGGACCCGGGTTCGGTCCTCGGGCAGGGCGAAACTATGGAAAAGTTTCTTTCCGCCATTTGCCTCTGTCTACCCAGCAGTAATTGGGGACCTGGATGTTAATCGATTTACTGATCGTGTTCCGGGGTAATGGTTAGCCAGTGCAGTTGCGAGTTGTCCGGTCTTCTTGGGTTATATAGCCCTTGTTACTGGGTCATACAGCTCGTTAACTCAGGGTGTTGTTGTTGTGTTGGCGATAACTTCAACACATTAACGCAGGAGTGACCCCTCGGCCGCCCAGCCTAGAACACGAGAGGCAACCATTATATATGTATCGCTGTATGTGTTATGTATGTCCATCTGTGTGTTGGTCTGTGGTGGTAGAGGACCCCTGGACCTGTACTGTTGTGAAGGAGGGAGGAAGGATGATGGAGGGAAGGATGAATATTGGGATGGTGATGGAGGGAAGGAGGAAGATTGGGATGGTGATGGAGGGAAGGAGAAAGATTGGGATGGTGATGGAAGGAAGGAAGGAAGGAAGGAAGGATGGATGGAAGAAGAAGGAGGGGTAAGTCAGCATCACATTAATAATTTAGGCTGTACACGATCACCAGGTGAGTCAGACTGACACATGACTGTTGGATCACTAAAAATAAATAAACTGGATCACAAAGGCGTATTTGTTCAACAGCAACAACAGAAACAACAACGGTAGCAGCCATAGCAGGTCTGCACAGCTGTAGGGGGGTGGGGGTGGCACAGCGTGTGAGAAGGAGAACTGTAAAAGGCTTTCATGAAGCTGCGTGTGGTCCATTGTCGGCCCTCTCTCCCCACTCTCACCCCTCTCGCTAGGGCAGAGTGAGTCATTGGTCATTATAGTGAGAGTAAGTCAGGGGTCATTACAAGGAGGTCAGGATGAGTCAGGAGTCATTATAACGAGGTTAGAGTTTGTCCTTATAATGATGCCAGAGTGTGTCGGAGGTCATTATTGAAAGGTCAGAGGTCAACAAGTGTGTCGGTCAGGGCCACCATTTAAGGACAGCGCTAAACATCTATTAGTTATGTGTATTATGAATCAGTCTTAAAGGAACAAGTACAGGTGAAAATACAAGTACAGGTTACCAGAACACCGAAAAAGGTAATGGATTTTTACTCCTTTTTCGTTCGTCCGTCCGTCCGTCCGTCCGTCCTTCCTTCCTTCCTTCCTTCCTTCCTTCCTTCCGTCCGTCCGTCCGTCCGTCCTTCCGTCCCAAGTTTGTCAGCAGGATAACTAAAAAATATATATATATATATACCACATAGAAGTGAAATTATGTAGGTTAGGTCAGGTCAGGTTAGGTTAGGTCAGGTCAGGTCAGCTTAGGTCAGGTTAAGTTCGTTCCCACTCGGAGTGAACCCAATTAGAATGATGACCCAGTAAGAACGGTGTCTATTAACATAAGAACTTAAGAACTTAAGAACATAAGAATGGAGGCAACTGCAGCGGGCCTATTGGCCCATACTGGACAGTCCCGTTTACACCCAACCCCTATTGCTCATATAAGCATCCAACCTATGTTTGAAGCTATTCAGCTTATTCGAGTTAATGATGATATTTGGTAACTTGTTCCATTCATCCACTACTCTGTTTCCAAACCAGTGTTTACCTACTTCACGCCTAAATCTAAATTTGTCTAATTTAAAACCATTGTTACTAGTTCGCTCCTTGTTGGATAGTTTGAGTACCTTTGTAATGCCCCCTTTGTTTAGTCCTCACTTCCACTTATACACCTCTATTAGGTCGCCCCTCGCTCTACGTCTCTCGAGGGAGTGCAAATTAAGATGCTTTAACCTGTCTCTATACTCAAGGTTCCTAATGCCCGGGATTAGTCTTGTCATTCTCCTCTGAATTCTTTCCAAGAATTCTATATCCATTCTGTAATACGGTGACCAGAACTGAACTGCGTAACCCAGGTGTGGTCTCACAAGTGCAAGATACAGTTTTAGGGTGACCTCGCTAGTCTTGTAACTAACACTCCTTTGTATGAACCCAAGTACTTTATTAGCCTTGTTACGAGCAAAAACACATTGTTTACTTGGCTTAAGGTTCCTACTTATCATTACTCCTAAGTCTCTCTCGCAGTCGGATTTCTCTATGGCATCGTTGTTCATCTGGTATCTGGTTTCCCTGTTTACATCTCCTATACTGAGTACTTTACATTTGTCCACGTTGAATTTCATCTGCCATTTTACAGACCATTCGAAAAATTTGTTTAGGTCTTCCTGTAGTTTTGCCGAGTCCTCGTCAGATTTAATAACATGTCCTATTTTAGTGTCATCAGCAAATTTACTTATGTTGCTGTCTATGCCGATATCTATGTCGTTTATGTATATTATAAATAATAATGGTCCAAGTACTGAGCCTTGGGGAACTCCACTTGTGACGTTGCTCCAATGGGACTTAGTGCCGTTAATGCTCACTCCCTGTTTCCTGTCCTGTAACCACGCCCTAATCCATTTAAGGATGTTACCTTTGATGCCATGTGCTTCTACCTTTCTAATTAGTCTTTCGTGGGGGACTCTGTCGAAGGCTTTGCTAAAGTCGAGATATACCACATCATAATTGTGCCCCTCGTCCACCGATTCGAAAACTGATGAAAAGAATGTTAATAGATTAGTTAGACAAGAACGTCCGCTTGTGAAGCCATGCTCGGAATCATTGATCAATCGGTGCTTCTCCAGGTGATTTCGAATGAAGTTCGAAATGATTGCTTCCAATAATTTGCCTACTATTGATGTTAGACTGATTGGGCGGTAGTTAGAGGATAGTGATCTATCCCCCTTCTTGAAAATCGGTATTACATTCGCTATCCTCCAGGATTCTGGTACTACACCTGCTTTTAAGGACATGTTAAACAACTTTGCTAAGGGCATGCTAAGCTCTTCCTTACATTCCTTTAATATTCTGGCAAATATCTCATCGGGACCAAGTGACTTATTAGGCTTTAGTTTGTCTATTTGCTTACTAACACCGTTACTAGTCACTACTATCTCGCTTAATTTGTTTTCTTCACTATCTCTGAATAGAGTCGGTGCCTCGGGTATCATGTTTAAATTTTCGGTGGTGAAAACTGTTGAAAAATATTTATTCAAATTATTGCTCATTTCTCCGTCGCTATCAGTGAGCTCGCCGGTATCTGACCGTGTTGGTCCAATCTTTTCTCGTGTTTTAGTTTGATACATTTGGTAGAATCCTTTGGGGTTTGTCTTCGCCTCCCTTGCTATCCTTACCTCATTATTCCTCTTGGCTTTCCTTATCTCGGTTTTAACTCTACTCGCCAATACCTTATAATAATCCTGGAGGTAAATTTCGCCACGCTTTATCCTTCTACCTATACCCTTCCTTTGACCAATGATGTTCTTTAAATAATTATTTATCCATTTAGGGTCATTGTTGTCTGATCTGAGTTTTTTGTATGGTATGTTCTGCCTTTGTGCATTAAGTAACTCATTATTTAAATTGTCGTGGAACTCGGCAATCTCAGGATTAGAACCTTTTAAAATGGGGCCTATTAGAATTATGGTCCATTAGGAGGGGCCTTTCAGAACTGGGGCCCATCTAACTGGGGCCCATCTAACTGGGGCCCATCAATCCTGGAGCTGACTCTCCGCCAGCCATCAAGAAGTTAAAATTGAAAACTTGGATACTTTAAATCGCGTTCAATCTGAAATGCTGAATGAATAAGTAATTTGTCTCGGAAAAAAAATAATTGACGAAATTAACTGAAATTACCATGACCCAAAATAGACAAACTGAATCTAACATGAAGCGAAATTAACTTAGAAACTTAATTAACAATAACAAAACCCTAAAGGAGACGAGGAACAAAGAGAGATATAACACGTGACCTCTTAATGACCTCTTGATACAGCTGACCTCTCCATGACCTCTATGCAGTTGACCTTTTAATGAACTTTTTGATACAGTTGACCTCTTCATGACCTCTATCCAGATGACCTCTTCATGACCTCTTGATACAGTTGACCTTCAAAGTTTAAATCATTTCTCGGTTCCTCAAAATTTTAGGTATTTTGGGTTTTTTTAAAAGTTTAAAGTTTTTCGAGGTTTAAAAGTGTAGGGACTTTCTTGCTTTAAAGGTTATATATTCGCTCTGGGTACGCAAAGTTTAGTTACTTTCTCAACTTCAAAGGCACGTATACTTTCCGGGGCAGTGGCAGAGTACCCACTAAAAACTGACTCCCCCGCAGCTAATGGCTCCAAACAGCTAAACATCTCCAGAGAAAGTTTTAAAAAGGTTTGAAAAGTTTAGATAGTTTCTGGGCCACTGTTATTGTCCTCAGAGACGCTGGGGGCTAAAAGTTTCCCTGTTGATAATATTTCTTCCTGTAAAGTCAACATGAACCGGAGTCTTGCCCCTGGGTAATACTGAGTCTTGCCCCTGGGTAATACTGAGTCTTGCCCCTGGGTAATATTGAGTCTTGCCCCTGGGTAATATTGAGTCTTGCCCCTGGGTAATATTGAGTCTTGCCCCTGGGTAATACTTAGTCTTGCCCAGGGGGATACTGAGTCTTGCCCAGGGTAATACCGAGTCTTGCCCAGAGAAATACTGAGTCTTGCCCCTGGGTAATACTGAGTCTTGCCCCTGGGTAATACTGAGTCTTGCCCCTGGGTAATACTGAGTCTTGCCCTTGGGTAATACTGAGTCTTGCCCACGGCAATACTTCGTCTTGCCCCTGGGTAATACCTAGTCTTGCCCAGGGTAATACTGAGTCTTGCCCCTGGGTAATACCTAGTCTTGCCCAGGGCAATACTGAGTCTTGCTCAGGGTAATACTAAGTCTTGCCCCTGGGTAATACCTAGTCTTGCCCAGGGTAATACTGAGTCTTGCCCAGGGTAATACTGAATCTTGCCCCTGGGTAATACTAAGTCTTCCAGGACAGTAGCAAGATCCCTCGGGCAATGTTGAGGCTCCTGGGGCAATACTGAACTCCTAGGACAGTAACAAGACTCCTAGGACAGTGACAACACTCCTAGGACAGTGACAACACTTCTAGGACTATAGCAAGACTCATAGGGCAGTGACAAGACTCCTAGGACAATAACAAGACTCCTAGGACAGTAACAAGACTCCTAGGACAGGTATCAGAGCCACTTTCTGTCTATTTAAGGATGCATATTTGTCTTCTTTACAATTTACCTTTCCGTCTAAATTCTCGCCCCCACCATTTTCCCTTCCCTCGCCCCCATCATTTTCCCTTCCCTCGCCCCCATCATTTTCCCTTCCCTCGCCCCCATCATTTTCCCTTCCCTCGCCTCATTTCTCCCCCTCATTTTTTCGGCCATACTCCCCGTCATTAACCCCTGACTCCAATCCCATCACCTCTCCCTTCCCCCATCCCTCCATCCTATCCCATCACCTCTCCCTTCCCCCCCCCCCCTTCCCCCATCCCTCCATCCTATCCCATCATTCCCTGTGAGAGATGACGTCTACCATTCACCGCCCCATAGCCCCCCCCCCCCCTGCCCATCCTTCCAGCACCCAAGCCTCCACCTTTTCTCTTCTCTTCTCTTGTCTTCTCTTCTCTTCCCTTCTCTTGTCTTGTCTTCTCTTCTCTTGTCTTCTCTTGTCTTCTCTGTTCTTCTCTTCTCTTCTCTGTTCTTCTCTTGTCTTCTCACCTCTTCTCTTGCCTTCCCTTCTCTTGTCTTCTCTTGTCTTCTCTGTTCTTCTCTTCTCTTGTCTTCTCTGTTCTTCTCTTGTCTTCTCTTCTTCCCTCCAGCTTATATCCCACCATTCCCTTTGAGGGATGCCACTTTCTATTCACATTTTCCAGCAGCGTGTGTGTCTTATCGTGAAATTCAATTCCCGACTCCTCCGGCATTATTACCCGACTCCTCCCGCACTACCCGACTCCTCCCGCACTACTACCCGACTCCTCCCGCACTACTACCCGACTCCTTCCGCACTGCGCCCGACTCCTCCCGCACTACTACCCGATTCCTCCCGCACTACTACCCGACTCCTCCCGCACTACTACCCGACTCCTCCCGCACTACTACCCGACTCCTCCCGCACTATTATCCGATTCCTCCCGCATTACTACCCGACTCCTCCCGCATTACTACCCGATTCCTCCCGCATTCTTCCCGACTCCTCTCGCATTACTACCCGACTCCTCTCGCATTACTACCCGACTCCTCCCTAATTTAACTCAGACTGGGGGTAACATTTCTCTCCGGGATAAAACGTGTTACCTGGGGGTGGGGAGGAGGGGGGGGGGAGGAGGGGGGAGGAGGGGGGAGGGAGAAAGAAAGAAGAGGGAGGGAATAAATCTTATGAGGAGAGTTGAGTGGATGGAGGAGGGGTGAGAGAGGGATGGAGAGGAAGAGACAGAGCGAGTGATAGGGAGGGGGAGGAAGATGGGGAAGGAGGGAAAGGGGGGGGAAGTAGGAAGAGGGTGAAGGAGGGAGAGAGAGAGGGATGGAGAGGAAGAGACAGAGCGAGTGATAGGGAGGGGGAGGAAGATGGGGAAGGAGGGAAAGGGGGGGGGGGAGGTAGGAAGAGGGTGAAGGAGGGAGAGAGAGAGGGATGGAGAGGAAGATAGGGAGAGGGATGGAGAGGAAGATAGGGAGAGGGAGAGGGTAAGAAAATCGCAGAGAGGATGAAGAAATGATGAAGGAAATCCTCTTGTGGGGAAATTTTTGAGGGGAGGAAATAAGTGATGGGTCTGGAGGGAGGGAGACGGACAGAGGCAGACAGAGGGCAGACAGACAGAGGGCAGACAGGGAGAGAGGGAGGCAGACAGACAGAGGGCAGACACCAACACACATATACATTTCAGTTTTATCTTATCATATAATTCCTAGACGCAATAATCTGGTTGCAAGAAAGTCTTTTAGGTTTGTTAACGTCAGCACAAATTCCATGGTGGTGAGTCTACCCCCTGATGCTGGGTGTCTGTGTCTTGTGGTAGTTGGGTCTCTCATGTGGTAGTTTATTGTGTCTTGCGTCTTATGTCTGTGTCTTGTGGTAGTTTATTGTGTCTTGTCTTGCGTCTTGAGTATTATGTGTGTCTTGCGTCTTGTGTTGTGATAGTTGGATGTGTCTTGCGTCTTGCGTCTTATGTGTGTCTTGCGTCTTGTGGGTTGTCAGGAATGTTTGAGTTTGTGTGATGTTTGCTGGGAGGAGTGGGAGGGGGGTGAGAGAGGGTAGAAGGGAGAGTGGGAGAGGGAGGGAGAGAGGGAGAGGGAGTGCGGTGCGTGCTGTTGACAGGTTAATAGTGAGGGAGGGAGGGAGAGTGTGAAGGGGGGGGGGGGGTGAAAGTTACAATCCATTAATGAAACACACACACACACACACACTCACTCTCTCTCTCTCTCTCTCTCTCTCTCTCTCTCTCTCTCTCTCTTCCTTCCCCCTTTTATCTTCCATACACGTCTTTTCTCCTCCTCTTCCCCCTCCTCCACTTCCTCCTCCCCCTCCCCCCTCCTCCTGCAAGACTGACCACCTCTAGAGAAACCACTGGTATGTAATTGCCTTTGTTTAGGTGTGACGACGCCCGTGTGTGTGTGTGTGTGTGTAGATTGATGGACATACATACATACATACATACATACATACATACATACATACATACATACATACATGGTGTGTTGTCGATCTTTTCATGTTGTTTATTTTACCAGTGTATATATTTTTCGGCTCCATTATAACTTAGGTCATTATAACTACGATATAATTTCCTTTGGTATGTTAATGGTGGTCCCAGAGGAGGGGGAGACGGAGGGGGGCGGGGTGACGGGGAGGGGGCGACGGACGGGGGCGGGGTGACGGTGGGGGGCGACGGAGGGGGCGGGGTGACGGAAGGGTAGAGGAGAGGAGAGGAGAGGGAGAGAAGAAAGAAGGTAAGGACAGAGAAACAAGATAAATATCCACCAGTACTGAGAACCTCTAACACTGGGTACCTGATCCCACTGAATTTTAAAACCTTATACCAACACAAATATAACAACATGGTAGAGTGAACACCTCATCAACTCTTACGACAATATTCACTTGATTTAAACCTGTGATTTAACCGACCATAACAACATCAGGAGGTCATCAGGGTTCAATGTTGTTTAGGGGCAGGGACCTTAAAGTAGTCGTGAGCTGTAATATGTTTTTTTGTTAAGGAAGTAATGTATCTATAAGTCTCACGGTTATAGACCCGATAAGGTGAGGTGATAAGTCAGATTCGGAGACCTTAACCCCCTTGAGTACGATGTCTGTAAATCCGTCCATTGAGTAGGATATCTTTACCCCTGAGTACGACGACTTAATCCCTTGAGTACAATATTTAATCCCTTATGAACGATTTCTTGTCCCTTTCAACTACGATGGCAAATCCCTTGAGTACAGACAACACTGTACTCGTGATATTAAGTCATAGTGCTCAAGGGGTAAATTTCACCTTATTTACTGACGTTTGTTTGGCTTAGGGCCGAGAGACGAAACTCAGCTCAGCCGTTTGTGCGCCCTGATTGGTTTAGATTTTATGACGTCATGAAGTTTCGTCTGACTAATTGGGTAACAGTATTGGACAATGCAAGAGGGGATATTTGTGGGGGAGGGGGGGGGGAGTGTGGGTGGGTAGTGGATGGAGGGGGGGAGTGTGGGCAATGGATGGAGGGGGGAGTGGAGGTGGTGGCTGAGGATGTGTGGATTGTAACTATATCTGTCGAGTTATACAAATACTTACACATATACTGTATCATTAACATGTATACTTTACCGATACTGTATAAGAGAGCGTCTCTGTGTGTATACCTGCGTTATGTACTTGTGTGTTACAGACGAGGAATATAGCTGTATCATCGTTTAGTAATATACAACTAACCCCTGTAGCTGCGATGTATGTGGGTATATATGTATCATACAACATATTGAACTCGTATGACAGACTACCTCCTTGTGGCAGTGTTCACGTCTTCCACTATTAATCTCTTTGACTTACGTATTCCTATTTGTTGTTACCTATTATTACCTATTACTACATATATTGTTCTAAGTCAGTGATCTAATATATGTAAACTTTTTGTCACTTGTTTAAAATGTCAACAAAAGCTTCAGATTCGAATGGTTCAGTATTGAGGTGGAATGAAGCAGTGTTGTTTATGACGTATGAACCCTTGAGTGTGTGGAATTGTGGCAGTGTGAAGTGGACGGACAGCGAGTCAGTACCCGCTACTGTGCTTTTAAGTGTGCGTGTACTGTGCTGCGCCTCATCGTGTGTATCCTTGGCTGCGCTTCAGGTTGGACAATGTCGCGGTAGAAATTTAAGGTTGCATTATCTCGAGGTAAGAAAGCTTTTGTGTTCTGTGGAGAAATTTCACCAAGTTGGTGCTCAGGGCGAACTAGTCCCATCGAGTATTACCCAAAACTTATTTCTCACCCCTAAATATAAAGTCGGGTGGGGGAATATTACTTTTCCTGTTTAGGTTTGTGTCCAAAGTCTTTCTTCAAGAGGAACTACGATCCAGTGCTGGTGTCTGAGTCGCCGCCATTTTTGTTTACCTGAACTGATGCGTCGTCGTCCTAACGTGTTATAGACATTAATGATAATGTTAATTCCCTTGACACTTCAGGTAATAATTTAGACGTCACTCACGGGAATGCGCCAATTTAGGTTAGTTTTTATACAAGAAAGTTCATGAGTACTGTAGAAAGAAATGGGAGGAGGAATTGCGTGTCTTAGGGCTCCTTTACACGATAAGTCCGAGCATGGTAACTAAGCCGTGCCCTGGCAGTGATCGGTAGACGGCCACACTGAACCACCAACCCTTCCGGGCAGTTACGTGTGGGAGCCTAATAGTGTGGGTCCCTGCCTCACCACACAGACCCGCAAGTTAAAAGCAACGATGGACGTTGTCCGTCGTCTACACCTCCCACCAGTGACCCCCAGGAGTCAAGGCCACCATTTGAGTGGACAAAGACGTTAACGTTACAACTTTTTGAACTGTATAGGGACCGGCCATGACTATGGCAGGTCAGAAGTGATGGGTACACAAATAGAAACGAAAAATGTAAGGCTTAAGGGTAACTGTATAATTATGTGAAAAATGTGAATCCTATGTTCACACTTGATATTGTCAAGAAGAAAATAAACACGTTACGCAGTCAGTACAGAAGAGTGTGTTGTACATTTCAGGGGTCATGCGGATATATCGTTGCCCGTCCTCTGTGTCCTCACGCTGCATTTCAGGTTATAAGTACCACACGATTTGTTACTTAGCCAGTTTTTCACCCACACGGTCCATTTTCTTGGGTTTTTTCTTCAGCATCATCCCAGCGGCCAAAACACACAACAGTGCGGCCGTCCGTTGCCGACTCATTTGTCTGGGAGCCATGAACCTCTACCACACACTGACCGGTAACGACGGTATGGCAGTTCCGTGTAAACACACAGTCCACTAAACAGTGGTCAGTACCCTGCTTCGCCACTGATCCGAGGCGTGCGCGACCACCATACTTGGTAACTGATCGTGTAAACGAGTCCTTACTTTTGGTTCTCCAGTGTTTTCATCCTCAACACACGCGGGGAGCTACTAGGGAAGCCGCTATTGTTTATTATGCGCGCCCCAAGAGACATTGTATTAACTACTGACGTTTCTTAGACATTAACGCTTCCGATAACTAAACATGACAAAAACCAGCAGCAGCAGTTTATATTATTTAGATAATATATTATAGCAGTATGGCGATTTTATCTTGACCGCATTTCATACCGAACCTAACCAACGTAAAATTCTCCAGCAGCGACGTGAGTGATTTATTGTTGATAAAATAAACCGACCTGACCTGCCTTACCTGGCCTAACTACCTTTATGATTGAAAAGTTTTATTTTGTTATATTACCTTATTGGGGTGGTTGTTGGGGGAGAGAGAAACAGTTGTCTAGTAGGAAATGATGGAATCGCTAGAAAACGTTATAGGTGACACAAACAAATCGTGGCGTCGGCGTGCACAGGGACGACGATAAACCATGGAAACCTACAGGATCTTAGATGGTTAGTTGGTTATGGCCAGTTTGTTTATAATCAACAGGAGGGGGAAAGCGAGCATGAGGGACCGAGGGAAACACACACACACACACACACACACACACATTTTCGCTCTTTAACAAAAACAAGGACAAACCAAAAGTAGGGAAGTTACAATTCCTCCGCCCATTTCGTTTTATTCATGATGTAAGAAACAAGTTTTCTTCTATGGAAAAGTTCCCTAAAGTGGCTCGTTCCCATGAGTGACCTCTTAAAGTATTACCATAATAATAGCACGTACAATATAGGTTGGATTTATAATTTCCCAACTAATAATATTACGTATACATGTATAAGTTAGGTGATACACACGAACCATCAAAGCAACGTACCTATCTAACCTAGGATGGCCGTTTATTATTATTATTAGTGTTATTTTAGTCTACTTAAGTTCTTGTAGGCAAATGACATAAAAAAGACTTCGTATAAGGGAAAGTTAATATATACATCACACGTCGTTGCCCATTGTGTATTATTCCTCCACTACATTTATTATTTTCTTGATGGTAAGAAATAAATTCTCTTCTGTAGATATTTATTCTTAGATGGCTGAATACCCCTGACAACTGTACCTAATTATAACCTAGTTCCTTTGACCCCGAGTAATGAAGTAAGAGTTTTCCAGCATTAAATAAAAGTTAATAATAAAAAAAAAAAAACATTAAAGGCGTGAAAAGTGGAGAGGTAATTCGTGAAGTTGAGGTATTTCCGTGTAATTGTTGTCATAGACGCCTCCTTCCTATTGTTGACAAGAACAATAACACGCCCAGGGCTGCCTCAAGTCTGCCAGGTGACAAAGGTAGAAAGACTTAACGACCTGACGGGGAGGAAGTCTCCAGGTTAGCCACTGTTCGTGTCGTAATTAAGGACAGGATGCGCTACCCAGAGCAAACCTTGTGCCAGATTTACGGTTGTGTTAGGGTAGGTTTAGGTTAGGTTAGATTAAGTTTAAGATATAGTAGATTTAGGTTAGGGGAAGTCAGGTTGGCTTGACGCAGGTTAGGTGTAATAGGTAAGAATAATGACCCGGGTTAACCAGTTACCTAATGAAAAATATCGCATTCAGATTTTTTTTCTCTGGTTTTTCTCGTAAATTAAGACGCGTCTGCCGCTCGCCCGCACGTGTTTTATTTAATACTAAGAAGAAACAGCAGCAGCAGGAGGAACTTAAGTCCTTTTTTGTATAAACTATGATGATAAATTATTCTTTCTTGCGTTAAGAACAATAATATCCACCTAAAAGGAAAAGCTTTAATGAACTCTGTAAACACCACCATCAAGGGACTCTGTAAAATGTAGACACAAACATCAAAAGACTCTGTAAACACTACTACCCATCCATGTTATCAATACAAGAAGTAGTGAACGTAATTTAGTGTAACGAATGTGAATTACGTTAGGTTTGACTTAGGTGAGTTGTGACTTAGGTTAGGTGAGTTGTGACTTAGGTTAGGTGAGTTTTGAGTTAGGTTAGGTGAGATATGAGTTAGGTTAGGTGAGGTTTGGTTAGATTCGGTTAGGTGTGAATTGGGTTAGCTTAGGTTAGGACTGGGCGTGCAGAGACACCCAATTACACGCACCCTCCTAGTTACCTGAGACTCACATGTATATAAATCACTCTGGTATTTCTCTTCCACTCCCGATTCTCACATATTTACGACATTTTCTTCCTGGTAATTTAAAAATATACCAAGAATTTATTTAACTGAAGCTAAAACATAATATAATCGTCCATAATGAACATGATTAAGACTACATTGCGAATCACCCTTAACTAGACACGTTCAGTTAATACCACTACCAGTTAAAGACGAATGGTTATATTTCTTGATTTAGTCATAAGTGAACGTGACTAATCTTTTTTTTTACCTAATGCTAATTGACTAAGAAGCCCCGCCCCCCTTGCAGGTCATTGGCTCCTTAGTCTATCACCTTCAGGTAAAATCAAGACTAGTTCAGGTTGTCATTGTAATTTTGAGGTTATTTAGGTTTTTTTGTTATTTTTAGGAAGTTAATGAATTAGATAGTCATACATCTTCAGTTACCTGGATTCAGTAATGGTGATTATTACACAAGCATAGTATTAGTGAGTGAGTTATCAGCTGGGAGTGAGATTACAAGCTTGTCTGAGTTACCTGTGAAGGATTGTAATTATGTTTCTGTGAATTGTGGAACTGTTCAGAACAACGACGCCACCAAACTCACTCGCTCTTATAATTTTGGCGATACAACATTACTTACCGGAATGTTCTTGTTGTTTTAAGAATCCCGTGTCTTGTGTTGTGAGTTAGTGAGTTTTATTATTGTCCCACTAGACCCCCCCCCTCTCTCCAAGCCTGCTGCACACGCTCCGGGGAATGAAAAGAACAAAACGAACCTTGGTCATGTTGAGTGATTCGTTGCTTCTAAAATAATAGTTCAGGGAAGGAATGCGGTAATGTCGGAGCTGTGAAGCCTTCCTACCACCCACCAGCCACCCACCCATAAACAGTGATCATTAATGTAATATATTCACTCAGGTAGTTGTTATGTGACTTGTGTAATAACGGTATAATTTGTAGAGGTTTTAATTTAATGACGCAATTCTGTAGTCTGATCTTGTGTTAGAGGTTAGACTGATAGTTATTTGTGTGTGTGGTAAAGAATATTAATGTGTGTAAATATTCCTAAGAGGATTTATGGCGGGCTGGTATTTAAAGAACAAACTACAAAAACTTCCTCAAAAAATATCATTATTGTTTGTATGTAATCGTCTCTCTTCAAAACAATGGGTTATTAGTGTGTGTGTGTGTGTTGGCTCAAAATAATAAGTATTGCGTTTTGAAAAATAGTACTAATATGCAAGTGAACTTTTTTATTTATTTTTTTTTTATTAAACTATTACCACAAATTCCTTCCAAATCGTCACAGTAGTTTTTAGAGGCATTATTCCCCCCCCCCTCACCCCCCCCCTTCCACCAAAAAATAATAAGTGTGTTTGAGTAGTGCACACACACACACACACACACACGCACGCTAGATTGACGGGGTAGCGAGTATGTTTTGATTGAGAAGTCGTCAGTCCTTAAATATTCCTGTGGGGACTCGTGTGTGTGTGTGTGTGTGTGTGTGTGTGTGTGTGTTCTCTCTCTCTCTCTCTCTCGTATCTCTGTCTTTCTCTCATAGTCGAAAAAGTTAGAAGCACAGTAGCTGAAGTTTGTGTAGAAATTTGGCTAACTTTCAGAAGCTCATAGCGGCCCGCTGTACTCTACTCCTCTCACCTACTGTAGTTTACCCCGACTTTCCCCGACTTTCAATTCCTGTCTCCCTACTGCTTCTGCTATATCTCTGCTGTTTCTACTGCTTCTGCTGCTTTTGTGTGTCATTTGTTGGGAGATGTGGGGTTGGTGAAGGATAGTGGTTGTGGGGAAGTGTGGGTGGGCTTGCGGAGGTGTGGTTCTTTGTGGGTTGGGTGGTATGCAAGTTGTGTGGCGAGTGCAGCCCCCACGCACTTTCAGCCCTTGCACATTTTAACCCCTACACTCCTCAGCGGTTACACACTTCAGCCCCCCCCTCCTCCCCCCACACTCGGTCCCCATATTCAGCCCTCCATTCAGTTTCCACACTCAGCCTTCCACACAGTCTCCATACTTATAGCCCCCCCCCACCCGCAGCCCCTATATTTTAGCCCCCACCCTCAGCCCCACGCTTTACTTGTTGATGTTCCTCGTGAATTAAACTGGCCCTCTCTTCCAACTTATCGATTCAGGCAGGCGTGAATAAAGAAAGGTATTGTTTTAGAATTCGTAATGCCTTCTTTGGCAGGGTATTGAGGAGGGAGGAGGAGGATGGGTGAGGAAGAAGATGGAGGAGAGGAAGAGATTGTGGAGATGGGAGGAGGAGGAGTGGGGAAGAAGATGGAGGAGAGGAAGAGATTGTGGAGATGGGAGGAGGAGGAGTGGGGAAGATGATTGAGGAGAGGAAGAGATTGTGGAGATGGGAGGAGGAGGAGTGGGGAAGAAGATGGAGGAGAGGAAGTGTTGTGGAGGGGAAAATGATCAGGGTAGGTGTGGAATGGGGAAGATGGAGTAACCAGGGAAGGAAGCAGTAAGGAAGGGAAGAAGTAAGAAAGGAAGGAGCAAAAGAGGGGAAAGGGGGGGGGGGGGCGTGAAGGAGGAGACCGTAAGCAGTGTACCACCTGAGAGTCGTCCAGGTAATGAGGCCATATTGTTGCGCCGGGCAGATAGGCAGGGGAGGGTGGGTGGGGTTTGTAGGTGGAATGGTGGGTGAGTAAGACGGTGGGCGGGCAGGTGGGTTGATGGGTGGAGACTGAAACAATCTTTACTGGCAGTGTTGAGTTGACGTTGAAAGACTCCAGTGTTTTACAATTAAGTTACTGACTTTTTTTTGCCTTTGTTTAGTCAAGTCCAATATGTTCCTCCTTGACCTGACTGATGGGAGTTCCACGCTTGGGGGTTTGTCATATACTTCTTAACGCAACTAATCGATTCTTGACTATAACCTTGTTTTCATATTTTCTTTCTATCTTATTCAAAACACTAATTAAAGCTTATATTTTTTCTCCTATGTGGTCCGTATAACACGCGCTAATGTTTATATTTTTCTTTCCAGGACAGACAACTGCTCACTCATCCTTCACTGATACGCATTTTGTAAGTATATGTCTTAAGGTTTTTTTCATAGGAGTAATGTTCTGTCTCATGTCTGTCTGTGGAAATAAACTTAGGTTTTTCATCTTCGGTAGATTAATTTTTTTCTTAAACTAACTCCTATAATTAGTTGTAACAGTGCGTACAGACAGCTCAAATACAGTCCCCTTTGTTTATCGTGAATGCCTGAGTTAATGAAGACCGTTTGTAAGGGTGGTGAAGTATCCAGTGTTCCTACAGGTGTTCGTGGGTGGATGAGCCGCGTTTCCTTAGGGTGATGTTGAATTTGATAGGAAACTCACTTGGGTTTCTAACTTTTAGTCTCTCAGGACTTGGTGTTGCCGTGTACTGGGTGTCCTCGGGTGTTGGCTCACACTAGGTGGGGAGTTGATCTTGCTACCGTTCCCCGTTTACACACGGTGTTAGTGGGGCCAGAGATTAACTATAGATGCCAGGTTTACTCTTCGGCAACACCGACTCGCCTAGAAATATAATCAGCCAGCCACCTTGATGGTATTCGTCAGGCCAGTGTAGCTCTTAGGACTTCACTAATCCTAAGTCTCGTGGTTGATGGCGGGGAGATGTCATTTAAACTGTGACATCATGGCCACTGTCCTGCCCAGCGTCAACCACTCGCTTATCAGTGTATACATCCTGCTAATGACTGGAGACACTTACCGGTCCAGTGTCCTAGTCTGGGGACCTCGGTAGACGGCATCACTCCAGGACTCGGGAGAGGATGGTTGCTGCCGCCCATCCTTGGCTCTAGGAGTTTAAATCCCATTGCTGAAGGATGGTGTTCATAAGTTTATCAAAGAGGTTGGCTTCCTCTTGCATTTATAAGTTATTTTTTATAATCATTTGAGTGTAGTCACATCTGTGTGTATATATTTTATCAAGGGTTTTGTGTTACATCAATTTTAAATAGAATTCCTTTATAAAGTGAACAGCGTCAAAAACCTCAAACAGTTACGGCACGCAGATGTACTGTATACAAACACAGTAATCAGTACACATATAGGGGCGATATAACCACAAGTACTGTACTGTACTCTGCCTGTGGGGACCAAATACTCAGTGAAAGCGAACGTGGGTCTCATATTTTCCCTAAATTCGTGAGGGTTTTCCGCAAAAAGGTCCCACCTGCTAGTTATCGACGGACGAGGGTGTTCTGACGGCTGTGGCAGGAGGCTTGTCACTCCCTGCTTACCGTACACTGGCTCGTCACTCCCTGCTTACCGTACACTGGCTCGTCACTCCCTGCTTACAGTACACTGGCTCGTCACTCCCTGCTTACAGTACACTGGCTCGTCACTCCCTGCTTACCGTACACTGGCTCGTCACTCCCTGCTTTCCGTACACTGGCTCGTCACTCCCTGCTTACAGTACGCTGGCTCGTCACTCCCTGCTTACAGTACGCTGGCTCGTCACTCCCTGCTTACAGTACGCTGGCTCGTCTCTCCCTGCTTACAGTACACTGGCTCGTCACTCCCTGCTTACAGTACGCTGGCTCGTCACTCCCTGCTTACAGTACGCTGGCTCGTCACTCCCTGCTTACAGTACACTGGCTCGTCACTCCCTGCTTACCGTACACTGACTCGTCACTCCCTGCTTACTCTGGGAAATGTATCGCCCTAATGTATAAAATTTGCATCTTAAATATATGTTGAAGACGTCAACCAAGACGGATGAAATGTAAATTAAAGTTATTTAGGTTTCCTGTTCCCACTCTTTGCCCTCCCTCCCTCTCCCCCCTCCCTCCCTCTCCCCCTCTCTCCCCCTCCCCCTCTCTCCCCTCTCCCTCTCAACCCCCTCCCCCTCTCTCCCCCTCCCCCTCTCTCTCCCCCCTCCCCCTCAACCCCCTCCCCCTCTCTCCCCCTCCCCCTCTCTCCCCCCTCCCCCTCTCTCCTCCCCCTCCCCATCTCTCCCCCCTCCCCTTTACCCCTCCCCTTCCTCGTCTGTTTATCCTCTTTCCTTACGCCTTTTGTCGTTCTCCACTTAATTAGTTTTCTTTCCCACTTCTTTCCCCACTTCTCTTACTCTACTTTCCCCTTCCACTTCCTTCTCCTCCTCCCCCTCCACTTCCCTCTCCTCCTCCTCCTCCCTTTCCTCATTTATCTTCCATCTCCCATTCCTCTCTTTATTTTTTCCTATCCTTTCCTCCTCTCCCTCCTCATCACACTCCACTTCTTTCACTTGGCAAAGGTCTTAACTTGGGGGTAAGAAGAGGGAAGGGAGGAATAGTAAGGAAGGAGGTGGGTGGCAGAGAAGGACGAGAGAGGGAGGGAAGAATGCGAAGGAAGGGAAGGAGAATACAAAAGGAAGGCAGACTGGGGATGGAGCCTGTCTTTGATAATCCTGGGAAAAGAAGAATTATCGAGCAGAAATCAACTATCGGCTCCCAGATATCTCATTATACTATTGGCACTCTGTAGCGACTCAGCATCTGGCTTCTTTCCCCAGGATGGACGCCGCTGTAATTTTGTCACACAAAGCTAGCTCTCTCTCTCTCTCTCTCTCTCTCTCTCTCTCTCTCTCTCTCTGTAATCGTTAGGTAGTTAGCATTGCGTTGTTAGATAGTTAGCATTGCATTATAAGATAGTTAGCAGTGTATTGTTAGATAGTTAGCATTGCGTCATTAGGGTAGTTAGCATTGCGTCATTAGGGTAGTTAGCATTGCGTCATTAGGGTAGTTAGCATTGCGTCATTAGATACTTACCATTGCGTCATTAGGTAGTTAGCATTGCATTGTGGTCAGAGCTTGTATATGGATGACACTAAAATCTATAAATATTTTTTGTGAGGGAATAAATTTATCTTGCGTGACGTAATGGTTAATTATGGTCATTGATGGATAATGACAAGCGGTTAATATTTTTGTTATGGATTAATTACTTTTATTATTGTTGTTGTTGAGGTTTTTATTTATCGGTGATTGTTCGTGTTATTTATTTTGTGAGATGTTTATTTCTAATGTTTTTTTGTAAGTGAGAGAGAGAGAGAGAGAGAGAGAGAGAATAAGTTGCCCATATTACAGGTACGACCCTTCAGGTAAATTCCAGGTACATCCCCTTCAGGTAAATTCCAGGTACGACCCCTTCAGGTAAATTCTAGGTACGACCCCTTCAGGCAAATTTCAGATCCACCCAATTCAGCCAAATTCCAGGTACGATCCTGTGACAAAATGACACATTATTTGCGTCAGGAGGGGGGGGGGGAGGGGGGGTACAGAACGGCACAAAATTCCCCGTTAATGGCAGCAATTGGAATGGGAGTTTTATGTTGAATTGGTTGTTTCAAAGACTTGGGTGGATGCTATTTTTTTTTTTCGTTCATTTAAAGGTTGATTTCCATTTTGTTTGATACGGAGGCCTTTGTAGAGAGAGAGAGAGAGAGAGAGAGAGAGAGACCCACCCTTATCTGTTGGCATTTCATTCCTACCTTGTCGCTCGAGTCCTGTAAAGTACTCCGGTCTCTCTCTCTCTCCATCACATTCTTTCACTCTTCCCTTCCTCCCCTCTACCCTTCCTCTTATCCTTCCGACTTCCTCCACTACTTCCCTTCCTCCTCATCAGTCCGAGTCTCTCTCTCTGTCTGTTGATCTTGTGTTCCTCTCTCATTCCCTCCATTTATTTGCATTTTTTTTAATTCCGCTGTTTATTCTCTTGCCTCTCTCTCCCTCTTCCGCCTGTCATATTTCATGCAAGTTTTGTCTCCCTGTCAGAAGTCGGTTTCCATTACTGACGTTCCAATTTCCTCCCTTAGTCTCCCTTGGTACTGGAAGAGGGTGTGTTGGTGCTGGAACCCCTTCAACCACCCCCCGTCAACCACCCCCATGAATCACCCCGTCAACCATTCCCGTCAGCCATCCACTTCAACCTGTCCCGTCAACCACCTGTAAATGAGCTGCCGTAACTAAGCATCAGGTGGAAGGATGTGGACTAAGTGATCCCTTCCTCCCTCCCCTCCTCTCTTCCCTCCCTCCCCTCCTCTCTTCCCTCCCTCCCCCCCTCTCTTCCCTCCCTCCCCTCCCTCCCCCCTCCTCCCCCATCCTTCCCCCTCCTTCCCCCCTCCTTCCCTCGTCCTCCCTTCCCTCGTCCTCCCTTCCCTCTCTCCCCCTCCTCTTCCTCCCTTCTCCCCTCCTCTTCCTCCCTTCTCTCCCCCTCCCACCCCCCTCCTCCCACCCCCCTCGTTCCCCCCTCCTCCCTTCTCTCCCTCCGTGTGATGGTTGGTTGCGCCCCTCTCCACGAAGGGACAGCAGGAGCCAAACTTGATGAGGGCTAGTTCTGGTGGGGGCTGATACTAGTGGGGGCTAGTTTTGGTGGGGGTTAGTTCTGGTGAGGGCTGATACTATTGGGGGCTAGTTCTGGTGGGGGCTGATACTAGTGGGGGCTAGTTCTGGTGGGGTCTGGTACTGGTGGGGGCTAATACTGGTGGGGGCGGATACTGGTGAGAGAGAGACGCTAAATGTATCAAAAAAGGAAGAAGAAAAATTTTCAAGCTTGGAAAATTGTGGAAGTTGGGCCGTTAGCGCTGCCTTCGTCATCAATTCCTGAGTCGGTGGAGGAGGAGGGTAGAGAAGGGTGAGAGGGAGAATGAGGGAGAGAAGGAGGGTGAGGGTGGATGAGAGAAGGAGGAGATGAGGGGGAGAAGGAGGGTGAGGGTGGATGAGAAGGGTGAATGGGAGGAGGAGGAGATGAGGGGGAGAAGGAATGGGGTGAGAGAGGAGGAGTGTGAAGGGGACTTCCCCCCACCTCCCTTCCCCCCACCTCCCTCCCCCACCTCCCCCATCCTCCCTTCCCCCTCCTCTTTCAACTACTGACCGAACTGCATCAAACTTGGTATGTGAGGCGTTCCAACAGCCCCTCGCTACACCTACCCTCTGCCGTGTTGATGAGGATACAAAAGTTTAAGGTCCAGGAGCCCACAAAATATCGCCATCTTTTCTGTATAATGTTTTTGTGTTTTTTTTTTTTTAGTGGCTGATCGTATACGTCTGGTAGTGAGGAAGGAGGGGGGAGGGGGTTGCTGCCGCTGGTCGGGGTTTAAACTCTCGTACTACTGTTGTTGTTGTTGTTGTTTTTTTTTCTTGTGGGTGATATTTAGTGTTTTTCTTAAGACTGGTTCATGAGAGAGAGAGAGAGAGAGAGAGAGATATTAGATTTTCTCTCTTAGTCTCTTACGGGAAAAGAAGAATTGAAGTCATGGAGTAATAATAATGACTAAGACTAACAGCAACAAGAGGAATATGAGGAGATTGTACAAAGGGGGTCGTCATTTCAGGAGGTCGTCTTGTCAATGGTCGTTTTAATAGAGAGGTCGTTTCAGATGTTTTAAATTATTGTTACAAACTCGAGATGGGAAGATAACTGTACTCGTCATAAATAGTCGTTCTCATGGTGGTCGTCTCAGTAGCTGGTGGTGACTGGTACGACCTCCCCGGAACAAAAGGAAAAAAAAGGAAGGAAATAATCATCACCACAAGAGTAAAACATCATCGGGATCTTGGTCAGTGGAGTCGTCTTTGGGTCGTAGTCGTGATTGGGGGTCGTAGTCGTGATTTGGGGTCGCAGTCGTGATTTGGGGTCGTCTCGCCCAATCAAGGGTGTCAAAAAGTGTCAGAGTGATCCCAAAGTGTCAAACAGGATTTGTAATTCGTTGTAAATAAACAAAGGATGGATAAAGGAGACGAAGAGAAACAAAGAGTATGTATGTAAGAACATAAGAATGGAGGAAACTGCAGCAGGCCTATTGGCCCATACTGGGCAGTCCCGTTTACACCCAACCCCTATTGCTCATATGAGCATCCAACCTATGTTTGAAGCAATTCAGCGTATTCCAGTTAATGATGATATTTGGTAACTTGTTCCATTCATCCACTACTCTGTTTCCAAACCAGTGTTTACCTATTTCACGCCTAAATCTAAATTTGTCTAATTTAAAACCATTGTTACCAGTTCGCTCCTGGTTGGATAGTTTGAGTACCTTTGTAATGTCCCCTTTGTTTAGCCCTGACTTCCACTTATACACCTCTATCAGGTCGCCCCTCGCTCTACGTCTCTCGAGGGAGTGCAAATTAAGATGCTTTAACCTGTCTCTATACTCAAGGTTCCTAATGCCCGGGATTAGTCTTGTCATTCTCCTCTGAATTCTTTTCAATGATTCTATATCCATTCTGTAATACGGTGACCAGAACTGAACTGCGTAATCCAGGTGTGGTCTCATAAGAGCAAGATACAGTTTTAGGATGACCTCGCTAGTCTTGTAACTAACACTCCTTTGTATGAACCCAAGTACTTTATTAGCCTTGTTACGAGCAAAAACACATTGTTTACTTGGCTTAAGGTTCCTACTTATCATTACTCCTAAATCTCTCTCGCAGTCGGATTTCTCTATGGCATCGTTGTTCATCTGGTTTCCCTGTTTACATCTCCTATACTGAGTACTTTACATTTGCCACGTTGAATTTCATCTGCCATTTTTCAGACCATTCGAAAAATTTGTTTAGATCTTCCTGTAGTTTTGCCGAGTCCTCGTCAGATTTAATAACACGTCCTATTTTAGTGTCATCAGCAAATTTACTTATGTTGCTGTCTATGCCGATATCTATGTCGTTTATGTATATAATAAATAATAATGGTCCAAGTACTGAGCCTTGGGGAACTCCACTTGTGACGTTGCTCCAATGGGACTTAGTGCCGTTAATGCTCACTCGCTGTTTCCTGTCCTGTAACCACGCCCTAATAAATTTAAGGATGTTACCTTTGATGCCATGTGCTTCTACCTTTCTAATTAGTCTTTCGTGGGGGACTCTGTCGAAGGCTTTGCTAAAGTCGAGATATACCACATCATAATTGTGCCCCTCGTCCACCGATTCGAAAACTGATGAAAAGAATGTTAATAGATTAGTTAGACAAGAACGTCCGCTTGTGAAGCCATGCTGGAATCATTGATCAATCGGTGCTTCTCCAGGTGATTTCGAATAGAGTTTGAAATGATTGCTTCCAGTAATTTGCCTACTATTGATGTTAGGATGATTGGGCGGTAGTTAGAGGATAGTGATCTATCCCCCTTCTTGAAAATCGGTATAACATTCGCTATCCTCTAGGGTTCTGGTACTACACCTGCTTTTAAGGACATGTTAAACAACTTTGCTAAGGGCATACTAAGCTCTTCCTTACATTCCTTTAATACTCTGGCACATATCTCATTGGGACCAGGTGACTTATTAGGCTTTAGTTTGTCTATTTGCTTACTAACATCGATACTAGTCACTACTATCTCGCTTAATTTGTTTTCTTCATTATCTCTGAATAGAGTCGGTGCCTCGGGTATCATGCCTGCGTGTATATGTGTGTGTGTAATGGCAAGAGCGAAAGGAGGGCCAGACAGCCAGACAGACGCAGAAAATATTACCTTGGATAATGGAGCGTGAAAGCGTTGGCAACAGAGCAGCATTGTGTGACGGCAAAAATGTACGTTAAAACAAATTAACTGAAATTACTTGTGAAGAGAGATGAGCAGTTGTGATATAATTTTATAATGATGGATGGTTGGGGGTGGATGGGTAGTTGTATGGATGGATGGTGTGTGGAGGCATGGATGGATAGATGGACGGATGGATATATGGGTGGTTAGATGGATGGATGGATGAATAGATAGATAAATGAATGTTTGGATGGCTATAAATATCTTATTCCAGCTACAGATATAACAATGAAGAAGCAGTTATTTAGTGGACAGACAGACAGACAGACAGACGGCGGGACAGGAGTGTAGTGTGGATGGAAGCTTGTGGTGTGGTGTACGGTATATCTGCCTCGGCTAGTCTTATGTTAAAGAGGTACATACATGCCACTGACCTCCAGCCTCATTCACTGACCTCCAGCCTCATCCTTGACCTCCAGCTTCATCCCTGACCTCCAGCCTCATCCACTGATCACCAGCCTCATCACTGACCTCATGACCTTATCATTGACCTCCAGTCTTAACATTGACCTCCAGCCTCACCACACATCCTGGGCTATGATAACATCCTAGCTGAGATAACATCCTGGCTATGATAACATCCTCGCTGAGATAACATCCTGGCTATGATAACATCCTCTCTGAGACAACATCCTGGGCTATGATAACATCCTAGCTGAGATAACATCCTGGCTATGATAACATCCTCGCTGAGATAACATCCTGGCTATGATAACATCCTCGCTGAGATAACATCCTGGATAAGATAACATCCTCGCTGAGATAACATCCTGGCTATGATAACTCACGTCCCTGACTATGATACACAACCCTCCATGTTATCGAGGCCAGAAATAAGACAAATTCCGAGACTCACATAAACAATAACAAGACCTGGACGAGAAAGAGATATAAGTCCAACACACCGTAAAGTCCAATGTCCGATTCCTCTCTTGTATGATTGACCACCTTAAAGTCTCATCCCCATGTACCACTGTATTGCCCCCCATCACAGCTACAACACATCTCAGTGGCGTCTTCGAGAGTCGTAAGGAATGTGGTGGTGGTGTTTCTTTTTTTTTTTTTTGGTCATCTCACCCGTAAAAGAAAAGTGAATGGGTTTCTTTTGGCTGTAAATTTGTTGGTTATCTGTGTGAGGAGGGCCTTTGGGGATTGGTGATGGGGGAGGTTTTGTAGATGGTGATGGGGAGGGTCCTTGGTGATGGGGGTTGGAGGGCCTTTGGGGGATTGGTGATGGGGGAGGTTTTGTAGATGGTGATGGGGAAGATTCTGTAGATGTTGAGGGTCCTTGGTGATAGGGGAGTGCTCTTGGTGAAGGGTGGGTGTCCTTGGTGGGGATGGGGGGGGGGGGGGAGTCCTGTAGGAGTTGGTGAGTATGCGTGCGGATGACGTGTAGCTCCGCGGCCCTCTACTTCACCAGTTAATTGTGTGTTGAAGAAATCTGTGTGTATGTATGTATGTAAGTTCCTACCTGTTGCTGCTTGCTCATGTCCTTGTTATTACTGTTCTTGTTGCACACACACACACACGACAATGAACCACAACAAGACCATGGTTATGTACATCAACCTCTCCTCTGACCGTGTCCCACCTCCCTCCATCACACTGGGTCCCAACACACTCCAGGTTATGGACTCCACCTCGGCGTCACTAAAGATAACAAATTGAATTGGAAGTAGGCCTATGAACGTCAGTGCTATCGTCAAACTTTCCAGCTGTCGTCTCAAGTCTCTCGGAGTTCCCGTATCGAAGCTATTGGATATTTAACACAACATTCATACTCCCTAAACTCACCTATGTTTCCCTTGCCTGGTCTTTTAACTGCTCCACAACAAGAAATCCTAGCGAGGGTTAGAAGGGAGCCGGCAAGACTAATTTTACACCACATATCAAGAGTCGCACAGTCCATTGATCCTCTCAACTCCCTTTAAATCATCATAGTGACCTGATCTATCAGTTTGGGATCATGCTACACCATCATAACCAGCACCATCTCCTGCTACCACCTGAGATCCCTCGTCCGCCAATTGCTCTTAAGATATCACAAACCGTATACAACCTCATAGACGTACTGATCGTGATACTAACAGCCCCATCCCACCTAGTGTAAAAATCACCAACAACTCGTAGATAACTTGTGTGTTCATTCCTCGACAATCTCTCTTTTGTTCTGTAACTGTGTTGAAAATTCCTTTTAAATGACCCTCTGCCATTGTACGTTATATATGCTCCACTTTATGTCCTTTGTATGTTTCATCTTATCGCTGCTGTACACACACACACACACACACACACACATTATTACCAGTGTGGTGTTTGTGTTGTTATTGACTACTGTGTGGCATTAAAGGGAAGCGAACACGTGTATCACCTTAACTCTTAGTGAAGTGTTGTGTGGTGTTGGTGAAGTGTTGTGTGCTGTTGGTGAAGTGTTGTGTGCTGTTGGTGAAGTGTTGTGTGCTGTTGGTGAAGTGTTGTGTGCTGTTGGTGAAGTGTTGTGTGCTGTTGGTGAAGTGTTGTGTGGTGTTGGTGAAGTGTTGTGTGGTGTTGGTGAAGTGTTGTCTGATGCCTCCTTCACCCTCTCCATTCCTCCATCACCCTACTCCCTCACCCTCCCCCCCCGCCCGCTTCCTAATCCTCCTCCACACCATAATCCCCACCATTCACCCCCTACTTCCTCCTCCTCCTCCTCCCTAAATGTAAAGTGTGTGGCCAGACATATGGCCACACACTCTAACTTTATCTCTTATGGCAAGATAGCTGATATACTAAAGCTGTATCCACACTTTGCATCTAATACCTAAGAAAACTTTTATATCATGGAAGCCACACATCCACAACATTGCTAAAGCTGTCTCCCGAAAGCTGGGAATGCTGTACAGATGCCGTAGCTACTTCACTCCTGAGCAGTTACTTCAAGTTTATAAGATTCATTCGTCCTAACTTGGAGTACTGCTCTCATATCTGGGTGACTCTTCTTCTGTCCAACTGTTAGATTGGGTGGAATCAAAGGCATGTCGTCTTATTAACTCTCCTCCTTTAGTTGATAATCTTTCTTCCCTTTCTCTTCACCGCAATGTTGCTTCACTCTCTCTTTTACAGGAACTTTAACTGACAATGTTCGGTGGATTTGGCATCCTGTGTACCGCCGGCAAGGCCGTGGGCTAACACTCGTCTTGCCCGCGGTGCCCACCGTTTCTGTGTGGATGTCGGTCACACCCGTTATAGTACCTTCTTTCCTCACACAGCCAAACTGTGGAATGCTCTGCCTTCTTCTGTGTTTCCATACTCATACAATCTGTCTCACTTCAAAATGGTGGTTTTCCGTCATCTTCGTGGTGTAGATTAGCAAGACTTTTTTTACTCACTACCCTGGTGGGCTATTACCCGTCAAAAAATACTGGAAATACTTTTAACACTAATGCCTGGGGTCTGATAAACACCCTTTGTGGCCTCTACTCTGTAATCCTTTTAACGCTACCTCTAACAGGATGAGTGTAGGGTGCACAGTAAACTAGCTGCTGTCCACCGCAAAGTTAAAAAAAAAAATCCCTCACTCTTCCGTCACCCCCACTCCTCTCTCCCCCTCCCCCCCCTCTCCCTCCCCTCCACCCCACCCTTCTTCCTCCCCTCCACCCCACCCTTCTTCCTCCCCTCCCCCCCACTCCGCACCACGTGAGTATGTTCCCGCTGCTCATACTTAACAGACTCATATACCACATATTACCGCCACATATACCTCCTCCTAGCGCGATATATACTTCATAATAATTTCAAGTTGTTGTTGTTATATGTAGCGGCTGTTGTCTTGGCGGATAAACTGTTGTTATTCTTGTATTATGATGTTTTTGTTGTTGTTGTTTGTTGTTGTGTTTTAGGTATATTCGGAAATTGATGGTATATTGACATGTCACTCTGTATGTCTGTCTGTCTTACAATTTTTGGCCCTGTTGAGAGAGAGAGAGAGAGAGAGAGAGAGAGAGAGAGAGAGAGACCAGGGCGCCACCGTACACACACACAGTCTCTCTCTCTCTCTCTCTCTCTCTCTCTGTTACAAGGGGAAACTGCTATACACATGGAACACCCTCGGCTCCCTCCCTTCCTTCCCCTTCCATCACTTGTCTGTTCTTGGGAAGGGGAAACAACAGCCTTTCCTCCCTCCCCCCCTCCTCCCCTCCCCCCCCCCCCTTCCTCGCGGACGCTATTGTTAGATAAGTCGACTACTCCTCTTTCCACTTCCCCTCCTCTCCATTTCCTCTTCCCTCCTCTCTGTCCCCTCTCCCATTTCCTCTTTCCTTCCCCCCCCTTCCCATCTCCGCTTGCCTTCCTTCCATTTCCACTTTTTTTCTTTTATGTCTCTTACCCATTTCTCCCTTTCCACATTATCTCTTCCCGTTCCTTCTCTCACCTTTTACTCCTTTCCTCCTCCTTCTTTCCCCTCAGTTCCATTACTTTTCCATCCCCAGCTTTCTCTCTTCCCCCCTTTCTCTCTTCATTCCTCCTCCCCATCCTCTTTAGTTCCCCTCTTTTTTTCCTCCCCACTTCTCTCACCACCGTTCCTCCTCCCCATCCTCTTTACTTCCCCTCTTTTTTTTCCTCCCCTCTTCTCTCACCACCGTTCCCTCAGTCTCTCCCCTCCTCCGCATCGTGTGTGTGTGTGTGTATGACCGCAGGACGATGTTTGGACAGGAAACAAATTTTGAACTTTGCATTTTCCCCTCACTGTGTATAGGCTGCGGCTAGCTTGGTTGTGTTACCGCAGCGTTGAGGAAGAATAACAAAGTGGTGTACAGTATAGTGTAATGAGGCGTGGCATTGGTGTCTGTCGGTCTGTTGTCACGGCAAATTGCTTTACCATTGTGAGGGTGGAAGGGGTGTGGGTATGTGTGGGGGAGGGTGTGGGGGAGGAGGAGAGTGGGTTTGGGAGGACTGTGGGTTTGAGTGAGAGGACTGTGGGTGTATTGGGAAGTGTGAGTGTGTGAGAGATATGCCTTTGTGTGTGTGTGTGTGTTTGTGTATTGCGTATACATAGAAATTCATATTTTCTCGTTCTTACACAGACAACCACCTGTGTCTTGTCTTAAAAACACAAGCTTTACAAAATATACTACACTTGCCTTAGCAATAGAGAACTTTCACTATACTAAAAAATAACCCAGACTGTTGTGTTCTGCGCTCACAACACACACACACACACACACACTCTTGCACTTTACCGCCTAACATACCCGTAGTTCACTTTCTGGGTTCACATCTCCTGCCATTTACGACTTACATCAGTACAGCACCAGTGTCAACATACGTGTAAAAGAGCACTACATACAAAGACCTTTTTTTAGAATACGGTTTCTTGATTAACCTTTGGTGGGCGAGTGTTGCTGCATCTAGGTCGTGTTGTGTAGGTTAGGTGATGGTGAATGGTGGGTAGGGTGGATAGATGGGTAAATGGATGGCTGGGTGGATAAATGGATGGATAGGTTGATGGATGGATGTATAGGTGAACGGATGTGTGGGTAGATGTATGGATTGGTAGATGAATCCCCCTTCATCTCCCCCCATTCCCCCCCCCCCCCTCTATATGTGGTGTTCAAGGAAGGGGGAGGTGACACGAGGGAGGAAAACCATAAAACGAAGGGGGAAATGAAGGTTTTTTCTAGAGGGGGGTGGGGGGGGGGGAGGATAAAAACTTTGGAGGAGGAACATATTTAGAAATTTATCATGAAAAACAGTGACCGTGATGGAGACAAGCTGAGGTTAATGGGATGAGAAGAAGAACGTACCGGAATGGAAAGATGGAGGTTAATGTGAGGGGCAGGTTGGAAGGAAGGGGCTGGGGGGGAGGGTAGAGGCATGAAGAACGGGAACATAGAGGAGGGGAGAGGTGGTTTATAGCTAGGGGGAAGGTCGGGTCATCTGTCAGCCATCACAAGCGGTGTGGAAAGGGGAGGAGGTCATCCCAGCCAGGCCGTATGTACACTTAACATTGATTAACTAGTAAAGTCTTTATGGTCAGGTCAGGTCAGGTCAGTGAAGTTGTTAGTTATGCTGATGGTTTTTGTATAACTAGTAATTGAGTTTAATGATGATGATGATAATAATAATAATAATAATAACAACAGTGGAGAGTTATTCCAAATGAAAGATAAACAAGAGTAAATACAAGTGGAAATAAAGACGGAAGCTAATAATTACACACGGTATTTTAACGAGGGCTTGTTAACACCTGTGTCTGAGTCATCGGTCGTCTCTCTCTCTCTCTCTCTCTCTCTCTCTCTCTCTCTCTCTCTCTCTCTCTCTCAGACGAATGGTTTCAATAATAAACATTTAAAATACGATAAGAAAAGTTGAAAATAAAATACGAACAAAAAAGAGATGAAAGAACACGCCATTACATAACTCGGAGGCCCAAAATAGTATTGAAATTGGCCGTATCTTGAAGGCGTCAGAAGTTGCCTTACCTCACTGTGATGGGCTCTTGAATTCTTTACCTGGCCTGGGGTGTTCGTCCTCGCGCTCGCCGCCATCACCACTTTGATAATAAGTTTAAAGATTTTTATTTCTTTTCACCTTTTTTTTTGTGTGTGACTTTTATGGGTTAGTTTGGGTTAGGTTTGGGTTGGGTTAGGTTAGGTTAGGTTTAGGTTAGGTTAGGGTTAGTTTAGTCCCATTACCTGATATGTTTCCTTATGTCCCATTGGATTGGATAACTCCCTTCTCACGACTCTCCTGGGCCGGGAATTGAACCTAGGACAAATTGGTGAGAGATACTCGTGAAAAATAGACTTAAGAAACGTTCAGAATAGGACATCAAACGTTAAGAAGATCTAGAGAGCATATTAAAGTTACTCTAGGGGTTGACCTGTGCCTGAGGGGGGGGGGGG